>CALSBV010010187.1:5821633-5841352 GCA_943590825.1 Bovichtus diacanthus
CCTTCTCTGCAGGTGGTCGTGTTGTGTTTTGCTCTGTTTTTGGGGAGTTTCTACCCCAGTAGTTTGACTCCGTGCTCCACCATCACTGAAACTGGCCTGGCTTCCAAACAGCTGGCTGTCAAAGAGTCCTACACGACCACAGGTAGTTACACTCGCACGTACAATTCTCATTTTCAATTTTACTTTCTTTCCGTGACAAACCAATGCATCTGTGTTGACAAAGAATACTCACTTCTCTGGTTTCTGGCTTTGCTGTAGAGCAGCTTATTGAACTTTCCCAGGCCGTAGAAATGACATACCAGAATTCTTTATTTATGTGGTGTTCCCCTTTTAAATGTATATTTAGAACGCTATAAAAATACTTGTGTTTTCATTTAAAACACAAATCTATATATTCATATATGTGTATATACCGTGGGGCTGCACAATCAATCCAATAGTTTGGGTTCCCACAATAACATGAACGTGATCACCTGCGATATTGACGGTTACAATCCGTGCTCCGCTGCATAGCAAATCAATCAAAAAAATGTTCAGCAAATTGCATCCAATGTACATTAGCAGGACTATAATACAACATGGAAGTGAAAGCAGGCGCTCAAATCAGATTAACTGTCAATATCGATCCAAGATAATCGTGACTGGGTGTGTTCTGGGCGGATTATGAGACAATGGGCTCCGTTTTAGCCTCTTTTTGTGGTTGTTGTGCCTCTTTTCACAGTCGTTTGTGAGTCTCTTTGCAGCTGTTTTGCATCTCTGTGTAGTTGTTTGTGTCTCTTTGAGTGACATGTTGTAGGTGAAGGCCAAACAAGTTAGGAAAAATTAAACTTTTTGTGTCCAGAGAGAATTGGTAAACCGAGTCCTGTGACCTCTGTGTTACAAAGGAACTTCTTCCTAACAGTAATATATACAAATTCAAATGTCTTTTTCAACTCTTTTTTCCCCCCAGTGAAGTCGAGGAATCTGTTATCAACCTTCGAGGACGAGCAGCCACACCTCCTCGGTCTCGGCGGGGAATATCCCGACCAATGGGAGGACGCGCCGGCCGTCGTCATGGCAGCGTGGCGTCGCTCAGAGCAACAGAAAGTGGCGGTGGAGCCCGACATGGTGGAGACACACCTTCCTTTCAGGAATAAAAGCAATGATACGCAGACATCAAAAAACCTGCTGCTGGACCTGCACAGGTAAACAAACTTTAGGTGTTCAGAATATAACAGAAGAAGAAGACGTGGACGAAGAGCAGGAACTCAACAATCAGACTACAAGAACAGACTTGAACATTTCATATTAAATAATATGCACTTACATGTGTTTGCACTATATCTTGTATACACTTTATTGAAAAAAGGTCGCCTACCTTAAATACTAATGTTCACTTACTTTGCACACTCGTAAGATTATATTAAAAGTAAAATAGTCAGTATACTGTTTACAGACGTATGTGCTGTATATAAGTATGTAAAAACAATGCTGATAATGCACCTTGAAAATGCTTGAATTTGACTTATGTAAGGACGATTAAGATTTAAGATTAAGATGTAGGAACCCTGAATATAATCTATGTAATTAAAAGTCCGAACCGTGTTGTCTGACCCCTGCTCTGTGTCTCTCAGGTCTCTGGAGCAGAGGACGAATGAGAGCAGCAGTAAAGTGATAGAGCTGGAGCGCACGGTCAACGAGACCTCCTGAGGTTCATGTCAACACCCCCCCGACCCCACCTGACCCCACCTGACCCCACCTGACCCCACCTCCCCTTAACCCCACCATGACCTTTGACCTCCCCCCTGTAGAGCATGGTTCAGTGTCCTGGAGCAAACCTCATACAGTAGTTCCCACTGCTGATTGTTCCATCTCTGCTTAATCAGATACACTGTAATAGTAATAATTAATAGTATTAATAATAATTATTATAATTATAATAACAAAGAAGCACTGGTTGCCTTTAATTTCTGAAGTAAAAATGCACTGAATAATTTTTACATGAGTCAACTTATCAGTTGTATCTGTTGTCTTAATTGAATCACATTCAAAAGGTGAATAATGCAGCGTGGCATTTATTCCAGTGGAAAGTATATTAAAATATGACATGTGAGGCTTTTTACAGGACACTGACGGAGAACCTTTGTATTTATAGAAACCGTTTGTTTGTTTTTCATAAAGTTATTGCTCTTCGTAGTTCTTTTAATATTAAATGTTTTTATTCCATTCCAGTGAGGCATACATCCCCTTTTGATACTCGTTTGTGTTCATATTTTATTTTGTGTTTTATTTTTATTTTATTGTACTCTTTTATATATTGTTATATATATTTTTCTTCAGCTGACTTGACATTTCAAACATGGAGGGCTTAGCTCGGGGGTTCCTATAAAGTTAAACATCATATTTGGGATGTTTATATCAATCTGCAGCTCAAATCTGTCTTTTTCTTACAATGAAAACTGACTGCAGATTTAAAATCCAGCTAAACAAAAAGCAAGACAATGTTCACGTTTGACATTTGGTGAACCTGTTAGCTACGCCGCACACATTTAGTCATGTTGCTACAACAGATTTTGTGTGTGCAAAATATCTATTATGCATCCCATCATTTTGCTTTTCCTTTTTGTTTGACATTTCAGGAAATATGCTTCTGTGCCTTTTTTTGGCGAGAGTTAGAGAAAGCGAATTAGAGCATGTCCCAAAATGTTGAACTATTCCTTTATATGAATGTGTGCCGGAGCCACAGAGTGAACTTTCTGTACAAACTTTTTTTGGCCTTAAATCCTGCGATGCTTTTGCCTGAAACACTTTCACTGTCAGCTCCGAGAGTCTCTCTCTGCTCTGATCTCTCAGCGTTTGCCAAAAAAAACTTTCTTCCCAGAAATGAAAAAAAAAGAGTCTATTTTTGTAAATATAAGTTGTTAATAAATAAGCAAGTCAAAGTCTGTTTCTGGGATCTGTAGTTCATAAACCAATCCATAATTAATTCTGAGTTTATTTTGGATGCGATGGTGTTGATAAATTATGAATTTAGCTTCACAGTTTGTACTTTCTGTTGGTTTTAGTTAGTTAATTACAGATCATGGCACGGATGAGTTTTTACATTTCTGAGCTTTGTTGAAACGTGTTTTTTCACATGTGTTACACACATTTCACTTTCTGTACATCCATGTTGTAAATACAAACTCGCTACAAACTGTCAGAATTAAAGTTAATTAAGCCCATAAATATAAGAAATTGTATTTTACAAACTGAGGATGAATTAAACTGCCAACAGAAATAGATCCCAGTCCATTTTAGAGACTAGAAAACAATATTTGTATGTCTTGGTCTCATATGTTAAACTTTTTAAATCAAGCAGTGGCTGGATTGTCAAAGAGTTATTGTTAAATGTGTTAAAACTACATTCGTCACGAGGAAACAGTCTAGGAAACGCAAGATTTTGAATTTATTTTGAAAATATTATGGGAAATTCTCTTCTAGTTTAGACTGGACGTAGCAGCAAGCTTTTTTTTTTTTTTTTTTGTTTTTTCTTCTCAAAATCAGATTTAATTTCCATGTTTCTGTGTAAAGCCACTCCTGTCTTTTTGCTTTCAAATAAATATAGTATTTTCCTTAGTAAAAGCATATTTTGCAATGGCACTATTGTGATTGTGTGGTCTGTTTATGGTGAATGAAAAACCAGCTGTGGATAATTTAAATAGTACGATACTTAAGAATGATGCAATTGGACTTGGTACAAGTAATATAATGCTAATATAATGGTGATCGTACATTTCTGCTTATAGTAAATAATTGTGTGTATATATATATATATATATATACAGTATATTGTTTGTGTTTATGCCAAAGAGTTAAATTAGGATGCTAAACATGGTAAACATTAACATGTTAGCATTCTGATGTTAGCATTTAGCTCAAAGTACTGCTGTGTTTAAGTACAGCCTGTAGACTCTTTTTCTTCTTTCCAAAGAGTGTTTTAGTTATTTTAAATATAAAGGTTAAACAGTTGTTTCAAAAAGAAAAGAGAATAATAATACTTTTTTTTTTTTTTTTTACATTAATGGAATATTTCACATTGTTCATTACGTTTTTTAATTCTTTGCTCAGCGTGGAGGCGTGCAAGCAAGACAGTTTTATTCGAGAATTTGCGGTTAAACGGGGTTAATAACTGATGCATAAATGATCATTTTGTCGGGGAATTATTCCTTTAAGTACAAACTAAATAAGTGCAACGCTTGCTTGAGTGGGTGATAAACAGTTGTGAGCCTCAAAGCATTTTCTGTGCAACTTTAAAGGAAGTTAAACTCCATTAAGGCAGAAAGGCGTCTCAGGGTTAACACACGGGCCTGTGGAGGAGCTTCTATCTCCTCCATCATGACAAGGATCCTGAAATAGATCAGCAGCAGCGCCTCATAATTAGTAGTGCGAATCGCTCTGACAGATCCAAGACAAAACGCAGTCCCACAGCTTCATAACAGTCCAGTCTCATAGTAACACAGCAGCAATAAATTCCATTAGCGCTCCAGCTATGGTGCGTCGTGTTGGTCATAAAATCACTTGGAACACACAGAGAAAACTCTAAAGGTTAAACTGTGATGAAACATTTGTTTGAGACATCAAGGAGTCTGATTTCACAGGGTTTCAGGAGTTTTCAGGAACACAACTTGTTAATTATAAGTGACAAAGTCCTTTCGTCAGGGCTCACAGAGGAAGTTTCTACATTGTTTTTTTTTTTTTGCTTTTTATCCTGATGGTGAGAGTCTCATCACATTTAAAGATTTCTAGACTTTTGTTTTTCTAAAAAAAAAAAGAATTTGTGAGCCTCCTTCCTCCTCTGTGGAGGCACATTTCTGCCAGGAAAAGAAACTAAATATATGAAAAGTTTCTCACAGTAGGTCACAGTTATTAGCCATCAAATCAAAATGATGAGATGCTAAATCAAAAGGATGATACTAAGTCAAAATGATGTGATCTGAAGACTAAATGTTGACTTGTTAAGTAAAAAAGTTGACTTATTTCTTGTTTTACGTCAAAATGTTGACTTATAAAGTGAAAATTAGGAGATACTTTGTCAAAAAGTTTACTTATTTTGTCAAAATCTGACGTTTTAGGTCAAAATTAGTCAAAATGTTGACTTATAAAGTGAAAATTAGGAGATACTTTGTCAAAAAGTTGATTTATTTAGTCAAAATCATATGATCCTAAGTCAAAATGTTGACTTTCTGAAGTGAAAAACGATGTTGTGACCATGATGTGTGATGTTATGGCAACTATAATGACTACGTGTCAGTGAGTGATTTCATGTCCAAGCCGTGTGTTTGGTTAAATTATTTATGGTTGAGAATTACAGCGATTGCAGACAGATGCTCCCCGGCAGAAAAGGTCGATCAGTGCAGCTCAGGTCAGCGATGAGTTTGTATATCTGCTCAGTGCAGTGGAGCAAAACAGACAGATGTGTCCTGATGTTTGACAGAATGACCTACTGCTGCAAAGAAAGAGTTAATATAATGAAAGGTAACGTGAGAATATTATCATCATGACACACACACGCACAGTCCATGAACGCTGCATATGGCCTGTCTATGTGTGTGTGTGTGTGTGATTAGTGTTTGATAGTGTGTGTATGCTCACCCTCTGCCCTACTTTCTGAGTGATGATGCTGCAGAAAGGAGGAGGAGAGGGAATATCCCACAATGCCACGCTGCTCATCCCATGGGCCAGATGGATGGACAGACAGACAGACGGATAATCTTATAGATGGATGGTGGATGCTGCAGTTACAGTCCGCACACACTGAACGTGTTAATTGTCGCCGCCCTCACAGCAGCTCGCTCTTTCGCAGTTTTTAAAAGCTGTCATGGCACACGAATACCCAACTTCCGGTCAT
Source organism: Bovichtus diacanthus (assembly GCA_943590825.1). Taxonomy (NCBI): domain Eukaryota; kingdom Metazoa; phylum Chordata; class Actinopteri; order Perciformes; family Bovichtidae; genus Bovichtus; species Bovichtus diacanthus. The sequence goes on from CALSBV010010187.1 coordinate 5,827,503, forward strand.
ACATTCTAAAATAAAAGTATTTTCAAGATTAGCTAAATTTGAACTTTATTTATCCCAGTGCAAATATAAACTATCAATAAGGTGCAATTCCAAAATATAAACAATGTCCATGATTATGTATGTCCATGATATTATACATAATAGCCCATTATTGCAGAAATGATAGTTATACTTAGAACATTTACCTCTGTACATTTGTAAATGTAATTTAACTAGTGCCTTTTATTTTTATATGCTGCTATTACTGCTTTTATTTATTTGTTTTTTTTAACTGCACTGAGATAAGCCTTGCAACATTTCATTGTACCTGAGTATAGTGATAATAAAGATAATCTATTCTATTATTTGTTGGACACCACTTGGGACCACAATGACAACATTACACAAATCTGCCAGTTAAATGCAAGGTTCAGGGTTAAATGTGTTCATCCATAAAAACAGGTACTGCATTTATACAGTATATTTCATTTCTAAACTTGTGAGTCTACCGTCTTGACATTACGGAAAATCTTTTAAGATTGATTTTAGACTTATAAATCACCTTTTTGTGGTAGGAAATGACGGTCTAAAAGAAAACATTTTAACATACACAGTATAGTAAAATTCTAACAAATATAACAAAAAGATAAATAAAGGAAAACAACAAATGGATTTTAAAAAAAGAAAAAAAAGTATATACATCTATATGTATAGAAAGCTGCTTTTATGCCATGGTAATAATTATTTTAAGACACAACTCTTTTAACCAGAACACACATTATGTTCTGTTCTGCCAGTTCTCTAACAGAGCTGTAAATAAATAAATAAAAAACGCTTTTACTTTGAAGGTTAGGACGCCTCACTTCCTGCCTGACGTTGCTAGCTTGACGTAGCTCGCTTCCAGTTGGTTTGGGGCTCGTGAGTGCAGTTCGGTCTGTTGTCCGGGCGGCCGCGCGTGCTGCCGACCGTGCCTGGCTGCAGTATATAAGGGCGGTTAACGGTCAAAAATCACAACGGTCAAGCCGCTCCAAAACGTTAACGGGGTCGTGTTTACTCCCCCCAAAAACCGTTCAATCCTCCTCTCCCCTACCGGCACCTGTGTCCCCTCACAAGCCGGGAGAGAGGGGGGTCCAGAGCGGGGGGCGAGACAGCAAGGACCGACCGGCATGGACCCCCAAACTAAGAATCGATCCGGCCCGAAGGCGGGGGGCTTCAGCGGACGTCTAGCCTCTCTGGGAGCCGACGGGGGTGACTCGGAGTCCGGAGCCGGCTCAGAGGAAGCTGGAGTGGGCTGCTGCAGCGATACGTTCAGCAGTCTGCCCGACATGGAGCAGGAGACACTGGAGGAGAAATTAAGAGGACTGGCGTTCAGAAAACAGACCTCGTATCGGTGAGTGGGGGAGCCGGGGGGGATGCTGGGACAGGGTCCTGGTCATGTTGGTGCTTGTGTGTGTGTGTGTCTGTTGTGAATGTCGCGAGCCCTCCTGTTTATTTTTTTATATTAAGCTACAATTTAGGCTATGTGAAGATTATAAACACAAACACAGGGCAGGACACAAAGAGAGGCAGGGATTATGTTAGAGGTTGCTAATTTTGGAAGATAAATTCTCTCACATGTACTGGTGTGGTAGCTTGTCGTGCTAGCTACGTTATGGTCATGCTGGTAACAGCATCAACATGGCATTGATACACACACACACACACAGACACACACAGACACAGACACACACAGACACACACAGCAGCAGCAGCAGCAGCAGCACATAGCTCATGTCAGAGATGGATCAAAACAATTTGGCAATATGCAACTGTGTGTGTGTGTGTGTGTGTCTGTGTGTGTGTGTGTGTGTGTGTGCATTTCCCTGTGGTGTTGTTGTAGCCATGTTGTGTTGGAGCATGTGAAGAGGGGGGGGAGGGGGACTATTGATTTTTGGGCAATGTGTGTGTCTGTGTGTGTGTTTATGAGTGTGTCTGTGTGTGTGAATGCCAGCAGCAGCCTGACACCCTGGTGCGACTGGCAGCTGCTGTTGATAGTGAAAACTGGCCGGAGACCACACACACGCACACACACACACCCACACACAGCTGTTTTAGTTGTCAAACGTCACTGTCAGGAATGTGTGGCATCTATCTGTCTGCCTGTCAATTTAATCTTTGTGTCTTTGTGTATGTGTGTCACCTAAAATGATCTGCATTTGGAGGTCAAATCAATCATTTAAACTTGTCTGTGTCTGATGGACTTGTTTGTATATTGATGATTTATTTGGGGGAACTGTGGCAAAGTAAAGCAACAGTTTGTGTCTCTAAAATTGACAAAATTCAAGTCTGCAATTGATTTCTTTTTTTACTCGTACAGCTATAAGGGCATATAGCTGCCTGGTTGGTTTTCACTCTCCATCTTATCCATTATCTTAATTAAAAAAATGTGGCAAAAAATCTATTTTCTCTAATTATTATAAATTATATTTAATAGATTCATTTGAATTAAACGTGAAAAGAAGGGTTCATTAGCTTTACATGGAGCCTTTTTATTTAAACAGTAAGTAACGTCTCAATCAGATTAAATAGGCATCATGTAAACACATTAAAACAGAGTCAACTGGCCTTTTGGGAAGGAAATTCATCTCAATTACAACAGGGATTGGTACATTTTAATCCTATTTGACAGATGATAATTTGTCCGGTTCATTTTTTATTATTTTTTTTAAGATTCATAGTCATTTGAAACACCCACTTGAGCTACATGTACTGTAAGGCAATTACATTACCGAGGGAAGGAGAGTCTTTCACTTTTATTGTACCATCATTTATAGAGTCTCTCTTCCTCCGGGTGTTTTCCCCCGGGGTAAACCGCCTTGGGTTAAGTGAGGTTTCTAGGAGATTGTGCATCATGGGGAGTGCCGCAGCTGGTTCATCATGTCCAATTTTATAACAGCAGGAGTAGTTTGTTCTGATAAATCTGTTGCCTCAGTCAAAAAAAACAACTAGAAACAGCAGTAAACTGGTGACGGGATGGATTTGGTAAATTGTGCATGTCTAATTTGTGTAATCTGGAGGCTGATCATTTGACCGTCATTATATGTGCTGCAGCATTTCAGCATGAAGTCATGATGTTCCTTTATTTATTCAACCTAAGTTCTAGAGAGAAGTGAGACGTTTGGGGTGTTTAGAGGTGCGCTGGTCGAAAAGCAGCTGCAGATACACTCAAATCTTTCAGTTTATTGCGGTGAACACTGACTGAAATATTCAAATCCAGTGAAATATTCATGTTCCCAAAAGATAAAAGGTTCATATTTGACATGTGGGGATGCTGTTAGCTACACTTTAGATATTTGACTTAGTTCTGCCTGTACGATGGCAAAACAAAAGCATCTTAAGGGGCAACTTTCGTCAGGTTGCTCTTAAAGCTGTTGTTTAAGCCGTCGGACCCGTTTGAATGTGCACAGTCGAGCAGTAAACTACACCTCAAAATAACTGATATGAAACTACAGCCAGCAAACTGTAAACTTAGCTTAGCATTGACTGGAAACAGTGTGAAACAGCTAACCTGAAGAGAAAAAAAAAAACCACCAACACCTCTGAAGCCCACTAATTGACACGCTTTATTTATTTAACCAGTGGTTTGTGGTTGTGGTTTTACAGGCGGTTTATGTGCTGGACTATTTATTTTCTCCACTGGTTGCCTGGTAACTTCACAATGATGACAATGCTCTATTGAACATTTCCAAAAAAATTTAAAACTATTTATATTACGCTCAAGCTGGAGTCAGATACTCACTTAAAAGTACTGCCTTTTAATATTTAGCTCAGCCAACGTTATGTTGGGAAGAAGCTCTGTAATACTCTCTAAAAATGTGATGTGTATATATATCAGTATATCTTTATTGAAATGTGATTGAGATTAAAAGTGACAGGATCAACATATGAGGAAATCTGCACTTCGCATAAGAAGAAAAATATAGTGAGTGGGCAACATTGGGAGAATACTTTCCACCTATGTCACCCTCTGCTTTTGTAGTTTTTCCCAGTCATTTTGTTCAGTGCTCATGTACCGTAAACGGCTTCATTGGAAATCCCCAGTTGGATTAATTTGGTTTGGAAGGAGAAAATTTGGCTCAAATAACTTGATGCAGCCATTGTTTGCTATTATTGTTCATGTATTTTAATGAAATACAAAAAGAACATTTTACTATTACTGAAGAAGCGCACCCTCACTTATTTTCAATGGAGTTTTGTTGTATTCTGCATTCTGGCGTACAGTGGAAATAAGCTTCTGGCTTTATTTCTTAATCCTACACAGCATGTTAATTGTATGGACTGGATGATTGCAGTCTGGTACCTTTTTTATGTCAAGTAAATCTTTTTTCTTGCACTTCTCTTCCATACATAACAATCGTAGAGACACGCCGTTACATGCCAGGTCTTGGTGTTGTTTTGACCTTTGGCCTTACTGGATAAAGCTGTGTATAATCTGTAAATTTTCCTCTTCATGGGATCAGCCATGTGGAGGAAATGGCATTAGCCGGTTAGAAGATGGTTTGAAAGAAGGTAGTTTACATAGCTTTGAAGTGGCCATCGCCAAGAAGTGAATTACCATATGTGGTGATATGAAAGAGCTGAGAAATGATGGCGTTGAACATCAAAGGCAGTGTGTGTGTGCGCTCTTGTGGTATTAAGTGTTTATGGCAGCGTAAGGCACGTACAATTTATCTGCCAGGCAATCGTCACACTTTGTCTGTGTGTGTCTGTGTGTGTGTTCCCAGAATACTGTCCCTTCTTTTTTATCTATTCTTAGACGTCTCGCCCGTCTGCCTTCATGACAGTCAGAAAGACAGTTGCTTTGTGTGTCATGCCGACCAGTTAGTCAGCACGCCAGTTAGTATGTAAGACATTACTTCAATTAGCTAGTCAGTCGACCAGCTGGACACTCAATCTGTAAGTGAGTTAGTGAGTCAGGAAGTTGTTTTTCCAGGCACTTCCTGTCTATCTGTGACAGTCAGCTGGTCAGAAGGTCATTTATACATTTTTGGACTATCCAGCTGTCAGGATGGGTAATCATCTAATACTATAAACCTCTAACGTTTCTAGGGCTGTTGTCGATTAATCTGCTGATTTATTTTCTAGATTAATCGATTGGGTCTATAAAATGAAAAATGTCCATCCCAGTGTCTCCAAGTCCAAGGTGATATCTAGTGTACATGTGTTGTTTTGTCAGTCCAAAACCAAAACATATTCCCTTTTTAATATGATATAAAACAGAGAAAAGCATGACATCTTCATATTGAGGGGCTGAAAACAGCATTTTCTGACATTCTTTGCATGAAAATTGAATTTAAACGATTAATCAATCACCATAGTCGGATTTTTTTCACGTCGATCAACTAAACAATTTCAAATCCACATGGGCCTTAATGGATCTCCTGCGTCTTCACAGCCTTTATACTCACAATGGAACAAACCACCACCCGTGAACTCTTTCTGAAGTCCTAATAAACCTAGACCTTACTATTTGCAACCTTACTGGAGTACCTCATTACTAATGTCACAACTGACTGATGGCTGTACTAAAATAGGCTTTCATAAATATTCAATTCAACTAAGCTTGAATTCGTGACGGGAGATATAATGATATATACAGGGATTCAACTTAACTTTCTGGTTGTATTGAATATCAAAGCAATTGGCAATTCATTTTTAGACTATTGGCTTCTTCATTATTAGACAAATCAATTCAGCTCTAGTTGCAAATCAATAGGCTACAGGACTGATTTGTATGGCAATTTATTTTTAATATATTTACATGAATTTTGCAACAATGTCATGAAATATTTTGATCTGCTATAAAATGTAAAAGTATTTTTGAGATCCTGTACACGATTCTCCTGTGAGTTCTCACGCCAGTCAAGCAGAACATGGATCAACTATAAGGCGTGGTGAGCTGTTGTTTCCTATCTTTGTTTTTTTTTGTTTGTCAGCCCACAGATCTATTCATCCCACTGTCAAACACAGCCCCTGGCTTCTTCTTTGAAAAGCCATCACTGTCAAGATACACATGTGATCCAGCATGCAGAACCACGCGTGATGTTACAGCTGGATGGACAGGCCCTTTTAATGACTGCATGAAGACTAGCATGACTCTGTAAACATGCCACCATGACCTGTTTGCCCAAGAGGGTAAAAAACACAAAGAAACAAATACTTTGTTTCGTCAACCAGCTTATCATGTGGTGAGATTTCACCACCGCCTTCATGGGAAACGGTGTAGAAACAAACGGCCACAAGACAGGATGTCGTAACATTATCCCTCCACTATTTACAGCCCGCTTCACAAACAACAGATCACAATAAGCTCTTGTCCTACCACAGTCCAATATACTTTGGGTTTCATGTCCTCTTAGGCCGTGGGACAATATACAGTAGGGACAGGGAAGAAAGACTGGAGACACATGAAAGATATAAATGTATCTGATGTTGCTCCTGCTGATTACAACCTGCAGGGGTAAACAGAGATCAAAGGCATTTCATCATCTGATTCTGCCAGAATGTAAAACTCTCTCTTCAGCCTTCAATTAGGGCAAAGTACAGGGAGTAAAGGATGAGAAAGATGGAGAGAGCGGGACAGGAACTAAATGTTTGAGTCAAAGGTGTGTCACGACTCTAGAAAAAAAGGAGGAATGGCGACAGATTGGCGCTGACGCATTATTAAACGATTACTGTATTACCCAACAGAACAGATACACCGAGTGGAGCAATAAAATTGAACTTGCTCTAAAAATAAAACTTATAACTTGTTTGACTTCCAAGTCTTCAGGCGTTCGGATAAAGCATCTGAGGTCACAGATTTGTTTTTAACTTGAAAAACTCACAAGTCTACCAGAAAATATTCCTTCTTCAAGTGTTCCTTCTTCATGCCCAATACTCTTAATTGTGTTGCTTTATAACACATTTTTTAAAATCTTTTTTTTAAATGAAGCTTAGCACTTGAAAGTGTTCAGTAATGAGCCATGTTTGAGCTGCGCCTTTATCAGATTTCATAGCCGTACTTAAAGGCATTCATGAATTTTAACCTTGTGATCTGAGTCTTTAGTTCTTTCATATAAACAATGCACACGCGTCAACAGCCTAAAGGAGAGAGAGATTTCAGATTTAGAAAGCTCTGTAATGCCATGCTGCTTACAGTAATTGTCTAACCGAGCAATGCATCACAGCACAGTACAATAGCACTGGCTTTCCCCAGGGGAAATTAAGTTTAGAAGGCCAACACAGAAAAAAATACTCATTATACACAACAGGGAACAACATTCAACACATTTAGTTCATCACAGGGAGTACTCGCATATGATCATCTGGTTTGTTTCTTTTGTGTATTTGGTATGAATCAGAAATGTAGAGCAATTATGCACTTAAACATTTCATGAAATCACTGATGGGATATAAAGGGGGTCATACCCATGTTCCCAGGGTCCCATGTTCCCAGGGTCCCATGTTCCCAGAGTCCCATGTTCCCAGGGTCCCATGTTCCCAGAGTCCTTATGGTCAGAGATTGGTAAGGGTATCTTTGCAGATCAAATCGCAAAACAACGAAGAGAGAGGGACGTTTCATATGCCGTTTGAATGGTTAAAAATCCAATCGGATGGCAGAGGTTTCAAGGAGTTTAACATCAGTAGGCTACTTAATCTTTATTTTGTCTGGTATTCTCATTGAGATGAAGTTCTCTTTTACGAGAGAGACCAGAGAACAAGCAAACATTCACAAAACAGGAACAACACAATAACAAGGAATTAAAAACAGTTGCAAGAATCGTGTAAAACATCAGATAATAGAGCTTTAAAATCCCCCAGTGGGTTGCACCACTGTAGTTTGATGGCAGTTTGCGCGGTGATTTCAACATATGGACCCAGGGATGCATTGGACGTTTGACCTAGAAGAAGAAACATGTCTGAGAACATAAAATATTTGAAAGCTCTCCTTTTAATGTGTCATATTAAAAGGATATTGAGCGGAGGAACAAAGGACCCTGGGAACGTAGATACACAATGGTACATGTGGTAGTAAGCAATACTTTCCATTTTTAGCCACAGTAGCGATGTGGCTCTTGTGATGGCATGTTCGGTCTTTGTACGAGACGTCATGACAACTAACCCAACAATTTCACTCAAGAACAGACATTCATGGTCCTCAGAGGACGAATCCTCTAACTTTGGTGATCCTCTGACTTACCATCGAGCACCACCATGAGGTTGACATTTTAGTTGGTTTTTTTTTGGATTTGGCTTTGGGGATCGTCTGACTTTTCTATGTAGCGCCACCAACGGGTCAAATCCAGTGAAACATCCCAACATCTAATAGAATGGCACACATTTTTAGAAATATATATATATATATATTTCTATTTCTATCTATCCTAGGATGAATTGTAATAATGTTGGCGTTTCATAGTTCTGCTCATCTTATGTAGTCTGTGAATGGTCAAGTCCTTCTGTAGTAATATATATATATATATATATATATATATATATATTTGTTAGTAACTAGCACAGAGGGCTCTTCACCCTTTTGTTTCACTTGTGATTAAACTGCGTGCTCTCCTCTACCTCCTTTCTCCCGTCATGCCTAAAGTGGATTTAACCAATAAAAGCAATAAGGAATGAGAGCGTTCACCTGAATACCCCAGTGCACTCCGTAGTGTCCTTCTCCCTTATGTTTTGTACAACCAGTGCATGAGTCGGTTTTATAACTCGGTCTGTGTTAAATTCAGTGGAACGCTTGGCTCAGAGTCTGGGCAGCTTAAAGACACCCATTAATTTTTAAGTGGATGATCAGAGCACCAATTGTTGATGAAATACAAGGCTCACTGACACAATTTTCCCTCTCTCATCTCATCCTCAGGATGGATGAACAGATATACATGCATATTTATGATTCTCTTTTCCCATTAGGAGGAGGAGAGTGAGATGTATGGATGTATGGATAATTCAAAAGACATAACGGGCCAAAAGATACATTTTTTAAATCAGAATATCATTAGTGTGTGCTGCTTTGTACATGTTCACTGACAATAAATCTGCTTATTATTTTCTCAATGAATCGAAAACTTGACTGGTCTATAAAGTGCGAGGGGCATTTTTCACCATTTTCTACCAATTTCCCAAAGCTCATGCTAAGAGATATTTCAAAACCCTTTTTCATTCATTCATCATAAATCACATTAGAGCCACACAATTTGACATTTTTGCTTAAACAGTTCATCCCTTATCAAAATAGTTGCATTATTGATAAAAATTGCTTAACCTCTAGATGATGTACAAGTCTAGTTGTGCAGAGGATGGAGGAGGATGTATCTGAATCACTGACTGATTGCAGTCCAATAAGTCAACAATTCAAGAAATGAAATCACTGCTTGAAGTTCATGTATTTGTCACCAGTTTCCTGCAAAAACAAATGTGGATGTGATAAACACTTGTCATAATAGAGCACTGTTCCTCGTGAATTTTCCTCAAGTGTTTCCTCAAACGGTCGTTATGATGCTGTTCATGGACACCGGCCGCATTCTTTTATAGCCTTTCATGACTTTCATTTTTTTGGCGGGGTCGGATCAGGTGAAATAATCGTGAACTTACTAAGCATTTTCAATGTGAATCCATCGTCAGGGTACTTTATTTAAAACGTGATATCATTCCTATAGTTCTCGTGGGCCCTTTTTTAAACATGCTCTGGATGGAGCGACTGATCAGGGTGAAGGTTCGCTCAGACTGAATATAAGCAGTCTGTACAGGACGGATGCTCTGACACTGAGGGGAGTGTATCTCTTCCTGGCTCAGTCAAACCTGTTGAATAATGTGTGTGTTAGTGTGAGTGTAAAGCCGGTGTTATTCAATAGGATGCTGGCGTGTCCTTTCTTATCTTTCTCTACACACATACGGTATTGTAGACAGACAGAGGTGTTAGTACATCTCTCCCCACCTTCTCTGACTAACGCTGTTCCAGTTGGCCGGTGGTGTGTTTGTGTATGCTCATGCATATCAATCATTTTCTGCTAAGACGAAGAGGAATGATGATGTCTGTTTTAGGAACAGGAGTGAGATTTCTGCTCTCTCTCTACTTTCCTAGCCTTTTCAGGAGTGTCTGAGAGTGAGCGAGTGAGTGTGTGTCTATGTGTGTGTGTGTGTGTGTTGGGGGTTATTTTGCCCATAATGCAGTGTGCTGAAGCATTATGGGGGATTGGCAGTCAGGAGCCGCTCCTTATTAGTCGTCTGGCTGGCTGTAAGAGGCTTTTCCTGCTTGGAAATGAAGCTTTAAAAAAAAAATAAAAATACGGGTGAATGGCGAAAGAAAGAGAAAAGAGAAGTGGATCTTCCTGGTAATAGAGAAGAAGAGGAACCTTGACGTGGTGAAGATTAGTCAATTACTTCCTTCTCCATCAAACACTTATTGTCTGACTGTGAGAAGAGGTGTCTGCAAGACTTTAACCAGGCTGTTCTTATTCACTGTACTTACCTACAGACGTGATGCACGGCACTAGAGTGCTGCAGGAATGAGTCCTTAGCAGTTTTGCACTTGCGCTTCCCTCGTCTTGAAGTCTATGAGTTTTTGGTTAAATGCCTTAAATACGGTCTGTGGTTAACACAAGCTTAAGAGACTTCCAGGTTTTGTTCTACGACATAACTTACGTCAGGAAATACCCAACTCCTGAATTTTGAAGCTTTTACGTGTCTTTAAAAAAGGCGGTCGCTAACAAGTTGCAAAGTGAAACGACTAAACGTCGTCCCGTCGAACACGCCAGCTTAGTGGTGTCGTTCGTTTATAGCCTAAAGTTAGCGTTCTGCTTCTGGTGTTCGAATTTACACCTCAACAATAGAAAAAGTGGTGTCAATATGTGGATATTATCCTGCCGAAGTATCATAAATGTTTGTTTTTATGTTTGACAAACAATTTCAGACCTATTTTTAAAAGTTCTAACTTCTCACTGTGATTGAATTTACCGTGCACTAACACTACAAAAGAACTACCAGTCTTTCCAGCTACAGAAAATACCTGAAAATACAGTATAATGACCAAAAAGGCAACAGCATGGTAACTTAATTGACCACATCAATACGAACATTAGTCATCTAATCGCCCTGAATGCACTTACATGCAATGAAAGTCTTGTGATTGTCGGTAACAGACTGTGTCCCGGCCGTTCTTCCTGCCACTTTATATACTGTAGGTGTCTGTTTACGTTCCTCAGATGTAAAGGAAAGAGACACGGCTAAGTTGTACATTTTGTCAAGGTACAACACAGTGTTTTGTTATAATATACAGTCCACACACTCATCGTAGACCGCTTCTCCTCACACATGCAAATACTAGACGGAAAAGAAAAGAATGTTTTTCTTTTTTTTTTTGTTCTTTACTTTACTCATGAGTCAATGTTTTCAGTTTTTCATTGCAGTCATTAATAAAGTGTGGTAATAGGAGAGTGCTTGAGTTGCAAATTGGTATGAAGTTATTTCTCTAAAGCGGGAAAATTGATTGCTTTCATCACACAGCCCCTTTCAGGAGGACGACAGCACAGAGATATTATATCCACGACTCCTGTACCTGCTGGGTTTTTATGTTTATGATTGACATTAACTTGCTAGTTTTTTTTCCTGTGTTAACACTCATTATTGAAAACCACTAAAGCTAGACAGGAAGACGCACACGCACACACACACACACACACACACACACACACACACACGCACACACACACACAGTGGGTGTGAACCTGTTTGGACGGACAGCAGGCTGAATGATTGATTGAACGGCTAATTGACTGAGTGAAAGGACTGGATCACTACCTGTTAGTGAGAGAGTCTCCGGGCTGGAGAGTCTCCGGGCTGGAGAGCCGCTCGTGTGGACGACGGCTGAGCTGCAGAATTATCTCTTTGAATCACTTTCTGTAATTGGATAAAGTTGCAACAAACCTTGTGTTTTTCTACGGGTGGAGGGAGGATCACAGGCACATCTGAGATTGTTTATGCAGCTACACAATGTAAAGAAACGAATGAGGGACTTTAAGTGTTTGCCTTTTGGCTTGATTTTGTTCTAGTGTACTGAAATGAGGCGGAAGAAGTACCTCCCAAAAAAGTAGTTCTAATGACTCACCTACAAGTCCTGCATTCAAAATGTTACTTTTCAGTAGCAGTATTAGGGTCAAAATAAAGTACCAAAAGTAAAAGTATTCATTATGCAGAATGGCCTGTTGTAGAATAATATACATTTAATCATTGGATTATAATTGGCTGGTAAAGTTGGCGCTAATTTGAATGAATTATACATTTCTATGACTATTGCGGGATTGGTTCTAAGCAGTTTCCCTTTATACATTTATACAGTTTCCCCTGTCCTGGTGCTGATTGGCTAGAATAGTGTTGTGTCTTTGTACCATCTACAGAGCCGGTGCTACAGAAGGAGCTGTCCTCCACCGTGAGGAGATATCTGGTGATTTTGATAAAGTGTGTACTGGATTAGAATCGCTGACTCCACCTTTTTTATTTTTTTTGAAAGTAGCACCTCCTCTCTCACTTCCAGCAAACCCATCTGTGTCGTCGTGAGCCGATAATGAACCCGTGGCGTCGGCCGCTGAGGTGACGCTGACTCCATCACTGCAACTCTGTCTCGGTTTTAGTTGCATGACATGTACATACACATACGGAGCAAACGGCATAACATTCAAATTAAAATGTAAAAACTCTTAAAATATTGTAATGGCAATAAAAGTAAAAACATAATTATGATAATTAATTGTTTTTCAAGTAAGAATGTCAAACTTTTCCCAGTCCCAGCTTGTCATTTGTGAGGATTCGCTGCTTTTCTCTGCAGTATATGATGCTAAATTGAAAATATTGGATTTTGGACTGTTGGTCCGTGACATCACTTATAGATCATTTATAGACAAAACGATTACTTGAGAGACTTTTCAACAGATTAGTTGATAATGAACATCATCCTTAGTTGCAGCTCTAATATTTAATTATAATTTTTTAATACAAATACATTAATGTGAGAAACTATACTCTCTGTAATATCATACCTTTTTTATATAAGTTAAATACTCAAAGGTTTGCTTTAAAGAGACAAACTTCGCTAGTGTTTTGCAATATTTTCATCATCCTCTAAGAAAAAGAGACATTTTGAGTTTTCTAGCAGGATAATAAAACCTGGAACAGCTTTTTATAACATGAAACACTTGATTGTTTTTGTACTTTTGAAAAAGTACACTAGAAATGTATTTGTCTAGGTAAAAGTCATCTTTCACATGACACATCCTTTTTAATTTCCCTCCACGGTCGACCTCACTTTTTTGACCTCTGATCCTGTAATTTGTCTTCTAATTCTGTGCTTTCCTGCCAGATGGATTCCTCAGCTAAGGGACTGACAAAAGGGCATTTTATTTTTAGATTTTATTGTCATTGCTTTATTGTCGGATGTAAAAATGTATTTCAAAGGTTTTTGATGGATGAGAGAGAGAGATCTGAGTCTCTGATGCCAAATGGTTGCGCTGACTAATTTGTTGGAGCTGCCAGCCAGCTGCTCCATCAGCTCCACATCCACAAAGGACAGATTTGGTTTTCATTCTGTCTGGTTTTCTATTATTTTCTCTGGTTGTGGCGTGGACAAACTCTGGGTTATTGTCCTCTCTGTCTGTTTGTCTACCAATTACTGTACATCTGCATCCCTCCCTATTTATAGACCTCTACTACTTCCACATCTCCACAAACGCACGTATACACTACAATCACTGTAATCGTGTATGCGCTGCGTGGATTAACCCTGGGCTTTTGGAAGTGTCTCTTATGTCGTGTGTGTGTGTGTGTGTGTGTGTGTGTGTGTGTGTGTGTGT
>CALSBV010010191.1:0-23274 GCA_943590825.1 Bovichtus diacanthus
TGTGTGTGTGTGTGTGTGTGTCTCACGTCTTCATTAGAGACGCTGGTTGTGCATTCTCAGCACTACAATGCCCTGTAACGATTGGTCCCTTGCTATTTAAGATCAAAACCACGCTGTTACAATTCAATCAAAGTTAACAGTGTGTGCCTCAGATGTGATTGAGCAGAAAATCATTTTTAAAAAAACAGCGTAGCACAAATAAGCAGTTTATTTGTGCTACAAGCAACAACACATCGTGCCGAGTCGAAGGGTTAGTTCACCAACGTTAAATAAAGCTTCTCCTCCTCGAGCCGTAGCCTTGCAGACAGGTTTGTTTTCATTTGTCCAGGTTATGACGTCTCTGAAATTCTGCTTCTGCTCCAATAAAATGGAGGAAATGATTCCGTTCGTGGTGCTCAAAGCAATGGAAAATTGCATTTTAAAAATTCAACAGCAACGGCTCTTTCCAAAAACAGTGTCCAAGTTATTGTGGATAATCCACAGAATTCATAGGCACTGTTTCTTTCTCGGCCAAGCTCTGTGACTTCCCATCGTGTCGTCACCGCGTGAGCTTGCTGGTAGAAAGTTAGGATTTTGTTTTTTACCCTCTGGACGCAGCCAGTCTCGCTGTTTCCCTCTGTTTCCAGTCCAAACTAACCTGCTACTGGCTGCAGCTTCGTAACTAACGCAGAGACACGAGAGTGATATCAACCTTCTCATGTGACTATTTTTGCAATTTATTGTGACTAATGTAACTAGGTTGGCACAGGTTAGCCTTTCTCACAGCAGACATCTTAAACTGTCATAGCAGGAAAAGCACAGGTGTAACTGATAACACTAACAATGGCTCTGTTCCACTGAAGTGCAGCAGTAAGTCAAGTAAGTGAGCCAGCATGCGTAATGCGAGGGCCCTGGAACTGGCACACCTACGTAAATGGAATAAAGCCATTATTAACAATATAAATTACTCCTGTTCTTTTTCCTGCCAGGACATGTCAACATGTTTAACATAAAAAAAAGGCTTATTAGTGACTTAAAAACACTCCGAATGAGAATACGGTTTATTGCCAAGTTTTCACACACAAGGAATTTGCTTTGGTATAGTGCTGCATCAAAGCAAGTACTGCAAAAAAAATAATCCTCAAGAAACATAAATATAGTATGTAAGTGCAGTAATGAAGGTAAGTAAGTCATTAATTTCACATTTACCTCAAATTGACCTTTGAAGTAGTCGTTGAAAGAATGCAGTAACTTACTTGAACCTTTGCTGCGTCTGTCTTCATGGCTTGTGCGTCTGCATTTGTAGCAGTTTAAGGTTTAAATATGTAGGTTTTTTGCATGTGTGTCCTGCAGGAGTTTGTGATGATAGTAGTGTTTGGTCTGGAGTACATCATCAGGATATGGAGTGCTGGCTGCTGCTGCCGCTACCGAGGCTGGCAGGGACGCCTCCGCTTCGCCAGGAAACCGTTCTGTGTCATAGGTAGGTGTGTGTGTGTGTGTGTGTGTGTGTGTGTGTGTGTCTCACATTTTCAGACCATACTTGGCATCTTCAAAAAGAATAACGGGGTATATATAATAAATAATAATACGTAGAGTAGATAAAAACTAAGATAGGAATGTCAAAATGATAGTAATGGTGTTGTTTCTATTTATTATTTATATGTTTGCTTTTCTCTTAATATTTCCCTGGTGGTAGCATGTCGACAATCAAGAAAGCTACAGATTGAAGAAGCATGTATTTCCTTTTGATATTTACAATATCCTCCTGTTTAGGGTGTTGAGTACACTTAAACCATACTCAATAGTTGCACTAAATCTGATAGACTCATTGTAATAGATCCTCCTCAGGCAATGATGTTATTTGCCAATACGGATAATAAAATAATATTTCCTCCTCAGTGTGCAGTCGATGTAACTCTTATGAAAAGAGAATGAAAACACACCCATTTAGAGGATAGTGGCTCTCAATCCTTCCTGGGCTGCTCCAGCAGGAAGGAAGACAGTCCGCTGGGAAATATAAGAGGAGAAAAAATGGGGTATTTAAGGGTTGTGGACAGAATGACAGAAGAAGACTAATAGAGACAGAAAAGGAAACAAACAAGCTTGTCGTGAATCAATAGTTGTTTTAAAGTTGATGGATGGACGGGTGGATGGATCCGGAAAGCAGGTGAGTCAACCTCAGTTCCTGTTTCCTACATCGTGAACCCTCCGACCTTTGATTTTGTCTTTCCCCAGACATCATCGTACTCATCGCCTCGGTTGCTGTGGTTTCAGCCGGTAGCCAAGGTAACATCTTTGCCACCTCTGCGCTGCGTAGCCTGCGTTTCCTGCAGATCCTGCGCATGGTGCGCATGGACCGCAGGGGAGGGACCTGGAAGCTGCTTGGATCTGTAGTTTATGCACATAGTAAGGTAGGAGAATTTGAACTGTTATTGACTGTTACGGTTCAAACATTCAAAGTAATAATCAGTGCTGTGCTTAACCTAATCTGTCATCACCTGTCGGCCCAGCAGTATATTCTTTCATCCTTTTTCCTAGAAGTTTTTGTTTTGTTTTGCTCATCTAGATTATCTTGATGGCACTTTTAGTCTTTTCAGTCGTGGTGGATGTCACTACTCATGCTCACAACTCAGATCTTCTGCTGCGTATTCCAGACTGTCGCACACAGAGATGTGCTGATAATGATAACATTTCACTTTTATGTTTTGTAGCAAGTAACACATTTGCGACAGATGTTTGCCAGGAAACTTTAACCGTGTTTAAGACACTACATTTCTTGAATCAGGAGTAGGCTCGGTAACAATAAGGTAATTGTAAGGATGTGATACTACATCAGCTTGATCGTCAAAAATGAGTTGTTACAGCAGCAAACAGGAGAAGGACAGAACAAAAAAAAAGGAGAAATATAAAGGAAGAATGCACTTGAGACACTTGAGTCTGGTTTTCAAATAAATGTAAAGAAAACACTTAATAATTAAGTTTATATTTGTATTACAAGACTAACTGGATGTGCCACATATCACACAAGTGTGGATAAACTTAAAAAACTGCCAATATGTGCTTTATAAAATGATGGTATGTTAATAGTAAAACATGTTTTTGTGTCAGCATGGTGTTTAATAATACTATCACTTAACAATATCATATTTTAAAATCGCTATCTTTTAGTAATAGCATGCTTCACATCTGTCAATGTCCATGTTTATTTTAAGTTTATTATTTATTTATTGCCTCAGGTGCCGTATATGCTTTGCTGTTGTTTGTTCTATATATTCAGGCCGTGATAAAACACACTAGTAGCACATGCAACAGGCAATTATGTGTTCCTGTTGCATGTGCTACTAGTGTGTCACATCATGTGTGTGTGGTTTCATGATTTTGTGACTGCAGGTGAGGAACAGCAGATGATCTTTCACATTTAGATCAACGCAAATAGCTTACGGGTTTTTTTCCTTACTGTTAAATTTAGTAAGTAAACTGTAAAAAATGAATGAGTATGTATTTTATGACAACTGAGGAAAACTTTTTTTTTTTTTTATTGACTAGTGCTGCATGGGGGGAATCGCTTCTATAAGAAAAAGACTGAATCAGTATGGATTCATTTCAGAAGCAATCTGAAAGTCTGTGAAGCTGTATGAAGCTTTATATTTGCTCATTAGAACGGTGTTTCTTGTAGGAGCTGGTGACTGCCTGGTACATCGGGTTCCTGGTGTTAATCTTCTCCTCTTTCTTGGTCTATTTGGTGGAGAAAGAATTCAACAAGGAGTTTGCCACCTATGCCGACGCTCTGTGGTGGGGCACGGTGAGAAAACACACATTAATACACAGATTCATGAGAGCATTCTTAACACCTTTAGGACCTTTAAACAGCCTTTGAATAAAATCCTACTGCGCTGGTGGTAACTGCTCTGAAGGTGTTTTGAAAATCCGAATAAGGTTTACGAATTTATGTTGTTTTATGTCAACAAAAAAATTATACAGCATAAAGTTCTAAACATACACCTCTATACATTTACTGACTACGTTGTCTTGGATTTATGGAGCAACCATAACTGGTTTAACTGACTGCCACATAGTGTTAAAATCATGAAATATGTGTTATATATATATATATATATATGTGTCGCTCCCTTGAATCCAAGGCAAAATCAAAGAAGGCAAAACAACTGGAGTTATGCTGTTTGCCTCTGACAACAGTCATATATTTCCATTTACAGTTTCTCTTTGACCCTAATGACAATTAATACAATGCAATACAACAACCAACAGGAAAGGCCTTGCAATTCACACTTGGCTGGCTGCACTGCACTGTTTCCTGCTACATCTGAAAGCCATTAAACCTTGAAAAAACACACAAACAAGAAATGGCCCAATCAATAAATTCAATTTTCTCCTGCCGACAGCTGAGACTGACACTCAGACACATTGTTTTCCTACGTTCTGGGGTCCGGTTCTGTTATATCATTTTGGGGAAAAGGTGAAGTTTAGCCACATGTATCAAGAGCCGACAAAGAGAAAACTAAGAGTCATCACCACTGGGCAGCCTCCATGTAAATCTGCAATATCCACAATTGTTCTATATACTGAATATATTTCTTTACTTTTGTGCATCTTTCAGTTTTGTTTGTGTCAAGGTTAGCAAACTTAATGAATGACGCATTGTGCATGTTTCAGTAAATAATAAGAAACACTTCTGAGGTCCTTTTTAATGATTTGCAATTTCGACAGAAACTACAATTTGCTAAATATAGTGTGGCCACACGCCAGCTTGTGTGTAAAATTATAGTGGTTTTGTGAGATTTGCTCACAAAACCCTCTGAAGCGTTTTATGATTAAGGAAATAAAACCAAGGGGGACAAAAGCATACCTATTGTATCACTCCCTCTTTAGTTACTATATAGTGCGCTATATATATATATATATTGTGTGCCATTCCTTTCAACTGTCTGAATGCCAAGAGCCACATTTAATCGACGCAAATATTAAAGTCATGCGTCACTGCAGTCGTCAGCGATGACGCAAACTGATGATGATTCATACAAAAATCACAATTTAGTGCTTATTTTAAACTACGGACTGTATATTGAATAAGGAATAATAAATGAGAAAACAAGGGACAGATTTCAGACAAAGCGCTGGTTACCTGTTGACCTCTGACCCTTCAGATCACGCTCACAACCATCGGCTACGGTGACAAGACCCCGCAGACGTGGACAGGACGGTTACTATCGGCCGGTTTTGCTCTGCTGGGGATCTCCTTCTTCGCTCTGCCAGCTGTGAGTGGAGCACGTACACACACACATACAGTGCTCACATTATAGCACCGTGACAGATGACACGTATTCCCTCACAGCTCCAGAAAGTTAAAGCTAACAGAAGTAAGGACCAAGTTTTGTCTCTGAAGTTTCTGCGAGTTTAAAAGTGTGTGTTTCTGCACGCAGGGCATCCTCGGGTCAGGTTTTGCCCTGAAGGTGCAGGAGCAGCATCGCCAGAAGCACTTTGAGAAGAGAAGGAACCCAGCTGCCAGCCTCATCCAGGTAGACACACACGCATGCAGACAGCAAACACACTTCACCTCCTCTGAATTGTGTTGCAGCAGCTGAGGACCTGTCTGAATACAACACAAATTTTCACGCATGTGTGTGTGTGTGTGTGTGTGTGTGTGTGCATCCCTGTCTGTTTTGACTATCTCTAAGCCTCTCACTGTGTGTCTCTGTGTCTAAAAGCAATAAAAGCATGAGTGTGTGGGTATGGATGGTTTCACTATCTCTCCTATCACAGTGAAGGTGATTCATTAAGAGTGTACTTAATATGAATACGAGTGTGTGTGTCTGTGTGTGTCTGTGTGTGTGTGTGTGTGTGTGTGTGTGTTGCCCTTCTCTGGGCTGTCAGTGTGTGTAGCCGTTGATGACTAACGGTGTGCGAGGCACGCCTTTCGTCTCTCAGGTCCAACAGCAACACACACTGCTGGGATTTATGAGCCGTTTCCATGGCGATCAGACCCCGCGCAGACGCTCCTCCAAGCCGTCGCTCATTGTAACAGACAAGAACAGCTGTATTACTTTCTAATGAACAATAAGTGTCTGCTGTGGAGTGTGTGTGCGTGTGTGTGTGTGTGTGTAACTGCATGCATGTGTGTCTTTGAGTGTGTCTGTGTTTCTGTGTGTGTGTATCTGTTCTACCTTCCTACCTCATGAACTACTTTGACCTACTTTTTGAAATTTTGCATAAAATAAAGCGTCTGCTATTGTATTATTTTTTGTCCCTTATGGTTTTAGTTAAGGTCATCATTCGTATCAGTTATAATTACATAAAACGACGTGTTATTGTCTAATATATATATATATATATATATATATGGGGATATAGTACCTACCTGTTAGACACAGCTTTAACATAGAATTCTTGGGGCAAGCAACACGAGCAATCATGACTAAAATAACCCAGTTTTCAAAACAACATATTTGGAAGTAGAAATAACCCCTAAAATCTCAATTCTTACCCAAACTTTCCGTTGTAAAAGTTTACATCTTATTTATCTGTGTCCTAATGAAGGCGCTTTAGGCAGAATATCTCACAGCAGATTGATTAGGCGACAATTTTTCAATTTTTCTATCCTCGATATCCGATAATTAACTGTCAATTGTTGAATGATGCATTCAGGCAATCAAAGAACAATCACATGATTGATTTCACTTGAACAGCAGGAATGGAAAAGCCACTACAAGGTGTAAATAACTGAATACATACACGTCACTGTTTCTCTTAATACCATCGGTATGTTGTTAATCACGGGATGTTACAGGAAATAGAAATTACAGCGTGCTGCAGGACTGAGTTCTAAAACCCAGAACGGACTTATAATACTTTCCTAAGTAATGAACATACATTTATTATAATACTTTGCTTTAAATAGGACAGTAAGTGTGCGTTCCCTTTTGTTTCACTTCCAAATAAGTGGTTTAGATGATACAGGGATTTGCTATAACGTGTCTGATTGTCTCACCATGTGTCGCTGCATTACCAGATCTCAGTACGGGGGAGATATTTTCATACATATTTATGTGAATACTGAATTAAATCAAAAACATTGTATTGTCTGTCCTCCCTGTTAGAAATACATATCAGTTGATATGCTTGACAAAGACCAGTTGGAGCCCAATTGATCCTGAATAACCCACTAAGGGAGCAATAAATCCTGCATGTGTTGGTCTTGTTTCTGTCTTACTGGCTTTGTATCAAGCACCTGGTCACTGTCTGTTGTCTGCCAAGCTCATGACACTTTCCTCAACAGGTAAAAGGAAACTTGGAAGCAGCTTTGACGTGTTAAACATGTTGATGACGTTCTGTCCGTCACTTCACTCCCCCATCTCACACAGCTCTCCCTGCTTCAAACCACTATGTGTTGTGTGTGTCTGTCTGTGTGCAGGGAGGTATTTTCCCACCGTCCAGCCACAGCAGCTGCTCAATTCAAAATCGCACCTTCTGCAGTAATTATTTTTGTTATAATAAGTATTTTTAGAACAAGATTAAATCTCCAAATGACTTTAAAGTCTTCTCTTGAGTAGCATAACAGCCCAAATTAACCTGCATTTGGCGAGTGGCCGGTGTTAATTTACCACCCTGTCTGTGTAAAGTGTTTATATCAAGGCTTTCCAGTCATGTCACAAATCTTGTAACCACACCTGGCGCCATGGACGAGGTTCAGTTGCCTGCAAGTAAATATTCTGCATCCGCGTGGCAGGACATGCAGCGTCCTGTGACCACTTTGTGATAGTCAACTCGTCAACTCTTGTTTCGCCAGTTAAATGCTTTTAATGTGAAGCTGCAGCAGTAGGAAATGTTGCGTTTGCATTAGCAGTAACTTAATACAGAGACATTTCGTGCATGACGTCACACACACCTAGTTCGTAATACTTGCAACACTTACATCAGCGGGCCATAGGCGCAAGCACCACTGTGTTACCTCATTTGGCAATAGATAGTAACTTAACAGACATGTATTAAAGTTAAAATCTTCAAGATTATTCATTTAACTAGCAAGACGTCGCACTGAGGACCTCTGATGTGGCTGCCAGCTGGTAACATCCCCTCAAACACCTTGTGTATGTTACATTTTCACACATATCTCAGTCTCTTTTTCTTCACTATGTTTGTGCCATTTCCTTTTCTGTGTGTGCGCGTGTGTGTGTGTACATCTGAATGTGTGTGTGTCCTGTCCATCTTTGCCCCCCCCCCCCCCCCAGGCGGCTTGGCGTCTGTACTCCACCGACGGTGCTCGTCCCTGCCTCAGAGCCACCTGGCACCACTACCAAAGCGCCCTCTCCCCCCTCAGGCATGTATCCCCACCACCATCACCACCACCGCCAGCACCACCACCACCACCAGCACCGCCCCCACCTCCCACCTCCCTCCGACAACCCCCAACCAAAACGCATCAACACGACCCAAAAAAAAAACTAATCAGCTTTTTCTTTTTTTCCCTCCTCACCTTCCCTTTTTCTCACTTCCTACCCAATTTATATTTTCCCTCCATCACCCCTTGTTTCCTCCCACACCTAATTGTTTCATTTATCATTATTTTATTCATCCTGTCGACTCTGCACGTAGTGTGTCTGGCGTAGTTATGCTGCTGATGAGAACTCGGTTTCCATTGCTACCTGGAAGCCTCATTTGAAGGCGTTGCATACCTGCAGCCCCGCCAAGTAGGTAACAACTTACAGACTTACAAACATGGCCGCTGCTGCTCAGCTCCTCCCGTCATCTCTCCTCCTTAATCTCCGCCTGCAACCTCTCCATCCATGTAGCTTTAACTCTTTTTCTGCTGTATGACTCGGTGTTATACAGCATTGCAGCCATTATTTCATAAGCTTAACCCTTTTTTCCCCCGAACCAGGCATGGTTTGCTTAGCGGGCATGGTCTTTAACACCCTTTCCACTTTCAGACAGTTTAAGGCATTTACCTGTTTGAATGGCATATTGTAATATTTATAAATGTTTATTGTTGAGTTATTGAGAGAAAAAAATCACAGCAAGGATCTTACAAACAGGTCAATTCAACACTAACAGAAGAAAGTGGACACTTTTCATTAAGTTGATATTCGACACTCGTGTGACTTGGTATTAATTCACGCTAATGCTGAAACGATTCCACTTGGGTTTAAGTTGAAACAAAATCCACAAACAGTTTACTGATTTATATGAGTGCAGTGGCTCAGTAACATTGTTCACATATAAATACACACCAGACTTAGATCCTTACTTTCTGATTTCCATGTCTATCTTTCCGCTAACGCTTAGCCTTACTGTGCATGGCCATAGCTTGCATGTGCTTGTAAGTATTAAACCCCATTGAATTAAAGTTTCTCTCTTTTTCCTTTTGGCTTGATGCGTCCTATATCCATTAGTGGAAACTGTAAAATGCTATTTTTAATCTGCTGGAATACTGATTTCTCTCCCTTTGTCTCCTCCTCTTTATCACACTAACCCTTGAAGGAAAGAGCAGGGCGAGACTACCTACAGGTTTGTACGACTCTCCGCTTGTTCCTACAAAGACACAAACATTCAACATGTAATTTAATTAGAATTAAGTCATATGCCAAATAATGTTTTGTCATCACATCTTTGAAACTGCTCTCATCTGGTTTGTGAGCTTGTTTTGTTTTGTTTTTGTATATCATATATATCATCAGTCTCTTCACCAATAAGTTATGTATTTATTTATTGTCATGTACCAGGTAATAGTGAGTGGTTAGTGAATTAATTGAAGGTTTGGATTGCCGTCAATAGGTTGCAACATATTGATTTGTTAGTTGCTTGGGTTATTAATTGCTTGACTTTGGCTGAGCCCTAATTGACCTTTGACAACAAATCCAAAAAACGTGGCCTCGTTTTGATTCATGCTGATGTTAAACTCTTTTTTTTTAAACCGGTGTGACCTGGCAAAGTGTTGACGATGTTGTAAACCAGAATTTAGAAACATTAAAACTGAGACAAGTCACACCGTAGTGCTATGACATACAAAATACAGGGACAATTAGCATGTGCATCAATAATATAATAGACTTTGATAACTGAAATAACAAGGTTAATGTAATCTGATAAAAGGAAACCAGAGATCAACATATATTTACCATTTAAGTCACACTATCTACATTATCTTAACAGGTACAGGAGACATGCAGTGATAGAGACAGTTGTGTTTTTACATCAGACTCAGGTAGATCAAAGCTATACAGCAAATAAACTACTACAACGACTACTTTCAAATGGCCCCTTGCGAAGGAACGATGTGCTGCCTTTCACTTCACTTCTCTTTACTTTATATTCTTTCTTTGCTTTTCCAACTTTTTCTTTACACCTCCATCTCTGTTTGTCTCTCCTCCTCCTTTCACTACTGTTCCCCCTCTGCACTTGACTCTCAGGCAGGGAAGGGTGATGGGCTTCTCTGGCTTTGAGCGTGTGTGTGCGTGTGTGTGCGTGTGTGTGTGAGTGTGTGTGAGTGTGTGTGTGTGAGTGTGAGTGTATGCATGCACACACGCCTTCAAAGACAGGAGTCTGTACCATGTCTGTACCATGACGCACTTTTTCCATTGGGATGGTATTTATATAACTCATCAAACACAAGTCTGGGAGACAGAGCGAAGTTGAAAAAAAAAAAGGGGGGGGGGGGGAGATAGGGGATTTCAGAGAAGGAAAGACAGAGAGAGATTTGTGAGTTTAATTATGCTAGTATAGTTTTTACAGAGCAGCACTTCTTTGGCAACATTTAGGAGCCTTATATTGAGCCAACAGCTTCTTAGGCATTTAAACCTAAGACAGCCACACGCACACACACACACACACACACACACACACACGTAACAAAGGATATACTCTCAGTCAAACACACAAAGAAATGTGCTTCTCATCCTTAAACACAACAACATTTAATTAGGCTTTGTTGCATCCACAGCGACGTTCATCCTGCAGAAATCCTTCTGTTTAAAGGGTTGTGTTAAATTAGCTCTCCCTTCTTAGGAACTTTTGTGACACTATTTCTTTTCTGTAAGTTCCCGTCTACAGAGAGAACACACACACCACTGTGTGTTATTAGTGGTTTTACAGACTGCCGGCTGCTCGGCGGCGGTAGGTGCCGCGGTAAACGACTGGTGGTTTTCGTTTAAGCAGACTTGTAAACACCAGCAGTAGTAAACATTAGGCGCACCACAAAGTGCTACAGTGGACATCACACTGAGTGTGTGAGTGCTGGATATTTGCAGTGTGAGGCTAAATGAAATCTGAAATAAAGGACGCAGGTGTGTCTGCGTTGTGCGTGTTTCCACCTTCAGACGATTCAAACTTTTTCTTTAAAGTGAAACACTGACTGTTTTATGCAGAATTATGCCGCACTTACATGTGTTTTTGCTTGTAGGAGTGCTGCTTAGTCAACGTCGCGGCTCAAATGACAGCGTTCACACCAAACTGAGAAGAGTAGACGAAACTGACAAACACGTCACTTTTCATTTAAACGTCACCGAATTGAGCGTGAAACTTTTTGTTTTGTTTAGCACTTCTTTTCGCACTACTTTACGCAACACTGCGTGGACACAGAAGAATCATCGTGTTGAAAAGACGGGATTTTGTAGTTGATTTGGAGCTTTTGTATACAAGCAAATGTGAGAAGTTTCTCACTGAATAGCGAATGTGAATTCATAAATACATTTTCTCAGGTGGGTTTAACCTCCACCACATCCTTCTTTACCCACTCCCATCCTTCTCTGATATATGTCCCCTGTGCTTTCTCCGTTTTTACTTTGCATCAATGTTGACGGCAGAGAATTTCTCTTCTCCTCAAACTGCTGAACTCCTCTTTTAATCTCCTCCTTCTTTATCTTTCCTTTCCCTCCTCCATCCGTCTCTCCCTCTTTCGCTCTAGTAAGGGTCAAAGTAATGGGAGGCTCTTCAGAAGGTACACTCGGAAATATAGGAGGTACCTACAGTACTACCCATCGTCCTCTCTGCCCTGCCCTTAGCCCAATAGCCTGTGGGAATGACCTACTAATAGCATGCAGGAGAACAAAGAAAGCAGATTTAACTTCCTTCTTACCTCAATCCCTTTGGTAGGACTTTGTCTGAGATGACTACTGCTGCCTGCTGCCTGTCGAATGCAAATAAGCCTTTGTTACCGTGTTACAACTTAAAGGGGAATCCCAACTAATATTTACACTGTAAATTAGATTTTTTTTAAATATAAAAAAGTATGTTTTTGAGAGTTCCTGTCTAATTTAGTCCCACATCTGCCACAGTCAACAATTTCATGTTGAGCCCGTATCATTCTAAAAACATGAAGTAGAAAGGCATCATGGGATGGGATGATCCTTTTATCATTTCTCATTTAATTTCATTTCATTTAAAATCCCTACAAAAAAAAATTGGAAAATACTTTCTCAGTAAAACTCAGAGTAATAAGTAAAAAATACAAGGTCTAAATTCCCCTTTATTTTATATTTTCTAGAAACCGTTCACTTGAATATTTTTTCTTTCATTCATATTCTTTGAGAACAACCTTCAATTAGATTCTTGGGGCCAGAAGTTTTTAGGTCTATTGTCCCATCAGATATTGAAAATAAAATGGTCCCACCACAATTGAGTCAAAAGGAATGGAAATAAAATGAGTAATTCACGGGCCTGGACACAGTTTATCTTCATGTCCAGCTGAAAGTAAACGTATCAGCTCTGTAATTCACGTGTCCTTTGTTTCCCTTTGAGAAAAAAAAACCTGAAACCAGTTTTGCATAAAATTGAAGAAATACCACTTCTGTATCCGTCTATGTAGATGAAGACTTTATTTCAAAAGAACCAATCAAATCTTGCATAAAGCAGAAACAGAAGCCAGACAGAAGCCTGCTCCACAACATAAGACCAACAAGCCACATCAGCTTCCCTGTCTCCTGATCTTACTTATGAACACACAGCTTATCCCGCAGCTTAGACTGAAGAATGACGCAACAAACATTCAATGCTGGGAAATGTGCACCGCTAATGACAGTTTTCAGGCTAAATAGCTAATTAGCTGCTCAGCTGCAGCACATTAAATAGCATGTAAACTGTAAATATAACTTATTTAGGCCTGGTTAGATACAGGTCTGGTTAACAGCACGCTGTCGTCTCTCGTTCCCTGCCAGCTGCTGTCACTCAAACAGACACTGACACGCCCCTCCAGCCAGCTTTCTTTTGATTATAAATAAATCTATTAACAATATATTTTAAAAATACGTTGACCGTATTTTCAACTACAAAAAAGGATGACTACATTTGATTTCAGTTGGACCATAACAAAATATGCGATAGTTATGCATATTTCAGTATATGGATGTGGGTATAGTGCTACTATAATACTGTAATAGTGCATGCTCCCTGCATTACTGCTGCACATCTCTTTTCAATCATTTTTAACCATAATTGTAATAAGTAAATGCATTGCTAAAAGATATGTTCTACTCTATGCACTGTTTTTTAGAAATCATTTGTGATTTTTTCAGTTATAGTGTACAGGGTACAGCAGGTTCACAAGAGGAATGGTTATCACTGTATTGCTTACAAATGATATTGTGTTCTGCCTTGAACTAAGGTGAACATGTATTGCCATCTGCTGTGAAGTGTTAGATAAGGTTCCTACACAAGTCTGGGAAAGTAAGGCAATGTTGCATAGTTTTACTTTAGGTTTGGCAAATCATGGCGAATACAAAATAACTTCCCAAAGTCTTAAAAAAGTTTTATAATATGCAAGAAAAAGCAACTTCTGTTAAAGCAATTTTCGATCTGATTAAGACACTGGATGTCGAGTGAGACACTGACTTTTGGGAATAATGTTACATTTTGGCATGGAAAATGTATGGGAACCCTGCATCTCTCTCAATGCTCTGCTGCACTGCATGCTCGTCAACAACATTATAGTTCTTTCTGCATCTCCACCAAACCCTTTGGTTGACAAAGATCTAAATAGCATGTGGATAAAAAGCATTTTCTTCTCCAGTGGCTGAAGTTATGAGCTATTTATTTGAACTGACACAAATCAAGTGATAGAGGAAGACAAAGATTGATAATAAAATTCATAATACAGTCTTGATAGGAATATAATATTATAATTTATTGTATTTTAAAGTTCCTATACATAGCATTTTTAACCATTAATACATCATGCCATGGTGTAACTACTATGAACAATTGAGACCAACACAGAGGTTCTGTTTTAATGATTAAAACCACATTTCTGATAAACACGACTGCTTCTTTGATTCGTTGGAAGTGATCTGCATTCACAATCTCTGAAAGGTTTTAGCTCTTTTTGCTCAGGAAGAACGGTATAAAGAACGGCAACGTTTTACAAAAAACACCTAACGACGGAAAACCCTGTGTTGATGCTGTGCGAGGCTTCTCTCAATAATGGTCTCATTTGTTTAAGGTAGTCTCAAAATTAATGTGGTGATGATGTATTAATGTTACCATTCTTCACACATCGCCTTCAGAAATCTCATCAACTCTGTTTTGAAAGGTTTATACACGAATAGACTGTAAGCTGATCAGGTGAGGATCGTAGCGCTTCAGGATCGAACACTAAGGGCAGGCTGGCTCTGTTTTGGGCACGTCAGCTGGATGGATGATGTTTGGGCTGAAGGAAAAGCCAGAACGTTGCCCTGTGTCTGCTCTCTGCTCTCTTCTCACTCTGCGAGGGCAAATAGGTGTTGACAGCATCTCTGTTTCTCTCGCCTTGTGTCTCTCTATCAACCCCTGACCTCTGCCACTCACTCTCTTTCTCCATCAACTCCATCCTAAACTCACATTCCCCAATTTCCCCTCACTGTCTCTTCTCTCCCTCTTTCCACTTCGTTCTATCCTCTTCTTCTCTCCTTCTTTCCCTCCCTTTTCTTCCCTCCATCCCTGCAGTCAGAAGTTGAGTTTTAAGGAGCGGGTCCGGATGGCGAGTCCCCGTGGTCAGAGCATGAAGAGCAGGCAGACGTCCGTTAACGACCGCCAACGCTCTTCCCCCGGCAACGAGGTGGTGGGCGGGGCGGAGCTGATGGGGGGAAGCCCTGCCAAGGTGCAGAAGAGCTGGAGCTTCAACGATCGGACCCGGTTTAGGCCTTCACTGAGGCTGAAGAGCCAGACTCGCACTGCTGTCCCAGATGGTGAGTGGGACTGAGTGTGTGTCTGTGAATAGCAACCAACACAACGTCTTCCAAATTACCTTTTTTTTTTTTTTGAGCACAGTTTGCCAGTTATTACAAACACATGCTGTGCAACCAGTTTATTTAATCTTCATATTCTAGTGGAGATCTCAAAGTTTCCAAACATACCATATGCTTCATACCATATGTTTATCACAAGTCAATACAACTTTTTATTTAAGAGAAAATGGAAAAAAACAAAACAAATATACACATAAATAAAACTTATTGTACATTCAATGAAGAGCTGGAACAAGCTGATACAGAATATTTATGTGATACTGTCAGACAGTGTGGAATAAGAGAATAACAACATTAAAGAAACAAGAGGAAAAACATTGTTATGGGGTTCATCAGTTTTATTTATAGAGACAACATACACTCAGATCTTACATACAACCACACAACCAGCGCACAATAAAATACCACAGTTGAACAAATATACCAACAGACAGAACTTCTTTCTTAGAGTAATCCATGAAATTGCTGTTTTAATAGCACCTCTGTTTCTCTGCTTATTCCCTTGTATCAATTTTCTTTTACTGATTTTATAACCTTTTATATGCACTTTATCATTATTCACTCTCTTTACATCTTTTTTCTGTGTCTGTCTCCCTGTCTGTGTCTCCCACTCTCCTAATTATTGGCAGTATTAAGGATATATATATATATATATATATATATATACCCTCTTCTCTCATCTTACATAGCTGAGCTGGCAAAACGCTGCCCATTCCCATTCAAGCAGGGCATACATTTTCACCTTCTGAAAGCCAAAACCGTATCAATTTGAAACTTTCTTGAAGACTTCTGTCCAGACCCACTATGCATAAAGTGTTTTCTGAGTTTAGAGACTGACACTGCGTCTGTCTCTCTCAGTGGACGCAGGGATGACCACAGAGGATTCCTTTGATGAGAGAGGCTGCCATTGTGACGTTACAGTGGAGGATCTATCAGCTCCCCTCAAGGCTGTCATCAGAGCAGTCAGGTAAGATCCTGCTGTGCAGTTACACTTTCGTCCTCTTCAACTACGTTAGGACCTGCGTTACAACCCAGTCAGGCCGGATTTTCCACAGCAATTGCTTTCATTTGTTGCCTCCCTCTTCGAAAAACTGTTTAGCATTTTGGAAAAAATATTTACTTTCTTCCTTTTTTGAGTGTTAGATGAGACAATTTATACCACTCTTGTTTTTATGTAGTAAATATGAAGCTGCCGCCAACATATGCTAGCTTAGCTTAGCATTAAGACCATTTATTGTACAGACATGAAGTGCTATCGATCTTATCTGATTCTCGGCAAGAAGGCGAGTAAGGATATTTTCCAAAATGACAAACTGAGACTAACTCAAAATATATACTTTATTTTATACTTAATTTTAAATCATTTTAAATCATTTTCCATCGTCAATGATTGGATGTGAGATAGAAACACATTCTGTCTTGACTTTTGACGTGATTTACATCCTTTCCCTCTCCTATTTAGTGTACAAGAAAAAGATTTAGTATGAAGCATTATGCCAATAATTACCAGGATGTACAGTACAGATGCAACAGTACGTACTTTTAAAGGGCAGCTGCAGGACGGTATTTAGCGCTAATTCTAGTTTACACGACACAGCTATCTGTCGATGATGAAACCACACTGTGGGATGGTTTGCTGGAACAAAACAAGTGCGTCCTGTTGGTCGTTAGCGCCATTGAAGCTCTCCAGACTGTCTAATTGGCTGCGTTATATATTTGTATTTTGTGTTGGAACTGATAAAGGTCATCTTATTGACGAGTCACATCATTTAAACTCCCTTAGGGCTTTTTTTCTCAGCTTTGTCCATTGATTCGGAAAAACCACAGTAACAGCTGACTGAACTGCGAGTGAATTGATGATGTCACTGACCTGCCAGCACCTTCATGATTGGCTAGTTGTTGATCATATGTTATACACAGTGCAATATTTCCTGAAGTTTAGCTCTTGTTAAAGCCAGGTCACGTTTCCTATTGATTTATTGGCTGCCGTCTTTCTTCATAGACCGTTTATGAACTGTAGCTATTGATCCAACTATTGACGACAGCTAACAGAAGGATGCTTTGCTATAGTGTAAGGAGCCAATAAGCCATGCATGTGTTTTGTAGTTTGGTTTCATACACTCACAAGTGACAGGTCATCACATATTATTATTATAAAGAAGGCTCCTGCACATGTTTGTTTTTTTCATCCCTGTTTAGGTTAAAACCCTCTCTCCTCTTGTATCCCCTCGCAGTGCTGTAGTAACAGATAATATAAGAACAACACGGACCCCTGTCTTTCTTCCCTTCACATACAAACATACATTCATTAATGAGAGCAGGGGTTCACACAATTTTTGGTTCCCTCAAGCGAAGCTTTTTTAAACGGATTTCTCTATTTCTTTCTTGTCCTTTTTCTCCATCTTTCCCTCTTTATCTACCGACCTACTGCTGGGTTGGAGGGTTCGCCTGAGGGGGAGTTCGAGCTGTTTTCTGTGTGTGTGTGTGTGTGTGTGTGTGTGTGTGTGTGTGGGGGGGGGTTCAGCAGATCCTGATCTCTTACACTGGCACCGGCACCCTGTGAGCGAATGTTTATCCAAACGGCTTCAACTGATTCTCTCACGTCATCGCTTCTTTTCACCCTCTTCATATTTCTCATTGTAGAAAATGTCCATTTTCATAACTCAATAAGGCAGGATTTTCATTTTGGAAATAACAGTTTTGTAAGAAAAATTACTTTTAGTTAAAATATGACGTAGTTGCTATAATCCTCTGCAGGTTATTAAACATTCAGATATCATGATACATTTTGAATTTCACCATTATTATTGATAGCAGACGTTTTACTGGATTATCTCCCACTAAAGCTGTTTACGGTAATCCCTCTTTGAGTCAGTAGTGTATCATTATAAAAAAATGTCTGAAATTGTAATGCAAGATATAAGACAAGCCAAGGTCATTGCGATTTGTAATGTCGCTCCTCCATTAATACCATTAGTTTCTGAGTCCGTCTGTGACCAAATTTAATATTTTGCTTCTCCCCAATTATCTGCAATGTTTCCTCCTGTATTACTCACTCCGATCACACTTTTTAATCTCTCTCTCTTCTTTTTTATTACAAATAAATCACCCATTTTACATAGAATGTATCCAACCTCAAGTTTGAGCATATTTACTCATATATGAGTAACATTGTAACACGTTGAGTCCACATTTTACACAAATCAAGAAATCAAGAGAGCATTTTTTGCAATGTTCCCTCCAAAATGATAGTTTGATGATACAATCCAGCAAGTCATTACTTCCATTGTATGCTATTTGTTTACTTATTGTTGTTTTATTACCCCTGGCTGTTGTAACGCTGTGCATTTCCTCGCTGTGGGACGAATAAAGGATTTCTGATTCTGATTCTTATCCTGTTTGCAGATTTAGAAAGATCACACATGCTGGGACTTTATCCTGCTTTTGTTTTCTTGTGAATTGAAGTCTATCAAACCTCCTCCATCACCAGCGCCTGTGTTTCTCTACTCACACACACATACACACACACACACACTCACACACATGGATCACCAGTACCACCCAACCCCGGCCAGCCTGCCCACCCAGCAGGCCTCCTCTATGGGCAGCCAGAGCCCAGGGCTTTCCCAGAGTGTCAGGTTGAGGGTTGGACACCCCCTCCCCTGTCAGGACTGTTATTACAGAGGTTCATCTGTCACCGTTGTTTCCATTTAGTGAGAAAAACAGGCAACTGGAGAAAAGCAGAAGCCACCGGGGGATCTAAATGCGCCAAGTATATGGATCCTCTTACCTGTATCAATATTATCCACCCAGCATTGGCTCTTTTCACCAAATAAAGTAGAAAGAAGATCACGCTCAAGTTTCAAAGTCATTCATTTTGGTTGATATGGATTCAACAGGAGAACCAGGGAACGTTGGTTTCCCGTTAGATACTCCTTGAGGCATTTGATATTTTAATAATGTTTTCATTATTACTCTCCAAAGAAAGATCAACAAGTGATAAGTAACAAGGATCATCCAAGAGTTGCTGCTACCATCTAGTGGTTGGTTGTAGTAATTACAACCTTATTTTTCAAGACTTTTGACCTTATTTTTCTAACTTCAGCATCCTTCTTCCCCTGTCTCTTTTTGCTTCTTTTGTGTTTGTATTTTTTGCGTGTGTGTGTGTAGGATTATGAAGTTCCACGTGGCAAAAAAGAAGTTTAAGGAGACATTGCGTCCTTACGATGTGAAGGATGTCATAGAGCAGTACTCCGCAGGACACCTGGACATGCTCTGTCGCATCAAGAGCCTTCAGACTAGGTCAGGACTCAAATGCACACACACACACACACACACACACACACACATATTGAAATCACAAAATCCCACAGAACTGATTTAAAAATCATCATTCTCATTTGGGAAAATGTTTGTAGCCATTATTATGTTTTGCTCTTATCTTCATGTTTACTATTTTTATTGATATTTGTTAATCTTTCTTTATGAGACGTTCTATTCAAGGACTTGCATAGGTGGATGTCAATGGTTGCCGCCAATGTTGCTCCTTTTGAATAAAATTAACCCACTTTTACCTTGATCTCACTTCCAACGATGTCTTTAGTACCAACTGTGTGTGTATGTACTGTGTGTGTACATACGTATGTGTCCCCTCTCTCTCTCAGGCTAGACACTGTAGTGGGTCCCCCTCCAAGGCCTTTGAGCAGCCGCGTCAAGACCTTTTCCTCTCCCTCCCTGCATTTATATTACAGCCAGACCCGGAGGAAACAGTCTGCACCGGGGTTAGACCTACCCCGTCCTGATCTGCTCGCCAACTGCCGCTAACATAACCATAACTTTGATGGTGTCGCACCTGGGTCAAGCAGCAAGTATTCACATGCTTTTGAATCTGTGAAAATGCAGAAAATAGCCACAGAAGCTTTGGTTTATTTAGTTTAGTTTAGATGCAGTGCTGTTTGACTTCCAACTTGAGAATGAAATAGTATTCACAGTTTGTCTTGGTCTACTTTAGTCTGAGATAGGTGGGTTTACTGAAACGGAGATAGAGCATGGTAAGTTACAACTAAAAGTTTGACCAAATTGGCTGCTTGACCCAGGTCTGGTTTGTAGAGCTCATCAAGGAGCTCATGCAATGGATTATGGACAAAGTTCACCAAGAAAAACAATCAGTATATCAGCTTTTTAAATCAGGTGTTACATTGTGGTTAAAACATAACTGTGGTGGTCTAAGCCTCAAAGAAACAAGCAAAGTTATTCACTTTTTCTTTCTTTCTCAACTAAGGAAGTGGTCGTTTATCACACCATTTCCATACTAGTACTAAGTAACATAATATTTTAAGTAATAACACTAACACTTACAAATACTTATTTAAGTCACACTGGGAACTCCGATCCTGATCCTGATTTGGGCTCCTTGAATACCTCATGCAACCGAAACATTTTGTCAACTAACGCGCACCATAGGTGACTGTAGAAATGATGCTACCTAGAGAAACAGCGCATCTACTTTGTCTTCATGTAAAAGCCCCAATCCGAAGCCAATTTGAACTCATAAAACATGTATCACATCCGTTTAACTTCAGCTCCTATTTCCGTTTGTAGCTTCAAGCCACGTACTGAGGCTTTCAGTTATTGTATCAGAAGTCTATCATCACTTAACTCATGAAAAAGCAAAGCTGGAAATATTGTTTCAGCACGGGGTGCTATTATGCAGTTATGGATTGGGACTTTCACATTTATTAACCATGTTTTTTTTAAAGGAAGTTTGTTGGTCATCGGGGGTTTTGTTGTGCTGAATGAATAGCGGTGCTGTAGGCGATGCCAGCGTTGTCAGTAGTAATAATAACATAGTGATTGTTTTCAGTATTCAAGTGTTGTTATGAATTGTGTATATTGGCAAAGGATGTAGATACACACAGACCAACTGAGTGCTGCTATGTACATTTATGCATGCTGTATCTCACCAGCATTGGACTAGAATATTATATTTCCACATGTTTACTCTCTGAGGATGTTGGAAAACCTTATTGTAGCCCACAAGCAAACACTGATGCAAAACTGATGCATTGAATTTGTATAATTTTAATAATAATGGGTAATCAAGGCTTGGAGGGGAATTTATGAGCTGGGGATAAGCTCTCTGTATTATCATGTTGGCCACTTTTGAATTCTCCTCCCTCTTGTTAATCCGGACATGAAAAACATAATTTTTCAGTGATATTTATTGATCAGTGAAGAGTGTTTAATAGTGACACATCACAGTTTAAATGCTGTTTAATACACTTTTTCTGCCACGACATGAATAACAATGTGGGAGTAAGACTACATACATGGTCGAACTGAAAATAATTTATTATTAAAATATATAAAAATCTAATCCTCTGTGTTTATCTACAAGCCGATGTTATTTATTGTCAATTCGTTGAGGTCTGGATTTGTTCATTTGTCCACCAGCGCTTTATGTGTGTGTGTGTGTGTGTGTGTGAGTGAGTGAGTGAGTGAGTGAGTGAGTGAGTGAGTGAGAGAAAGAGAGACAGAGAGAAAAGGGAGACAAAGAGAGAGAGAGAGAGAGAAAGAAAGAAGAAAGAGAGAGACAGATAGACAGAAAGAGAGAGAGAGAGAGAGGGAGTGAGGGAGAGAGAGAGAGAGAGAGAGAGAGAGAGAGAGAGAGAGAGAGTGAGGGAGAGAGAGAGAGAGAGAGAGATGTATCTGACCCAGTCTTTCTCCTGTCTCCAGACTGGCCAGTGCAGCGGGCTCTGGTCCCAGCCTGAGTAGCCGACCCAGGCACATGTCCTCTCCTGCCCTGCACTATTATTACAGCAACCGCAGGAAGAAGCTCTCTGGCTCAGGGTTACTTTTATTTCACTTAATTTAAATCTACGTACAGTAGAATCCCATTAGTTATGCTCACCATTAGTTCCCTTGCTGTACCCAAA
Source organism: Bovichtus diacanthus (assembly GCA_943590825.1). Lineage (NCBI taxonomy): Eukaryota > Metazoa > Chordata > Actinopteri > Perciformes > Bovichtidae > Bovichtus > Bovichtus diacanthus. The sequence continues at coordinate 22,145 of CALSBV010010191.1, forward strand.
AGTGACTGACTGACTGTGAAATGTCACACGACATGCTCGCAGGGATGCGGATGATTTCCATTTGCATTAACTTTCCTTCGGCAACAAATGGTTGGAGTTTGCATTAGACAGTGAAATGAGACGACAGCATTTAGACACAGAATATATATATTTTTAAAGAAAAGCATGTTAAAGTGTTTCCCTCAAACATGATTATTCTAATGCATCTAACTCCAGCCATTTTGTGAGGTTTTAATCAACCAAGTCTGATACACACAAACATTTGCATTTAATGCTAATGTGTACTAACGTTTAAACACAAACAAGCCCGAACATCCCTGTTTCTACACTAGATCCTGTCTCTAGTTCCATACTTCATCCATTTTCCCTTCCCCAGAAAGGGGAAACATTTGTTTGTGTGAATGTTGCTAACTTGTGTGTACAGATGGAAGTGTTTGGAAGTGTTTTCCAATTAATTCATGTGTTTTGTGGTAGATAAAACTAAATCATGTGTGGTGCTGGCCTCTCCTAGATCAATGCATGTTAGAGATATATAAACTTTATTAACTTCACTAATTCAATAATACAGTGTCAAAGAACTTCTGTTATTTGATCAATACTCAATGACAATGACATTCAGAAAGCTGGCTACAGATTCACTGATAGTTTGTATGTATATATATATATATATATATATATATATATATATATATATTTGGCTCATGCTTTTATCCCTTTCCTTATGAATTGTGAACATGTGATTTTTTTCTTTTTGGGTGTACGTGGGTTTTCGTTTGTGAAGAGAACCCATGAAACCCATGCAAACTACATATTGGATAAAATCAAATCTGAAAATGCTGTTTTTCCTTATTCCAGAGAAACTGACACTTTTGGAGATACATGGTTTTCATATCAGGGCACACCATCCTACCCCACTGACACAGCCAAGTTATGTGTGTTTTACTAACTCTAATCTTAACATCCTACTGCTGCTTTAGGTTTGTGCCTGACTTGGGATAACCTTAAATGAAACTCGGGTGCCTACTTATATTACAACATCTTTTTTTTCCTAATATATTAATAGGGTGGATCAGATACTGGGAAAAGGCCAGATTCCTGTGGATAAGAAGATGAGGGACAAGTTGCACCCG
>CALSBV010010191.1:37133-53423 GCA_943590825.1 Bovichtus diacanthus
TTTAACATGTTGCTATAGGCTCCTACAGAGCACCATATAGTTGAGAAAAAACACCGAAAGCAAGACAACATGTACCATATAAAGAGACCAGTGCCTGCGCTCCAGAGAGCTAGATCTGTGAAACATTTCAGTGCCTCTAATTGTTCAATATCAATATCACAGAAAAATATTGCCATGAACCAAATGTACTGTGCACATCTAAATGATTTGTTTGATATTACATTGTAAATAATGGTAATCTAACTGCTGAAATGGAGTCAAGAGTGCCGCTAAAGGATTTAAAATCTAAACGTTTTTCTTTCCTTCGAATGCTTTTTCGATGCATTGTGATGATTAACCAGTCTTTGATTATTAAGTTGAAGCAGCCGATTGAAGAATGGAGTTGGATGACCGATGTCCTGCCCTGGGAGACCTTGGGGTCGGCAGAGAAGCACAACATTCATTTGTTCCTCTGGGCCTTCTGAGCGGACTTGGTAACTTTACCAGTGGAAGAGACCTTCTTCTCCACGGCCTTTATCACGCCGACGGCCACAGTCTGACGCATGTCACGCACCGCAAAACGACCTGCGAGGTGAAGAGGAGTAAAGATGGATACTTTAATGTGATGGTTTCATCTGCTATGATTCACAGTGCAGTCACAAAGCCTTTGATTGGGTGGAAAACGTTTTTTGAGAAGCTGCCCTCTACACCTGAACTTACCAAGTGGAGGGTACTCGGAGAAGCTCTCAACACACATTGGCTTGCCAGGAATCATATCCACGATGGCAGCGTCTCCAGACTTGAGGAATTTGGGGTTGTCCTCCAGCTTCTTGCCAGAGCGGCGATCAATCTTTTCCTTGAGCTCTGCAAACTTGCAGGCGATGTGAGCAGTGTGACAGTCCAGCACAGGAGCATAACCTGCACTGATCTGGCCGGGGTGATTAAGGATGATCACCTGCAAAGCAAAGAGACAACATGAATGGCCTTTTAACAGAACGATTACTTCTTTCCTATCAAAGAAGTTCACTGCAGAGACTCGACTGTCGGCTCTTTCGGTGATGGATGCTGTGATTGTCTTATTTTGACACCTTTAGTCTGCGTCAGTCGGTAGAAATTTTGACAAACTTGCACATGATGATCAAACTCGTCGGCGCTCAAGTAAGATTTGAAGATAACTCAAAATAGACTCAAGTATAACAAAAATTCCTCAAGTCTATAAATAGCTCCGACCCGAGCGAGAGTCGATTTAATCCCGCTCGTGTTTAATTTCTATAAATAGATCTTTTGCCACGTCTACCTGAGCAGTGAAGTTGGCAGCTTCCTGCGGTGGGTCGTTCTTGCTATCGCCAGCCACATTGCCACGGCGAATGTCCTTGACCGACACATTCTTGACGTTAAAGCCCACGTTGTCGCCAGGCAGAGCCTCATTCAGCGCCTCATGGTGCATCTCCACAGACTTCACCTCAGTAGTCACGTTGACGGGGGCGAAGGTCACCACCATGCCTGGCTTTAGTATCCCCGTCTCCACGCGGCCTACAGGCACTGTTCCAATACCTGAGAAGAAGTTCAGCAGAGAGCGTTCGATGAAGGACTATGAAGTCAACGTAAAAGTAGTTCTGACCTACACTGGGGAAGAAAAAAAAAACTGTCTGCTGTTTTGATAAAACGCTCTGACAAAGAGGCGTTTCAGTTTATTTCGAGAGTCTATTATCCCCTAATCCCACAGCTCTTAGATTTGATCCATTTCTTAACCAGTGCGCTACATGCCTCCTATCTTGTAGACATCCTGCAGGGGCAGACGTAGAGGTTTGTCTGTTGGGCGGCTGGGGGACTGGATGGCATCCAGAGCCTCCAGTAGTGTGGTCCCTGATGCATTGCCTTCTTTCCTATTGATCTTCCACCCCTTAAACCATGTCATCTAGAGACAAGAAGATAATGTTCTATATTATACATTTTATACAATTATTGAAGAGGTTTTAAGCTTATGGTCATAGTAGAAGAGAGCAACTTATTCGAATGTCACGTTTTAGCTGCGGAACGTTTTTTTTTAGGCAACTAATGTCAACCAAAAAGCTTCAATGGGACTGTAACTTGAAATATAAAAAAAAATGACACAATCTTACTCTTGAGTGAGATGTGGAATTCATAAGCGATACAAAAAGCACTTGCGTAATTACATACCCTCAGTGGGTTTTGCTGCTACAGCCATACTTGGTCTGGCATTGTGGTGGCTAATGTTAGCAAACCTCGTCTACATACTCATGTGTAACTGAGTCAGTTTTCTGATATTATGCCTCTTCTATACCTGCGCTACTGCCATAGTGGCCCCTGCTGCTTTAGATACCTAGCACAAGGGCACTTCTATGGTATTTGAAGGGGAAAAGGGATTACTCAAGCTCTTTAGCTGCTCTGATTCGGGCCGACAGTCACAGCAATAGGTTTCCCCTTTCAGCTACAGTTTCCCATCCCTGGCACCGGCCATACAATTAGTATTCAAATTCAAGGCCGCGTATATCTAATTAATTCTCGCAGCATTCTCATCACTATTCTGTATGTTCTACTTACATTTGGGCTGGGCTCAAGCATGTTGTCTCCATTCCAGCCTGAAATGGGTACAAAGGCAACGGTGTCCGGATTGTAGCCAATCTTCTTGATGTAGGTGCTCACTTCCTTCACAATTTCCTCGTAACGCTTCTGGCTGTAGTTTGGCTCGGTGGAGTCCATCTTGTTGATGCCCACAATGAGCTGCTTTACTCCCAGAGTGTAGGCCAGGAGGGCGTGCTCACGGGTCTGTCCGTTCTTGGAGATACCGGCCTCGAACTCTCCCACACCAGCCGCCACAATCAGCACGGCACAATCTGCCTGAAGATAAAACATTAGTACAGTTAACACTACAGCAGCTTGGACCATTGACGTTTACAACGATATGAAGAACTTTTACTGCTCAGCAGGAACCTGATGAATGAACTTGGTGCTACTTATTGGATGCTGTTTATTATGACTATTGTGGCTACTTGCAATGTTATTTACCCGGGGACAAGTCGCTGAGGCCTTGTGACTTGGACTTCAGTCGACTGTTTTGATGACAACTTGACTCAAGTCTTTAACTTGCAGGTTAAAGACTGGTGACTTGACTTGAGACATGATGACTGGAATGACTTAAATATTTAAATTGTTTGTTGATTTGACGATTTGACTTGCCCAGGAAAAAATGACTCTGGACTTACTTGAGACTTGGACCAAATGACTTGATGATAATCCGTCTCAAAGGCCCAGATGCTGACAAAAGCTGTGCCATACAGCACGTAATGCACGCAGAGCAGAGCCTCCTCATGTTACACACCTGGGAGGTCCCGGTGATCATGTTCTTGATGAAGTCCCTGTGACCCGGGGCGTCGATGATGGTCACGTAGTACTTGCTGGTTTCGAACTTCCACAGTGAGATGTCGATGGTAATTCCACGCTCCCTTTCTGCCTTCAGCTTGTCCAGCACCCAGGCGTACTTGAACGACCCCTTCCCCATCTGAGAAATAAGTAATGGATAGCAATTTGTTCATAGTTGGTATGGCTTGTATCTTATGGCTATATAAGTGTGTCTGTATCGCCTCACCTCGGCGGCTTCTTTTTCAAACTTCTCGATGGTTCTCTTGTCGATGCCCCCACACTTGTAGATGAGGTGGCCCGTGGTGGTGGACTTGCCAGAGTCCACATGGCCGATCACGACAATGTTGATGTGTTGTTTCTCCTTTCCCATGGTGCCTGGAGCCGGCTGAAGTCACGAGGCAGTCTGTCCGCTAAAACCAGTGTTAAATTACAGTTAGTACGACATACAGGTGGTTGGCAGGGCACAGACTCCTTTCATGCACTACTTATTGTGATTAATGGACATTTAAAAGGTTTTGTGTGAGCAGAACAATTATATGTTAATGGTGGAAAAAAAAAAAACACATTTGTCACTGCTAGGGAGACCGTAGCGTCTGGCAATTCAACACTGTCGGATTGAATGAGCTTTGCAAGATCACACAGTAGGAGATTGAGCAAATGCATTGCAGCGGGATAAATAAAACAAGTAGAGTGCAAAGGGCTTTCCAAGTAACTGGCAGGGAGCATTTGAAATGCTGCACGAGGACACAGGAGTCGACAGCATTGTCTGTTTGCTCCTGGATATGTTTACCCGAGGTTACTGACAAGAACAGCTCTTGAAAGGCAATAGCTTTTTGCTCAAACGGTGTGTCTCAGAAGATTAGGGATGGTGTCAATGGCCACTGAACTGCGCCAAGTCCCAAAACCCTATGCTCCTCCTCCTCCTCCTCTCTATCCGTCCATCAACACCCCTGCTCTCCTCTTTCACATCCAGCCTGCTGTCACCTAAAAACGAGCCTCTCTACTGTTTCGCAGCACCGTCCTCTCTTCAGACTTAGTACAGCCTCATCCACAAGCCACAATCCACCATTTTGTCAGGTCCCATCCACTGATGGTGTAGCAGCCATTTCTCAGACACTGCAGTGCACTGCACACAGGTTAATGCAGAGAAAGTGAACACTGTTGTTAACTCTGCAGGAGTCTTATGGTCATAACTTTGACGGCAATAATTGACACATGCACTTCAAAGTCTTCTTGTAAATAAGCCCCGTGAGGATGTATTTAAACGGACTGCAGTTGGCACCAGGCAGAAAGGCAGCTTTACTCCAACTGTAACAGGAGTCCACACATGATCCTGGTCGGACGTGTTCAAGTGAACTCAGGACGGATAATATTTACATGCGCGAGTTTAACTCATCCCTCGCGTATAACGTCACAACAGCTGCCGCAGTGCGCGTCAATGTACGAAAGACGGAAAGAAACAACGCACAATATGTAAAAATGAGCACAGCCGCGATGAATTTAATATCTGAAGGATTTAACGCTGAACCTCCCGCTGTGTTTATCATCTGCCTGCTGACTGGATGCGTATTACGGACCAGCCGTCTGCCCTCTTTCCCGCATCACAACAACAACAATAACATTCCCAAAACGCTGCCCGGAGCCTGAGCCGCGAAAGAAAACGCTCATTCATTTCCCCCAATGGCATCAAAAAGAAAATCCCCTCTCAATGCACAATGTTATGTACTGTGTCGTACCTGAGAGCTGGCCGGTGTCAGTTTGGGTGCAGGACCTGAGCGGCTGAGGAGAGACGCTGATCCGGTTATAGCGCGCAGGACAGGCGGGGGTGTTGCGTAATTGCGCGCACCCGCTGTTCCACAGCCTCACAATGAGGGACCAGGAGAAGTTATTGTAAGCGAGTTTATCGTAGGACACACGGGACTACCGGGGAAGCGTCTCTTGTTTTAGCCTAAGAGATGTGACAAATCCGATTAACCGACGTAAACTCGCGATTTGTGATATATGTCCCGAAATTGAAATACGTTGCATACATTATTACTTTGCGTAGGTTACATAAACAAACAGTAGATGCATGCAAACACACGTAAAACTCGTGTGGAAAGTATTCCGAGAGGAATACAATCACGCGACAAGATGCAGCATTATATCAAGAGTAGATATTGGATATCTTTTTTTTTTTTGTGCGACATAAGTTTTGTATTCACCCGTGTTTCAGAGATGGTGTTGGCCACGTGAAATGGTTTCGTTCAGGTGTCTGTCATGCGCAGCAGGTGCAGCTCTCACCTTTCCAGACGCTCCCTAGTTGGATTAAAATGAGCCTGATGCCCTTAACGTCTTTCCCCCTGCGTCTGCAGGTCTGTCTGCAGGGAGGCAAACACGATCTCCAGGTAACATATGGTAGTTATGCAACGATGTTGTGCCCTGAAGAGGCCTTTTCCAAACCTGTCTGAATCTATAGGCTGCTGTAAATCTTTGACATGTTTCTAAAATAGATCTGCATTCAGTAAGATCATGCCTTCTCCCTGTAGTAGTCCATATGGGAATATGTTTTCTTCTCTGTGTCGTGGCATAACGTTGGATTAATGTGCTGTGACTGAGTTCATTACCAGGGGAAGAGTGAAACCGTCACCCTCTCCCTGTGTCCAGGGAGGGAGCTTGAACTATTATCTGTGTTTCTTACCGTGAATGCTCTGATCTCTGTTCGTGGCTGTTTTTGTAGCTTGTGTCATTGGCCTTTTCCCAACCTGAGCTTCTACAAGCCATGTGTTAGTGTGAAGCACTTCGGGTTACTTTGTTAGTGCCATATACACAGTTAAGGTCTGTTAATGTAATAACGTCACAGGAAGTAGGGTTAGGTGGCTGCTAACTTCTTCTTTTTTTCAGTAGCACATTTGAGTGGAATTTATTCCACATATAAGGAGTTGCTTTGAGATGTATATTTAATGCAATTAATAGTCCAGATGAATTGAAGGTTATTCACATGTTGGTTCATTTGAGACTCAAATAAGTAGAAAAGCAAAAAATAAAAATCATAATGTTCCTTTTAGTCAGTTGTGACGGTGGCTACAGAAAGAAATAATAACCCAACACAATATCAGATTTGAGCAGAGCTGTATATGATGAAGTATTTATAATACATGACAGTAATTAAAGACATTTTTCTGGAATATTTCCAGGTGGAAAGTTTACAATGATCCCCTCTCAGTACAGTATGTAGACACAGTATATACACAGCATACAAAAGTCCCTTTTTCTCTGTATATAGACAGAACAATAAAAAGCAGTAACTAAAGGAATCCTTTATGAAAACAATGAGTCTACAGTCCTGAATTGTCTCACCTTGTTTCAGCTAATGCAATAAGGTACAAGTGCATTGCATCTTAAATTGCAATGATAATGCTACTTGTTGACAGAAATTACAACCAAGAGGAAATGTTTTCCCTGTGGCTTGATTTTGGTTTACCCCGCTATATTACAGTGTAACCACTGTCGGTATGTATAAAGGGACAAGATACATACAGTATTAAATACATGTGACTTGATAAGAGTGCAAACTTCATGGGAAAAACATGTTTAAGCAGCTGGTCATATTGATAAAAAGTTCAGATAAAGAATTTCTTCCAGCCATATTATGAGATTTAAAATTTCGAAGAAATCTGATCTAAATCAGTTGACACTTAAAAAATTAAGGACACATACCTCGATGTGGTAGATCAATCAATCTGTAAAAAGTAAAACCAACATCCTTTTCAATCCTTGTGAGACAGATACCTGAGAATTGACACAAAGTGCAAATCCTGTAAGTAAAATAAGGCCGCGTCCACCTGGAACCTCCTTTAAAGCCCTTTTTCTTTCCTTCCCTTCATCAGAAAACAGCTCAACATCTTCTTAGTGTTACAGATTGAAAATATAATGGAAATGCTTTCCGTATGCTTTAGTTCAGGGCTGCTACCTAAACTAAAAGAGGTGCCTGGTGGACATAACATGAAAAGACAATACATATTGTCGTGCACATAGAATCCCTTGATGGCACCATACGACAAGTACATACACAGATAAATGGCCCATTTGCAACCACGTAAAAGACAAAAAGCTTCAAAATCAATTTTAAAGAGTCACTATAAGGCATTTCCCAAACAAGTGTTTGTGCGTGATGTCACAACGTTCCCTCAAGAAAGACGTTATCAAACGTGTGCGTCTAGTTTGGAACGACATGTTCCTTGTTTTAATGGGGACAAACCATTTAAACACGTACTGGCACTTAGATATGGGTGGCAAAGTAGCACATTTTGTGTCAGCCCAAACCTTCCATACACAAGAGAAAGAAAACGTCCTTCTTAAGAGCGTAGACTTTTACTATGGCAATAACTCAGGAGGGTTCACTGCCGAGTTCTTGGGTGAAAGATAGTTTAAAACAAAGTGCTCTGGAGGCAGAAACAATGAGCAAACCTGAACACCACAAAGGAACTACATTGGGATAATTTGTCTTTCATAGCTTATATACTATGGTGCACATAAGGTTTAGATAACAGCTGTCTGACTTACTGGATACATTCCCTTTTTTACAGTTAGTGACTAGGGCTTCATAAAAAACGCTTCCTCTGACACTTAATACCGTGATTGTTTCCTAAAAAATATTTTGTTTGCCTCCAGTAAATATTTACTTCACTAAAATTGCAATCTTTGCTCATTGCCGTGTTAGCCGCGCTTTGAGAATTATCAGCACAGCCGGAACACGTCGCGACGATTACCCGATGAATGAGCCCATGATTGAGACTCGTCCATCTGACAAATCAGAATCATCAAATGGACGAGTCCGGCACTCGTCTCCTGCCTCAGTCTCCGTGAGAGTAGGACGTGTGGACGGCCCAGGGCTGCACCGTTCCTCGGCCAAACAGCGTGTAGACCGCCGCTCCAAACAGGTTGATGGCAGCAGCGATGTAGAAAACAGTCTGCCATTCTTCTATGGTGTTCTGAAGGACGACCAGCACAGTTCATAGTGAGTATTGAATTAAACTAGAATCACCGCCTCACGGTGGTGTGACCTAACCAACTAGTCAGGCTGCAGTACACTGTACGTCCATGTCTGTCCAAAATGTCATCACTTCATTTGATCCCATTAGACATTTGAATGAAATTGGCTTGATTAGCATATGAATTCTTGAGGTATGGCCAAGTGCAGAATTTGAAGAAATGTCCCTAAAATGTTCATTAGATATCACGTTTCACGAATAGGACAAGAACATGCGGGCAATAAATATATATAAATATATATATAAATACAGTATATATATATATATATATAAATAAATATATATATACAGTATATATATATATATAAATAAATATATATATACAGTATATATATAAATATATAGATACAGTATATATATATAAATAAATATATTTAAAAAATAATTTAAAAAAAAAAATATATATATATATACACACACACATACACACATATATATATATATATATATATATAAAACTGTAAAATATTGGTGGAAATAATAACCCACTACCCATTACAGAGAAATTAAAAATGAAACAAGTAACACAGTTATGCATTGGCTATCATCAAGCCAGACAAAAACACTAATCCTGCACTGACTAAACCAATTAGACAGGAAATGGAGTATCAAGCCAAAGTAAGGTCACCATCTGTTTAGTAAAGGACACTGGAGTTCAGGAGACCTGGAGTGACCTCTCAGTATGCAGGCAGCAGCACATTACATACTAAAAACAATGACAAACTGTATCCGCTGCTCAAGCATCAGCATGGTTAACATGCAATTGGGAATAGAATGAAATCTAGACTTGAGTCTCGACCTTCAGAAACACGAAACTGTTATATTTGAAATCCACTGTTCAGACTGGTTAATAAAGTGTGATTGTGCATGAGTTCCTTACTTGTTGGGTGAGTGTTCTTGCTATGACTGGTCCCACCATGCCAGGAATGGTGGCAAACGTGTTGGTGATTCCCAGGAGAATACCAGCATACCTACAAACATATTGAGTACACTGATTATTAAAAGTCCAGAGTCGTTATTAAACTGCTTAAGTGCAACTTAAGAGATGTATGATTATGGCTCAGAGGTTATTTGGGTGATGGAATTTGGTAATTCTTACGAAGGAGCAATGTCAAGGTGGTTGATGTTGAAGCCAGAGGCCGACACTCCGCCCAGAGCCGAGGAGATGGTGAGGAAGGTCACGGCCAAGATGTAGTTACAGCCTGTGTATCCTGCTGCCACCAGGAACACCGCCGGCCCGATCATACCTGCAGAAAGACACCACGACAAGAGTCTGCAGAAGTAGAACACATGGCGTATTTGGACGCCAACCGCCTGTATTGCCATTCCTTACCAACGATGGAGAAACACTTTCTGACAATGACGGTGCGGTAGAGGCACGTTTCCCGCAGGTGATCCGCAAGCTGGCCACTCAGCACGGCCAACACAGCACAGCCTATGTACGGAAGAGCCGACAGCATGCCGTTCTATTGTGGACAGGAGGAGACAACAGCATGTGGATCTTATGACGACATAGTTATTATATTCACACATATTGCCAGTGAGTAGAAATGACTTTTGATGCATGATAAAGCAGCAACACATCTGTGATGGTCGCTGCTTTGTAAAGAGTCCTTTTGTGTGAGTCATTCCCATTTTGGTTAAATTATTTATCTATTTCTTCTTCCGTTACATAAATCATTGTTACTAATGAACACTTACAGAAAACTATTTTTTTAAGATCTAGACTTAAAAGGTGTTTTGAATTTTTTTGTGATTTTGTAACCATAAGTTAATTTGTTCATATATTATCAATAAAAATGTACTAGGTTTTAAAGATGGATGACCATGAACAGTCTTTGGATTTTATCACCTTTTGACCCCTTAATTTAATAATAATGAACTTTAGCACTTCTCAGAACTAAGTAACGTGTAAGTGCTTTAGAAGATAAAAAATGGCTGACAAACAAGGATAAAAACTATTTTAAACAGTTTAAAAGTTATACAACATTAAGCTAATGATTTACATATGAGAAAAGTAAAACAATATAAAATAAATCAAGAACAAAAAAGTTAAGAGACTGCCTTTGTATATAAATGTTTTTTAAGAAATGACTTAACAGATTAAAGTGAAAAATTCAGGGCCAGAAACCCTGTGGAAGCTCTTAAAAATGTGTGTTTTTTAAGAGTGATTTAAAATAGGGAGGTTGTTCCACAGAGGGGGGGCCTGACAGAAATGTCCCGGTCAAACTTGGTCCTCAGATTGCTGAACGGCGAGCAGAGTCTTGGCACAGGACCTCAGGTTTCGACCGGGCACGTACAGTGTCAAAAAATGTGAGATGTACTTAGGTGCAAGTCCAGATCAATACTATCTTATAATCAATTCTAAAATTCACAGAGAGTCAATGAAAAGAAGCTAAAATAAGGGGGATTTATCTTTCTTTTTCGGTTTTAGTGAGGAGTCTGTCAGATGTAATTTGTGTAAACCCTGATGAAGCCGACACGTGTAGAGAGATGTAATAGTGAGAGGAAATAAAACAATGTACGATGTACGTCTCTGGATTTCTACGGGATAAAATGGAACTGATTTTGGAGACTCCTGAGCTGCAGAAAACAAGGCCGGACAACAGCGTTAACATGTGTTCAGGCTGAGGTCATTTGTCAAAGATGACACCGATTTGACTCTCAGTCTCGGTGTTTGCACCTCTGTGCATTAATGAATGTGTGTGTGATGCTGACCTCACCTGCTGTATGCTGAATCCCAGAACGTCATTCATGTAGGTTGGCAGCAGCGTGAGGAGGGTGTAGAAGGTCCAGTTGTAGGAGAAGTGAGCCACGACGATGGCCCACAGCGGCGTGGACGTCACTATGGCCCGCCAGGGGATGTGGCCCGCTGAGGTGGACAGCTGGGACACACAGGAAGTACAGAACAGGTTGAGCAGGAAGTTCTCGATTAATGCTTTCACTGTTAAAAACTGAAACGTCTGCAAATATTGTTTTGGCTAATTTGCATTACATATGTACAAAAAAACAAAAAATCCTATTAAACCAACAGCATGTGTTTTAAGTTAATCCCCTGTGATTAAATGGCAACAGGCCTTCTATGAGGGCGTTTTATTTTTTAAGCCTCTTGCCAGTTTATCTTCCTATTCCCCTCTAATGCATATATGCTGGTGGTTTTATTTCTTGTGTTAGATTTGCCTCCCCCTGCTGGACAAAAGAAATAGCAATAGGGTGTTCCTATTTAAACCTTGAATTCTGGAAGAAAACTTTGTTTTTCTCATATGACTCCACGGTGAGTTAAGAATAAAAAAAACTGAGAAAAGTTCTTGATGAATTGAAGTGAATGAGTTGAGCAAACAATCTCACGATAGTTCAGACTCGTCCTGTTGCAGGTACCGTTTATGCAGGAGCGAAAACGCATGTGTTTGGGAAGTAGTGAGCATACGACAGGATGAATGGGATTGTGCCAGAGTTTGTAAACAAAGGTTTTGATATAGTTTTGCTGTTGTTAAACATATTAAACCATTTTTTCTCAATTCATCAAGACTTTTCTCAGTTTTTGGATTCTTCGTTCACTTTTTTCTTCAAGAAATTCCAGCTGACGTGGAGCGAGTAACTGACACACAAATGGTCATTTTGGGGGTGAAGAATTCCTTGTGTTCTTAGTTATTTTCTACTTCACAACAATGCAACTAACCCGGACAAGCTCGTAACAACCCAACAATTCTACTCCATCAGACTGTCTTCGATGGCATACGGGCGACAAGAGTCACGACACAACTGAAGGTCATTATAAACTGCAGAGTCATGGCGAGTGTTGTGACACAACAGCTGAGTAAGAAAGATAAGAGAATAATGCAACAGATGTGAGATTATGTAACATCAGTATCTGATGACTGTACTGGACAGGAAATGTCTGCATATCAGTCAAAATGCAAATTAGGTATATCATTTACTGTACTGTCCATATTAATAACAGCTATATATTCAAAGAAAGCAATCAAAAGAAAGAATAAATCGAATAAATTCAACTTTTTGGAGCGTATATTATTTGTTACACACGTTAACGCAATGTTAAGAGAGTCTAGCTTAAAGAAATGGCACTGAAGCATCTTTTTGGTATTTCTAATTATGACTTCCTCTATAGGAGATATGTTCAAGACAGTAGACCACTGATATAAAGTGAGAAAAAATAGCTTTACATGTACCTATAAAAACCTCTTTTTTTTTTTTTTCAGGATATATAGTCTGGTTTCTGGCGTTACCTCGTTCTTGAGTGAGTTGGTGATGTAGAGTCTCTCCTGCTCGGATATCCGTGGGTGAGTGTTTGGACTGTCGAAGGCGAGAAAGGTCCACAAGACGAACCACACCAGGCCAACAGCACCTGGACACACACACAGAAGCACATTTTACCACAGGTCAACATTCATCCAGCATAAATCATTCATCACGTTAAAGACTGTACGTCGTCAGCAGTTGCCTGGATAATGATGATGTTAGAAAAAGGCACCGTGTGCACTTGTGGTGGTCCGTTTCCTACTTTACCCGTGTCCACTGAACACTAACATCTGCCCTGTGGTTTACAGAGGGAGTTAAATTAGCAGTATTGGCAGTAGTACCAGGAAAGCAAGCAAGTAAATGAAGTAGGTCTTCTCTAATAGTTCCATCTGTGAGCATATCTTCTTCTTCTTCAACGTGCCATGTCATCGTTTCCACAGACCAAAGAGGAACAAAGGAGCAGACACTGGAAACAGCTCGTCAGGGGCTTAAAAAGAGCGCTGGGGTGGAATAAGTGTTAAAGGAAAACAACAATCTGTGACTAATGGCGAGGCCGCTTGACGTCAGAGAATATGCCAGAGCTTCTATAAGCATGACCAGCAGGGACGTCATTAGACATTTTATCATGTGCACATTCTCAATCAGACAAGATGAGACATAATCTGCAACGTTAATTCAATAAAGTGATGTCATGTTTCCACAATTTATTCATGGTAGCACTTTTATGACCTGAAATCTTTCTAGTTAAACCCCCCCCCCCCAGGTGTGTTACCAAATACATAGAAGACGTAGGTCCAGTCCAGGTAGAAGCAGATTTCCCCAGACAGAGGAAGAGAGATTACCGTCCCGAGCTGGGCTCCTGGGGTGGAAGAGAAAAGACAAACATCTGTATCCCACAGCTGTACGCACATAGTGCAAATACCAAATGATGAATATGCAGAGGGACAAGTCGACGCTAACAATAATGTGACAGATGATGTCTGTGATGCAAGAGGAGGCTGAGTCCAGCCCCTGAAACACGTTAGGCTGCAATTAGTGCTTATTGTCACGGTTAATATGTTTGTTTTTTTATAATGGCTGATTAATTGTTCAGTAAATTATCGGAAAATATCTTCAAATTGTGTCTAATAGTGCAAAAGCTGCAACAAGGAAATATTTGGCATTTTTGTTTGATAAAAAAACTTGAGTTACTTGATTTTTTTCGATTACCAAACGTGTTGGTTAACTAATTGATCAATTGGTCAAATACCAGAAGCAAACGAACCTCAAGAAAAATTCAGACCTACCGTTTTTCACGGTTTTGTGTAAATAGAAACTTTTTCCCTCGTGTCGACATTGTACCCCTTGTGTCTGCGCGTCTTACCAATGTAGGAAATTGTGAGCAGTCGGCTCCTCTCCAGCGGGGGGGCCCACGCTGCCCACATGGTGTACATTGCAGGAAATGTCACTCCCTGAGGACGAACATAGCAAGAGCATCAAAAAGGAGAAACAACTAAATACAAATAACACTCAAGTAAAATCAATCATGCCCTTATCTGTACATGCAAACCAAATATCTGTATTAGTTTGTCTGGCTGTCTATGTTTATAGCTTCATTACGTTTTTATGTTTGCTCACTGATACATTTTAATAGGCAAATAATACAAAGGCTATATTTGAATACAGTTTAGCTGATGCTTATGGTATTAAACAACCTACCTCTCCTATCCCTTCCATCACCCTGACAGCAATGAGGTAGCTTGCACCCAGGTCAGCAGCCACAGGGGTGAGCAGCGTAAAAACTACAGTTCCCAGAATTCCGAAGCCCATCAGCCACTTGGGTCCATAGCGGCCGGCCAGGTAGCCCCCAAGAATCTGTGTCAGGATGTAGCCGTAGAAGAAGGAGCCCAGGATCCAGCCCTGCGTCTCAGAGTCCCAGTCGTACACACTGGCCTGTGAGCGGAGGGTGGAGGCTTCAATTAGGACGCTACGTCAAATATCATGAAGCCTCAGGACTGAACAGTGTTCCTGCTTGTTTGGCTGAAACGATGCTAATGTGCACGTGTCTGATGCTTTCTCTGCTTTATGTTCCTCTTTTTACAATCATGTTTTTCTGAAAGCCCAGAAGTCCTTCTCTAACATGACCAACGCCACCGCACACTACTGCTGCAGCGATGACTCGACAAATCGATCGACAGGAAGAAGTAAACACCAGCTCATTTTATTATCGACTAATCAAGTCATTTATCATGCAAAAATGCCAAATGCTTTTCTCCATTTTATATCACATTAAACTGAATATCTTTGGGTTTTGGACTGACAAAGTAAGACATTTAAAAACATCACCTCGGACTTTGAGAAACTGGGATGGACATTTTCACTATTTTCTGACATTCTATCGACCAAACGATTAATCTAGAGAATAATCGATAATGAAAATAACCCTCAGGTGCAGCCCTACTAAAATTTAAGACACTCCCGATTCACACAATCCAGACATGTTTAATTTGATTTTTTTTTCCATGGACAGCAGACAAATATAGAAAATCATCGTTTTCCAAGGGGGCATTTTGATGCCTGCCAACAAAAATCAGTCTAAAATGGGAGAGATATCCTGCGCTCTTTCAGGCTTCAACTCTTTTTAATACAACAGTACGTTTCTAAATCGAGTGAAATGACTGAAAGCCTAACTATTTGTGAAAATGATCACTTGACTGACTTTTGCAGCTGTGTGAGTGGGCACTTACTCACTGCTTATAGTTGGAGTAGATTTAATATGTTTTTCAGGCAGCAAATGTAGTTATACGTTGCCACTCAAGTTCTACTGGCATCGTGGTTACTTGGCAAAATGGATTTAATTTATCAAGAAAAAGCTCTGATGCTGGATTAAACCGTTCCGTGGAGCAGTTCAACCGGTTTGGTCCCGTTCTCACTCACCGTGTGGTTGTGTTTGGGCCGTGGAGGGTTGGCATGAGCAGGACAAACAGAGCTGCTGTGGTTGGTGCTGGATTGGTGGGTGTTGTTAAGCATGTCCACCATCGCCACACTGAGGTTCACCCGCAAGGAGTAGACCACAAAGAAGCCAAAAGAGGAGAGCAGCGCCAGGCCATAGCGTGATGAGCAGCATACTGGTGCTGCAGGGCGAGGGAGGGGCAGAAATAACCACAATGAGACCAGATGATGCCGTATGTGTGCTGCAGTAACCAGTTGGATTACATTGCATGTGTACAGTGAACACAGGAGACATCCAGAGAAAGAAAAAAAACATGGACATTTTTTCTTATCTTCTGTAGTTTTTTTTTCACTTTAAAAAAAAAACTATTTTTACTCACTAAATACAACCCGTTGAGTGTAATTTATGTTGGGCTGTCTCCTCGCTGAGTAAACAAAGAGCTGCCGAGAGGAGAGGACGTTAAAGAAAGGAACTAAGTTGGTTCATTATTGTACAACATGGTTCATAGCTGAGGTACACATTAGGTATGTTTTATGACACGAGTCCCTAAGCTCGTGACAAAGACACAGGTTGGGTGTGGAAAATGCAATTAAAAGCCTTTATATTCAGATTCAGGTGACAGAACCATGCACCCTGCAACAAAAGCCGTCTATTAATTAGTTATCTGACATAGGTGCTTAATTGTAAACATTATCATAATTT
>CALSBV010010191.1:63777-76812 GCA_943590825.1 Bovichtus diacanthus
ATAGAGAGCGAGCTGCTTCGACCATGTCATGTTCCATGAGCTGATTCAGTTATCCCTGATGAATGAATTCAATCAGCTATGAATGAAAAACTGCAGTGGAAAAAGGAGGCGGAAAAATCATCCACAACTTACTATCATTAAGAAAGGATGAGAAAATGACATTTGATGAAACAATAAATAAAATCAGGACTATGTTTGTAAGAAATAATGATGATGAAGGAGTACGTACAGGCTGTGAGAGGACCAAAGTGAAGATGCAATAAAAAATTATGTTGTAGGAAAAAAAAACACAAAAGAACTGATTAACAAGAATCATGAACCTAAAAGACAGAAAATGAAATATGATATTATAGAAGAGAACAAAATGCACCTAAACAAATAAATAATTGCAGTAGAATATGTCAAATTAAAAATAGATGATAGATAGATGTAGAAACAGGGAAAAGGAGGTAGTAAGACCCACATAGATAATAGGAGAAAGAATAGAGGAATTCAACACATTCATATATACATTAAGACTTTTTAAGGAATTTTATGGCTTTAAAATAACTAATCAAATGCAGAAAAATAAGAAGTGAAGAAAGTACTACAACTCAAACAACTCATAGAAAGTAAAGAATTCGATTCACTCACTAAAGCGGAACGACTGTAAAAACTAATCAAGCAAGAAATAGAAATAGTTTCTACTTTCTTAAATTGAAATCCTTGAAATTCTTGTTTTCCTCTTTTCATTCCAAGTAATCAACAACCCCCCCCCAAAAAAAAAACCGCACTGAAAACACATTATGTATTCCTTTACTTGTTGTGATGCAGCTGCAGGGCCTGGTGGCTGAGCTGCGCGAGGGGCTCCATGCTGCCCTGACGGAGCTGTGCGAGCTGCGTCAGAGGGACCACGGCCTGGAGGAGAAGCTCCAGGCGCATCAGACCGACGTCGATGAGAAGATAATGGGCCTGAAGAACTCGCTCAACACTTTCAAGGTGCTGGAGACACACACACACACACATTTACATATTACTGTTTCGCGTTTTATTACGATTATCTGCAGACTTAAATCAACCCACAAAATAGTCATTCATTCATAAAATCCCAATTTTGTTTACTTATTAAACACGCATCGGCACACGGTTTTGGTTTATTAGGCATGTGGTGTATTTTTTATGATGTCTTGACGTGGAATATACTGGAAGGTTGTTAAAGTAGAACATGAATGCACATGCCGGTAGTAAAATAATAATATATAATGTGTGTAAGTTGCGTCATATTTACCATGACTGCCACACCACAGATGATGCACACAACTGGTGTTTTAGTTTTAGTGACATTGAGAATATATTTCCCATAAGTCCCAACATTTCATAATGAATACTTGTGTCTGTGGCTTTACTTAACAAGTGTCCCATGATGGAAGTTTTTTTTTTTTCCCAATCTGCTATAGTAACAGTACTTTAGCTCTAGTTGCTCTGTAAGAAAGATGCTGTCTTCTTGATTTGTGACTGAATCAAAGCCAGCAGATTTCCCTGCGGCTCACGCTACACTACTGACACTGTCTCGGCACTAATGCAGTTCCTTGGTGTAATCTGATCAGGAGGAGCTGAATGTGGCGTTGTTCCACATAAAGGACGTGTCCAACAGACAGAGGGAGGTGCAGCAGAGGATAGAACTGCTGCAGTCGGAAAACACCAATGATATAAACTGTGTTCCACACAGGTAGGGCTGGAGCATGCACTGGTGATAGACACGCATTTGTCTCATCCACAGAAATGCACTTCTCACTTATTTTGCTTATTTTTAACTTGTTTCACTTCTCCTTCTGCTGCCGATTGGTCCAAAAGCAGAAAGAGCTCCAAGGCAGATGTGCTAACAGCAGCAGAAGACGAACACATCTGTGTGCCCAGCCAGTCTGACCTCAGTGTCATTCAACACTTCTTCTCCAGTCTGCCACATAGCAGCTCCACACAGAGGAGCAACACATCCACACAGAGTGAGTCTGAAACAGAAGGGAAGACACTGAAGTCAACACAAACTAATGGCAGTCCTATGAAAGCAGTTCACTTATGTGTGTGTGTGTGTGTGTGGTACAGCCTCTGCCTCTGAGCAGGAGGCTCAGCAGCAGCAGAGAAGTTGTCCGTCCAACTCTCCAGCGTGGGAAGAGAGGAAGAACAGCAGAGACGACACAGAGAAACCCTACAGTCTGACTGAAAACAGTAAGACATATGTGTGTTAATGAACTAATGATAATACTTATTAATACTCCTGCTGCACTTCTATTACCACTAGAACCACAAGAAGACACTACTACTGCTGCTGCACACAGTCGTCTCACTAATGTACCACTACACACACAGCACATGCCCATTCATAAAAGGAATATTTCGTCATTTTGGGAAACACCTTTTCTAATATCACTCTCATATCTAAACAGGAGGGAGATCCAGGAACTCCAAGATGAACAAGTAACCATGAGGAAGGAAATAATAAAAAGCCTATATTGTAGTGGCTTTATCAGTCCAACGTGTTGCGACCACCTCATGTGGTCAAAACTTGTTGGCTTTTTAATGATTTAGCCACTACAAATAAAGGCTTTTTTAATATTTCCTTCCTTGTGGTTACTTAGTAGTAATACTAACCGTAAAAAGCTTTTAAAACTTGTTTTTGTACGGATTAAACACACAAGATATAATCTGACAATTTAGTGAACTTTGGAGCCTTTCATGTGGACATGTTACCTTTGTACAGAGCAATGCTAGCTGTTTCCCCTCGTTTCCAGTCTTTATGCTAAGCTAAGCTAACTGACTCCTGGCTCCAGCTTCAAATTGAACGGACAGGTATGAAGATCTCGACATCTAACTCTCAGCAAGAAAGAGAATAAGCCTATTCCCCAGACTGTCAAACTTTTCCTTTTTAAATTAGATTCAAACAGATGTTTAAGACTGTACCTGACCGTAGGCCAAAAATATAGCTTTAGTCAAAACAGATGAAACATATCACAAAACCCCCAAAGAGTCCCTTTCATCCGTTTGAAGTCTAATATCTGGGGGGGGGGGGGACTTGCCATCTGCTGTCGCCTCCTCTTTGAAGCCAGGTGATGTCACATTATACTGATGTTGTCACCAGGCTCCAAAGACCAGCCTATAGCAGCGGCCACTTCAGTTCACATACTGTCTGACTTCTATTTAACTCGACATGGTTTAATCCGCAATCGTGTGTGTGTGTGTGTGTGTGTGTGTGTGTGCAGATAAGAGACAAGGTGTGGCTCTGGAGCTGCTGGAGTCAGAGAGAGTGTATGTGTCCCACCTGTCCCTGTTATTGAAGGCCAACATCTCCTTCAATGGATCCGAAGCTCTCACCTCCAAAGACAAACGGTGAGCCGGCAGAGACACACACAGAGGGTCAATATCTCCATATCAATTAAAACAAACCAATAATGGATAAGGAGGTCATTTTATACTTTCTTCTCTGTGTGTATATGCAGATTTAAGAAGGTGCACACACAGTCGTTGGAAACTCAACACATGACCAGACATCGCCGATCTTAAACCACCAGCCATACATTTCATAAATATCACAGCCTACAGTCTTTTCTATATTTGTCTCTCTTACATTTACTTAAAACACACGCACATCAACACTGACATTTATTCCAGGAGTGGCTGCTGATCTAATTTCAGAATTTACAGTGAGGGGACAACAGGAAATAAACAAATCCAATAAGAGCAAGTTATACACACCAGTGAGACAGAGAAGATACTCTTTTAAGAAGACTTTACACAATGTTAATGTGATCACTGCTTCAGCACACGTGTTCCCAATGACCAAGAGCCTCAATGAAAAGGTACAAATGCTGAATTGGGCTAAATGGTATTTGTAAATGATTGCATTTGTGCTAACTTGATTTAGCTGCCGCCATATGTGCGTTACATAAGATGGCACAATAATGGTCAGAAAGTTCAAGTATATTAAATGACCTTGAAGGAGGTTTGCAATTACTTCTGCATCACTTCCCTTCGCCGGCTGGAAGATAAAACACCTTTTTCAGTTGTCTCTTTTCTACAGCAAGGGTGGATTTCATACTCATATTTCACTTTACAGTATGCTAAAATTATTTGAAATAATGCATTTCCACAAATACAATATCGCTTTATTTCATGTCTGCAAAAAAATTCACATTTTGAAAGAAAAACGAAATTTCTTAGACGTTTCAAGATCTTTTTCCTATGTTGGTTTTTTTCTGTCATTTTTCTGCAAAAGTACAAACTGTTTCATTCTTATTTTATCATTTTATGCCGTCTTTTGTTCTACATTCATACAACAAAGAAAGTTGTCTACCCTGTCCTCTTCTCTCTCTCTCTTTAGTCCGTTTCCCAGCACTCTGAGGTTTCTGATCCAGCAGCACCTTGAGCTCCTCCATACTCTCCAGGAACGCGTGCTCAAGTGCCAGTGGCAAGGCATCATGGGGGATGTGTTTATGAGGCTCACCAGCAAAGAGGTAAACCGCAAACACAGAATTTGAATACTGCGCGTTTTACTGTACGTCTTTCACCGTTGTGAGGTCAAAATGTAGTTGTTACTTTAGGAGACAGTAGACCATAAAGCTGCTAGTGTGAGCTGCACCAGTGTCAGTGGCGTGCAGTAAGGAACACAGCACGCTCTCCGTGCAGACGCATTAACACAAACTTATACTGGGTTAGTAATTCTCCTTTTCTTATGAGGTGTTACGTCTCCAAACTGTGCACATAATGTGAATTTCCCATTTTCTTTTTACATTTCTGTAGATGTAGACGTGTCAATACTAAGTATTTACTTTTTTTTTTTTTTTTTTACCTGTGACACCTACAGGCAATGAGTGTTTCAGATGCATTTCCCCATTTTTTATAGCAAGGGGTTAATCCATTTTACCACAAAGAAAAAAAAACAAAACTTAATTATTTAATACAACCCCACCACCACAAACCACAGCCTCCAAAACGAGTTGAATCAGCTCTTTGTTGAGACTCACGCAGTGTCAATAAGAACCAAACACGGACGTCTAGAAATGTAGGATTTATCTGGTATATCTGTGGATATTTTAACAACCCATATGATACAGAAAGATGCGGGCCTCCAGTTTACTCCCTTGTATATCAAAAACTTGACATTCACGAGCCACGGTGCCGTTCCAGGCTGTTTACTGTGGTGGGGTCAAAAGGTTGGGTCTTGTGACTGGCTGTGAATAATGAATCTGAAATAGTTTGGCAGCCATGATGGACTTGAAATGAAATGTCAAATTCCAGCCGAGCCGTGTCGCGAGCTGGAATACACAGCTGTGGTTTTCAACTGTGATTTTTGTTATGTTATGACGGACACGGCTTCTTAGCTTAGCTTACAACATTACAAAAACCTGCGAGTGTACTTCAGGACTTTTTACTTGAGGGTTTGTAGTGTGAAAAACAAAATGTGCGGATTTAAAGTATCAAAAATCCTTTACTGAGAGTTTTAAAAAAGGGTTTTGTAATATTAAGTTTAGTGGTGACCAAACTCCAGCTGCAAGCCATAAGCAGACCCAATAAACTCAAGCTAATGTCTATTCTATTAAAGCCAAAGTGTCGGCTCCGAGTGACTGAGAGGAAATGAAGTAATTGGTAGGAACACCTACCTATTTAGAAAGAAATAAAAACAGGTTCACAATGCATTATGGGTCGTTGCTCAATAATGGCCTGAGAGTTCGAGGAAGGAAATAAAAAAAAAAGAGAATTACGAGCTTATCTATTTTTATTCAAACTTTATTATTTTAAACTATTAATGCACTTTAGTTTTGTTTTATTAAATTGTTTTTTACTTTAAAAAATGTCATCTAATAGGCATTTTATTTAGTTTCATTTGTCCTGTTGTATGTGCTTATATTAAATGTCAGTTAGATGGAGGCCTTAACACATTAAAAGGGTTGTATCATGAAATAAATGAGTGAATTGCTTTAAATAAGCAAATTGTAAATGGTTAACCTGAATAACAGTATATTAAGCTTGTTTATGTTCATCAAACTGTGTCTCTGTCCACACAAGGGCACATGATCTGCTGTCTAAGATCTAATCAGTGAAGAGAGCAATGATGGAAACGTGTGTGTGATGGTGCATGAACACCTACATGTAAACCCAGACAGCATCTCTCTCTGTCTCCATACAGAGTGATTTCTTGGACTTCTATGTGTCCTACCTGAAGGAGCTTCCAGACTGTCTGTCAGTTGTCACCATGCTTGCCTCCAGCTCCATGAAAACCTCTGCCTTCCTGGAGGTAACATGAAAAGAGATCAGGAAGTGACGGGCTATATCTATGCATAGGATAATGTAACAGGACAGGAAAGGATTTGCTAATAAGTAAACAGAATAGATGGATAGAAATCATAATATTTTCTAAAAGCAGTGTGGGAATTCACTTCAATTCATTTGTTTGAAGCTAAAATACAAGAAAACAACACCAGCATCCCTGTGATTCCTCATTTTTATTATTTTTTTAAATGCTTGAGTGGCTGTTAACTTAAACATTTAGCAGCCGCTTTGGCTGTTTGTGCACAATAGCTTCAGAAACAGATGAATAAAGTCACTTACCTGCTAGACTAACTGTTTCTTTCCTTCCTTCCTGATCGGTCGACCCCGTTCTGCCCTTTTGTCCTGCACGGTGCTTCTGCCAGAGTGAAATAATGGGCGACGAATCCAAACCCTCGCTCCACACTCTGCTCCTTCAGCCGGTTCAGAGGATCCCCGAGTACCTGCTGCTGCTGCAGGTTAGACTAACACACTCAAGCTTCATATAGTCCATTTCATACACGTAGCAATAATGAAATGCCCTTTATAAAGAGAATACAACACAATATGAACATAAATGAGTGAGTTGTACTGTGTATGTGTGTGTGCGCAGGGGCTGCTGAGGCAGACAAACGCAGATCACCCAGACTACTACCTGCTGCTGGTGTGCATCCAGCAGTTCAGGTCCTTCACGACTCAGTACCACCACCTCCTCCAGCACAACCAGGAGCTTCTGCTGCACAACCGCAAGGAGGTGAAGAGGTCAGGATTACCGCTCCACAAAGAAATGACCTTACATGCATGCTTAAGAGGTTAAAGAAGACTTATTCTCACTATCGTACCTGACAAAATAAGATGTTTTGCGCTGCAGGTCTAGCATGAAACAGCTGTTAAAGACAGTGGAAAGTGGGATTCAAGCCAACAACATTGGCTCACCGTACCCTTGCAACGGTGCAATGTTGTGAGTATTTTTACATTGTTAACTAGCTGGTGGCTAGCTTCTTATTAGCTGGTCAGGTAGCATACAGTGGGTTTATCGGAGCTTTTTGCAGTAAAAAGTTGCACGCTGATCCTGGAAACAGGCTTGATGGATCTGCTTATATGAATCGTCTATCCCTCACAGAGAACATGCCAACCAGGTGAAGTGGAGCAGGCAGCGTCTGTTGGAGCAGATCCAGTCTCACCGTTTCCAAGATTGGGCCCAGGAACCCAAAACTCATTGTTACGACACCGAGTGGCCCTCTCAGCTCACGTTCTTCAGCCCCGAGCTGGAATCACACAACCACAAACCAACAGGTCTGTGGTCACACAAGCTCCTGATTATCATCTTCTGTGGCTTCTGTTTGATTAGACATTATACTTTTGGGCATCCACAGGAGTTTTACTAGGTTGATCTTGGGAGGCGTGAAATAAAGTGTCGGTCAGATTGTCGAAAATAGCATTTGAAAAAAAAATCTTTTACTTTCTGAAGCTCAAAATCTAACCAGCTCGCCCACTTTATGTTGCAATTTGCAAGGTGTCTGGAGGTGAGAAAGTTGACAAGCTCTCTCTTTTCATTCTCCTCACTTCTCCTTTCAGCACTACTCACATAGTGTGTACAAGACTGTCCGAAAGCATGCGTCGTCCCCATGTGTGCGAGTCATTGCATTTCAATCCTCTATGACGAGAGGCTTTTCGCCCAGACTTCTAATCTGGCCATTTGGGAGAGCTACAAACACGTGTTTTTATTAGACGTGTGCAGACAACACTTCATATTAACTACTTCTGTTTGAAGCACACTGAACCCTTTTGAGTAGCATATCTGGAGCTGGTATGAATGACGACTGCTTGCCAGCACAGAGCAAAAGAAGGTCTGCTTGGTCAGTACATGTTGTTGCCCAGTGAGAGGAAATAGGAGATGTATAACATTTTAAGAAGTCTAATGCCAAAGTCTAAACCCTTGTGAGATCAGACATTTTCTGGCAAATGTTGACTCAACCTGTCAATCCCTTATGTCCAAGGCACAGGCCTCAAAGAGTTGTGGGTCAACACACCTGGGTACATTCAGCATCCTGGCACCCAGGTGTGTGTCCCTAATGTAGAGATTTGGCAGAAACAGACATGCAACCCATGCCACTTAAATCCTTTTGGGCCAATTGACCAATTAGTCAACCAATCAACCAACGTTTGTCTTTCAGGTCTTGTCAGTATCCCAGAGATTGAGACGTCTGGGAGGTCGATGTCGTGCCACCATCATCTGCCCTCCAGATCTGCAGACTTTCGTCAGGTTCAACCGGGCTCTGCTCTGGCCGATGCCCTCGGAGAGTTCCTTCTCCCTCCAGACCCCCCAGGGATGGAGAGCCTCTATGACGAGGACAGAGGCTCCCTTCATGATGCCTCCATGTTCGACCGCTGCTCTTCTGCCTCTTCAGATTCCTCCATCGACATTGCCTTTGTGAAGTGCCCCAAAGCCCCTTCGGCGTCACATCACGCAATGGCAGCGAATGTGTCGACAACTCGGGATGTCTTTGGCAACGGTGGGAGCCATGGGAATAGTTACAAACTGCCCAACCGAGGATGCGTATCTCCGGACGAGGCTATAATGATGCGCCGCAACCAGCACCGCCCCCTTCAGGCCAGCCAGCGTAAGAGCAAGGTAAGCTGGTTTGTGCTTATGTACGTATAGAAAGATTGCAAAAATAATTCTTAAATATTTTAAAATCAACATTTATGTTTTCTCTGCTGTCTAGTCTCTGAACGGCCTGCAGATGGACAACACAGTGAGTGGTCTGGATGGTGGTCCTCCATCAGAACACCTCCAGAGGTTGGGACTGGGCAGCCATGCCAAGCTAGAGCGCCAGGGCAGTAAGGGCAGCAAAGGGTGTTCCACCCCGTCCCGTAAGGTCCACAGCCCCCTGGGGAACAGAGCGGACACCGACAAACAGAGCGAGGATCTTCATGGGCTACTCAGCATTGTGGGTTTCAGCAACTACGTCACCAAATCAAAAATATCTTAACCTGAAATATGTCTGTACGATCAGCATTCAATGTCCTACGATGGTAACACATGCAATCAAACCATGAAATAATAAGTAATGTTGTGTTCAACTCCACTAGGACTCCGGGTTCCAGTCATGGGGGGACGAGTCAAAGTGGAGGGGCGGGGCGGAGGAGAATAATCACGTCCCCTTCAGCGAGAGGAGTAGGAAGCAGGACAAAGGAGGCTTCAGGAGCTCGTTCAAGAAACTCTTCAAGAAGAAGTAAGACTGGAAATATGCACATGAATGGAATGATACCGGAGCAGTTTTGACTGATGGTGGAAAAAAAAGGAAAAGGACGTGGATACTCTGACATGGAAGAGTCAAACTGACCTACGCATTTTCTTATCTAACAGGAACAGTGATGAGAAGAAAGAGAAAGGAGGAGACAAAACAACAGAAAACCAAAACAACGGTGAACATGAAACTCCGGGGAAAAATCCCAAACTGGTACATCTGGAGGTAAACCGTGGCACAGCCGTATGAACACCGCTCCACCACTCATAGGCTGATCAAATACAAAAAGTGTAATGCATGCATGTGCAACACGAGGTTGTTTTACATTTACAACTGCTATATAAATGCTGTACAGGTAAAAGCTTTCCTATCTATGCAACTTCTCCTCTCATCATTTCGAAATATAAATGTGACTTTTATTTGAGACCACATTCCTGGCAGGGAAAGCACTTGAACCGGCTGCGTGTAACAAAACTGCACTGATGGTGGAATGTTTGCTTAGTAATAGTAAGAGTACAGTAACAACAGGAAGTTAAGGTAGCAATGCGGCTTGGATCACATTTGTTTTGAGTCCTTTTAGATTTAATGCGACTATGCAGTAAAAGAAGAAATGTAACTTTTTGATTGGGTGCCCGGTAGGTCACCTGGTAGAGATGTGTATCTTCACCTGTACTAATAAAAGCAAAAAGCCCCAAAAAGAATCTTAAAAAATAAATAAATTGTTAGTCATAGTTAGTCAGTTTGTCATGGTCCATCCCAATACTGTAAATAGCTCTGTTTACCTCCAGTTTCTAAAAGCTAAAACTCTTTTCTTTTCCCAGGGTGTTTTGTTTTCACCCCCAACTTTCAAATCGGTGCAAATAAAGTGTCTTTTGAATTGTTTAAAGTTCGTGGCCCCTCTTTGTCTTTCGCTGTGGGAAAGTGCCGTTCCTAAATGTAACTATTTCACACACTATTTCATTTCCAACTTTCTACCACTCTGGTAATGTCCTTTTATTATAAAATGATTATATTGTGTGCATATACTCAGGAGAACAAACATTAAGCTGTTGTTGTTCGTTATTTTGTTTAAAAAAAACATTGAATCTTTTTCTGTATGACAATTATTTCTGTGCATTTAAGTGAATTGTTTGTTAAGAGATGAATGTGACAATCAAGAGACATTAATAATGTTCAATAAATGTACACTTTGAAAATTCATTATGCTGCTCACTTGGTTCCTTTTCCTTAAATCACCGGGTTATTAAAACATATGGACCTGACTTAAACAAACTTGTGGTTATAAAGAGGTTATGATCATTCTAGCCTTTCAAAGTTCACTAAATGTGATTCTTTACTTGAACCCAAAGTATTTCATAATTTTTTTTAACATCATATATTTATTTTTTTAACTCACTCACATTTAACAGGCTGCAGCTTCTTCACCTGGAGAAGCTGTTTGGTTCTGTAGAAACGCAAACTTCTGCCACCTGCAAGTAAGAACTTGTTAAAAGAAAAAGGCAACGGATCAGGTCACTGTCCTTCAGTGGATATTTAATACTTTAATATTTAACACAGTTCAGCTGGTGCTTATAAAGGACCAAATATCAGATTTTGAATTATTCACAACACTAAACTTTTGCATTGACCATTAAATAATGAAGCTTAAAGTAAGTGTCACAGTTTGGAGAAATAGTCACTTCTCCAAGGCAGTGGTTCCCAAACTAGGGTCTAAATAATAATAATAATAATAATAATAGAGTAATAATCTCAAGATAATAGTGAATCTTGAGAAGAAAAAAAGTTTGTAGTAGAAATAATTAAGAGAGTCATTTTAAAAAGGTACACATGCTAAAACGTTGGCGACCACTTGTCCAGGACAAACTATTTAACACTTCACAACAGATATGTAACTCATTATAATACAGGTTAAAGTTCAAATATGCTCCAGTTTACAAAGAAACACAATTTTGTTTCATCCGAGACCCTTTTTAAGAGACTAAAGCAAAAGTGTTACCAAGTGTTTTAGGAGCCTAAAGCCAAAGCATCAAACCATAATTCATCCATCTTCAAATGTATTTATTTTCCCACTGTGACCATCGCAGCCTGAAACATAACGTCACAAAATGTCTTAAACTCAGAAATAACCACAAGACACCAAACGTTTGAGTTCCTTCTTTTTAATGTGTTAACCTGTCATCTCATAAATCTGTTACACTTCTGAAACAAAATATAGGCAATTATACAGTATGTAAAACAAACCCATTTTTATCTTACACTATATACATTTCATAACGTGTGCATTGCATTATGAAAACAAAAGACAAATGTGATGTAAAAGAGACCGAACAGAGGAGACTTATTGTGTGTCGACTTATATTGGGAGGAGACCTGGGATCAAACTGCTTTTGCAAATAACTCATCGGTGTTTACTTTAATCTGCTCGGAGCTGCAGTTAGCGTAGATGTGGATTACTAAATGGAAACTATGAGAGCCAGAAAGAACAGGCAATCCCAGGAAAACTATCTCAATGCCAATTTAATATTCTTTTCTGTGACATTAAAAAAAAATAAAAATAAAAATACGCACATCTGTTGCCCACATCATCTTAAAGCAAATCCCTTTGAATTATTTTCACACGGGATTTGACCTCGGAGTAGTTGAGGTTATAAAACACAAAAGGACTTTTTGACATTTCAGCACAAGGGAAAGGCCGTGTTGGCACCTGCTTCAGGGGATTACAGATTAAACTGGTGTCTATGACGGTAGAAATTAGTCATCGAAGCATCATTAAATCCCACAGAAACACACTTAAGTTATTCTGCAAAAGAGACAGTTCCCCCCCGACAAATAAAAACCTATGAACCCAACAGAAAATAAATGGTACGAGACTTTAAGAATTGCTTGTGTCGTACGTTTTAAATAATCAATACACACTTTCCACGATTTTAGATGTGCAGCTATGACACAGGTTGAGTTTTTTCCTTGAGCTTGAGATATGATAATTAAAAAGAAAACCTTGAAAACAAAAAAACCCCAAAAAACTTAAAAGTAGTTTTCAGTAGAATCTCTCATTCACTTTGTCTTCATGTGTTTTTGTAACTTGCATCTAGTAACTTGTATTGATTTCTGAACTTCTGATCATTTACATGCATCAACTGAGTGGACAAAAGACATTTTAACAGGAGTCTCAGAGAACACGTTTTGTTTAACACTTACCGTTTTACGCTGTTGATGGCTGTCTTTCGATTCAGACAAAAGATTTTTTTTTCATCTAGGACATACCACAAGGCTGAATGTAAAGTGATGTGCGATACATTTTCTCTCCAAAAAAAATATACGACAAACCGGTAAGGAAGGAAGAAATCTTTCAAATCGAACGAATTTCACCAAACTATGAAAAGTGATTGAATATGCTCGAGTGATTGACTGTAAATGTGAGGCTCTTTAGTATACTTGGTATCTTTTTGACACACAAAATCGATAAGAACAGATTTTTGTTAAATAACCTGATTGTATTGGG
>CALSBV010010196.1:0-11921 GCA_943590825.1 Bovichtus diacanthus
AGCTGCCTCAGAGCGTTCTGGGACGCTGGATGCGGCTCTGCGTGGTTGCGATCTAAAGATGCATTTTCTGTACAGTTAAAATCCCCCCCAAGAATAAAAAATCCTCCGAGGCACAGCCATTTAAAACATAATTAACTTTTTGTAATAACAGCTTCCTCTCTGCACCGATTGTTGGAGCATACACATTTATAAAAACAGCAGTAAAAAGGTCAAACCGTGCTTTCACTAAAAGCAACCTCCCCTCGATAAAATGCTCGACCTCCAGTGAGACTGGAGTAAAAGACTTGGAGAAGAGGAAGCCCACTCCTCCACTAAGAGAAGTGTTGTGGCTTAAAATAACTTCCCCTTCCCACTCTCTCCTCCAGTCTGTCTCATTAAAACAGTGGCTGTGCGTTTCTTGTTAAAAAAATACATCAACATGCTTCATTCTGGCGGTTTCATAGATTTGTGCTCTTTTTTTAAAAACTCTGGCTCCATTCACATTTAAAACACCCACTCTACATCTATCCATAATAAAATATGTGTTAAAAGCAAAAATAAAAACAAATAAATTAGTTAAAACACACATCATCAACGTTCATTTGTTTTTTTACCTTTAACACAAGTTTTTTTAATCTAAAAACCTCCTGGTCAGTGAGGCCGGACTCCTCTCTCTGGCTCATATGGAGTCTGGCTGAGGTATTAAAAACGGCTATATCTGGAAAGTGATCCTCCACTTTTACACCGTGCTGGTTTTTAGTTTGCTGGAGGAACACTTTCAACATTTCAGCCGTGTACATCTTTTTTTTGCGACAGCAGCGGCCACTCCCGGGGAGAGGAGGCCCACCGCCACCGCGGCTGTGTGACACTATAGCAGGGGTGACTTTGGTGTTTAAAAACTCAACCCAACTCAATAAAATCATCATTACTAGTCTCCTAAATACTGTTACGAGTTGATAATCTGGCAATGCTCTACCTCAGAGAGAGCCCTGTTTCTCTTACTCACATGTTTACCTGCGAGTTCTTCACATCTCTGTGTGATTTTGGCCACATTTCCTCTCACCTTTCCACTGCAACTCTCAATAAAAGCCTGCAGGCTACCACTTACACTGTAGCTAATGTAATGTTATGACGTAAAACAGCTAGCTTACAGTGAAAGTAGAAAATACAGCTTTTAGCAATATCATCAATGTCTCGTTTACATGACTTATGCCGTTAGCTAGCAAGCTAGCCACCAATACATCAAGTGTGTGAAGCCAGCAAAGTCACTGTGAGAACAGGACTTCGGCCATTCAGCTGTTGTTGGTCAGTAAATAAACCAAACTGCTCATTAATCTTTGAGGTTTTCTTTTCTAATTCTATTCAAAACAAACCATTTGGAATTTTCTTAGGAAAAGAAAAACTGCAGTTACATTTATATGGGGTGTAATTTCCTCAAAAATAATTTGAAACAAGTTTTTTTGAATATGTTTGAACCTGTGTTGTTTACAGACGTGTTTGCTAGCTAGCAGTTGTTTTCTTCCCATATGGCTTTATATTGGTAAAACACCATAAACAAAATGATCAAAATCAAAATATTGCTTCACATCGTGACCATTAAATACGCACATACAGTGTGTCAATAAGACAGGTTTGGCTGTTGTTAAAATACGTCCAATACTTATTCTTAACTTAGCACAAAATGTAACTGGTAATCAGAGAAACAATAAATTCAATTAAAATTCAGTCACAAAGTCTGAATAAAGGTGCTGCATTTAAAATACAACAACAAAAAACAGGCAGATTTCCAATCAAATGAAAATGGATTACAGGTTTGCTAAATATAGGACGATGGTTACTTTCTACATTTCAGCCAATCACTACGATTTCAACTTTGTAAACCTTAAAACACCTCGACCATGAACCTTCATTTGGTTAGGAAGACATCAGTAGCGCAAGACCAAAGTGCTTAACCACCATGATGGGAAAACCGGCTGCTTTGATTCTACTTCGTACAAAGTGTAAGTGCAATTCTTCAAAACTAGTGTGGGAAAAACAAGCCTATGTAATAATCTTAATCCAAAGACTTTTTTTTTGTTTTAACTCTGTTACTGTTTGTCTCTTATCTTCAGCTCTGATTCAAACTGCAGAGGTTCCTCACCCAATGTCTTTGACTGTGGTTGAAATTGGTGGAAATTTTACTTTTCAATGTCCACTTCTTGAGACGAAAAGCACATTTTTTTTACTGGTACAAGCAGTCTCTTGGACATATGGTCCAACCACTCTTTATGGTCATTTTTGGCCAAATAATGGCTGGTGAAGAATTTCAAGACTCACGGTTCACAGCAGAAAAAGCGGATACTCAGTATTTATTTACCATCAGGAACATCAGCAAAGAGGACGAAGCGACATACTTCTGTGTGAATGCTGTTGCGTATTCACAGAGCTTGGTCAATGGCATCTTCTTGGCTGTGAAAGGTAAAATATTTTTTACTTTCAGTGTTTGTGCTGAGATTTTATGTCATGCAAATAATTTAGATCGTTAATTCGTTTTGATGTCTTTTTGCCTGAATCACGCAGATTGTAATGAGCAGAAATCTGTCCAAGTGAAACAAAGTCCGGAGACTGAGTCGGTCCAACCGGGCGACTCAGTGACTCTGCAGTGTTCACTTCTCTCCACTAACAAAGAAAACGCAGTTCAGTGTCCAGATAAACACAATGTGTACTGGTTCAGATCTGGATCAGGAGAATCCCATCCAAGCATCCTTTACACTCACAGTGACGAACAAGAGGACAGAAGTTGTGTCTACAGTCTGTCCAAAACTATACAGAACTCATCTGATACTGGGACTTACTACTGTGCTGTGGCCACATGTGGAGAGATCCTGTTTGGTGAAGGAACTAAAGTGGAGAAAAGTATGTTTTAAAGTCTTATTCAAATCATAATGTAATATATCTTGATTATTATTATTATTACATTGCTTTCTAAGTAGACTTAAGTGATGATAACAGGAAAGAGAAACAAAAACATTCTTCTTCTCCATAAAATTACATTCATTTATAGGACTTTTTTCTTGTTAAATACCGGAGAGTTATCTCTCTTCACAAATAGAAATACTGCACGTCACATTTGTTTAGGGGTGGTGAGTTGACTTTGTGTTTCAATGTTTGTTGATTGTAAACCACTAAAACACATGTAGTGCAGTCTATTAATGGACGGGGTTTAGCTGCCTGCGCTACTCTTCCCCTCTTTCTTATCTCTGTGTGTTTTTGTAAGTGTTTTCTCTCAATTTCCTACTACTGTACTGTACTCTTCGTCCCATCGAGGCCTCTCCGCTGTTGTGCGATTTATGATCATTTTAGTTGTGACTGTGTGTCAGCAAGGTGTTGATAACATCACTTTATTTATGTTTGATATTTAATTCTTTTTTTTTAATTGTTTGGTGGAAAGGAGTTCATTGTGTTGGTTTAGTTTTAGTGCCTGAACTCTGGAGGACAAACGGAACTGTGTTGCTGAAAACAACAAATACAACATTTATAGAGCACCACATAATCTAATCTAGTTGTAATGGAAGGAGTCTCTGTCTGTATGTCTGTATATGTATGTCTGTCCTTTGAGTTTCTCAACAACCGTTCATCTGATCATCTTCACATTTGGCGGGGGTTTTGCTGAGGACCCAAGGGAGGGCCGTGTTGAGTGTGAAGGTGTTTGGGAGAGCAGTTCTCGAGAAAGCTGCAAGCAGCAATATTGGCCGGTAAAAGCAATTACATAACATTTGAGTTAATAGTTAATCTAGTGTCTGGGATTTTTTTCTAATTCCAGGACAAAAACTGGGCCCATTGGTCATTGTGCTTTGGACACTCCTGGCCTGCTGTTTGATTGCGATTGCTGCTCTAATTATCTCCAGAAATCAGAAAAAGCCAGTTTGTGAACATTGCAAAGGTAGATGCATCGTGTTTGTGTGTATTATTTCATACATTGAGCACTGATTTAAAAAAATGTTTTATCAGTTTTTGCAGTAATTTCAATGGTTTTGATATGTAATCATAAAAGTCTGAATACATGGGATTACATTTAAGAAAGAGCTCTCACAGCTGCATCTGTTTAAATCTGGGTTACTTTATACTTCTCATCTGTGTCCTCTTGTGTGTTTCTTTAAGCGTTGCTACACACAGTAATGCAATGGAAGCCAGTGAAGAGTTAAAATGTGGAGTTTTTACCAGCTTGTGACCGGATAGTTTGTGGTCCTGAGATGACAAACATGAAAATTAAATAACAATAACTTTGTCATTAACAGGAGAAGCTTCCAAACATGACAGATCAGCTGAGGATCAACCAAGTAATGAGGTAAATATAATTCAAATATGATCTAATGCACGACTAGAACTGAATCATAATAAATGGTTATTCTATATTGGACACGCTGACTTACATGAAATGCACAGAACACGGCGAGCTTGGCAGCTCCCATTCATTTTGTATGGAGAAGCAGCAATTTAGGCATTTAAACATCTTGGTTGGACCTCTAATTAGATACAGCTCCTCACCAAACCCTGTCTCCTAAAAATGACATGTATGTAATAAACTAGTTTCCCAGTTACATTCTGATGACAAACTTAATTGCTGCCTGGATAATGTTCAACAAAACACAAGACTAACTGCTTAAAAACATGTTTCTGATTAAAGTAATGTGGTTAGAATATGAATTACTGCAGCGGCATTGGACACAATGTTCATGTTGAATATTAAATCTACTTGGTTGCGGTATTAAATGGTAAATGGACTGCATTTATATAGTGCTTTTCCAATCTTTGTGATCACTCAAAGTGTTTCATGACACATCAGCATGCACCCATTCATGCACCCATTCATACAGAGTCAGAGGACATGCAAGGTGCCACATGCTCATCAGAGATAACCATTCACACACACACACTGTTGGCCATTGAGAGCAATTTGGGGTTCAGTATCTGACTCAAAGACACTTTGACATGCTGACTGTGGAGGCTGGGGATTTAACCACCAACCCTCTGACTAGTGGAATGACCACTCCACCTCCTGAGCCACAGCTTCCCTGTTACAGTGCTAACATCTCACAATCCTTTTTTTCATTTGCAGGATGGTGAAGCGGCTCTGAACTATGTAGCGCTGGATTTTCCCTTGAGAAATGCTAATAGATGGAGGAATAACAGGGAGTTACCACAGGACTGTCTGTATGCTGGCATGAGGCTACAGCAAATATTGAAAGAAAAACCTAAACTGGCACCTGCATTGCATAAACTTCCTGGAAAAGATATTTGTATTCATAGACGGTCATCATTCAGCACATGCAGTTATTAGGGATATTATATGTGGTACAGTGGGTGGAGGAAAACACCGTGATAATCACCTTTGATAGTTTGTCAGTGCGTTCAAGTATTAAGTAATATAATTTTTTAAATCTTTCAATTACTGTTCGGACTACATTAAAACGTGTTTTCTTTCCTTTGGGTTGCGGCCCATGTAGGGGTAATGAGGGTGTAGTATACTCCCCATATAATCAGACAATCACAGATGATTGACATACAAGTTCTGTTAAGTAAGGGTGAGGAGCTGAATACTTCCCCTACCACTGGTTTTGAGTTGCTTTTAGTTTCTGTTTCAAGATCAATAAGGCCTCAGTACCTCAGTCAAAGTGGGACTAGTCTAAGGACCCATCTACACCTGGTATTAACATGGCATCTGCATCTGTTATCAGTTCATTAGTACAATGAAGATTGAAATAAATAAATAGTTATTTCAGAAATACACTATTCCGCTCATATTTCCACTGTATCTCATGTTGTAAAAGATTGCATCATATTGTAATTGATTGTTTTGTCTGTAATTCCCATACTGCTTTTAATCAATCCTATCTTTCTTTTGACTTAATAACTTTTTTAATGACATTATTACACCGGCATCCGGACTGTTACGAAGACAAACCACCTGCTGCAGGAGTGGAGTGGACTAAACCATGTGCACTTTTGAACGGGGGAGCTCGAAGAGGCTCTAACATTGTTTTAAGTACAAGACGTAGTCCGTTAACTTATTTATCAATGAATTTATGATGGATGTGAAGAATTCAAAATTGAACATGTCTGCCACTTTTACCATGACGATTAAAGGGTAGGTTCAGCAGTAGGCATAGTGACACAAAGATGGATTTTTATAGTAAAAAGAAGAACTTTGTAATTGTAAAAATAAAGACAAAGAATATTTTTGAACTTATAATAAACAGCAGAGATGTAATCATTTTAAAGAAATTTAACAAAACCATTATTAAAGTTATTTGTTTGCCTTAAATACATTTTCAGAATAACATCCCGCCCAATTATGTGTTATTATTTTTTATTAATAAAACGCATTAGGGTTAGTATTTGTCAGATAAAATAACAACACATACAAACAAATAAAATGATGAAAGGATCAAATAATTGTAATAAATGGAACAAAAAGAGCAACGATTTTGGCTTTCAGCATGATAAACCTTAAAGTCAGAAGAGAACCCAATGTATTTACAGTATAACAGAAGAGAATCGTTTGTTCGACACACATTCAGCGTTTAACTTCAGAGTACACACTTTCTTCAGTCTTCCACTCTCTCTTCTTTATTCCTCTTGTAGATTTACTCCCAGAGAAATGCAACGCAGCGTAGTTTAGATCATGTCCTTCTTCAGTCTGTGCAGCAAATAAAAGGCTCATTATACAGTCATATTAAACAGCTTTGTTGAATACTTGATTGTGATTGGTCAATTCTACGGTCTGTTATTTCTTTATAGCATGGACGCAGTTTTGGTCCCCAAACACAGTGAGCGAGAGGACTATTTGTTTTAGTGGAAGAAACAACATTTTTAAATCAATCAATTACATTTTTTTAATAAATGTTTTTGTGTCAATATATTGCTTTTTTTCCTTTTCTTTCGGAAATGAATGTAATAAGTGGGATAATGTACAGTGAGCCTGTCATTAGTGCAAAATGAACCCCTTCAGGGTGATTCAAGACTCCTGCTCACCCTGTCGGGGTTCATTTTGCACTAATGACAGGCTCGCTGTACATTATCCCTCACATGTTGTTATATGGCGCTGTTGGGAATTATGTTAATGAAATGTAATTTTGTATCATTACTTACAATATTATGTGCTGGTTGGCTGAAGTCGTCATGTCTGGCTTGCGAAGCAATGCTTTCTTTTCCAAAAATGAAAAGAAAACATAAATATCATGGATTTAATCTGATCTTTCAATAAGGATCTTCGGCAAAAGTCATAACCTTTTTCCTCAATTATTGACAATGTTATGTAAGGGTAAAGCTTAACGTGACAGAAATTAAACAAACAGCAATATAGAGAAATCGTGCTTCAGATGTTTGCTGATACATTCATTTATTAACAATATTCTAGTTTATCTACAGTTTAATCCCAGAACATGAGGTTGAGATTCAGGATGTTACACCTCTTGCGCTATATGAAGTAAAATCATCAGAGTATTAAACTTTTTGACTAAGTCAACAACACTTACCTTTACATGCCCTTGAAGTTAGGCAACAGATGAAAACAATGTTTCCAATCGTAGAAATGACCAAGCAGACTATAGCTATCACCAGCGCAATAAATTCAGAACTTGCCGTTTGATCTAGACA
Source organism: Bovichtus diacanthus (assembly GCA_943590825.1). Lineage (NCBI taxonomy): Eukaryota > Metazoa > Chordata > Actinopteri > Perciformes > Bovichtidae > Bovichtus > Bovichtus diacanthus. The sequence continues at coordinate 7,618 of CALSBV010010196.1, forward strand.
ACAAAGGAAAAAACATATCAGTGATGATGTTAAGATGTTTTGGATATCACCTTCGGTATTGAACATAATTGAATCGTACCAATATGTAGTTTCGTTCCATTTCCAAAGAATATCTCCCCACATGTGGCCACAGCGCAGTAGTAAGTCCCAGTATCAGAGGAGCTGAAGTTCCTGGAGAAGCGATAAACACAACTCCTCCGAGTGTCAGATCTCTTCTCACATTCATCATGTCGTCTTCCATCAGTGTAGATGATGTTCGGATGAGATTTATCTGATCCGGCTCTGAACCAGAACACACTGTGATCTCTTGGACACATTTTATTCTCCGAGTCCGAGAGGACTGAACACTGAAGAATCATCGAGTCTCCTGGATTAACTGGATCAGATATCATCGGCCACTGAACAACAGAATAGTTTGAATTCCTCTGAGTTTGTCCTACGAAATACAAAATTGTGTTAAAAGGATTTTCATGTTTATTTGCAAGCCTGAAAAGTATTTACATATATCTCAAATGGGAATGTAATAGTTTGATACTGATGCTGAAATTTAGCAAATGTGAAACTGTTTTATCCAGTACACGTGTTCACAAAGTAAAATTAGATTGTTAAAACATAGATTGGAGCAACAATAAAGACAAAGCAGAGGGATGTACTTCATCATGGTAGATTTTAAGATTACGTCCACAGTGAAATTGGCAACGCTTTTAGTGTTAAGTGGTTGGAATTGTTATTTTTCATGCAACTGGTGGTCAGTAAATCAGTGATTAACTTTTCCCTAAATCTCTTATCTAACTGGATTGAAATTGGAATTTGTGTTCAAATCAGGCTTGAGATATTCAAAAAGCAGTTTTTCTTAAACATTACTTCGATGCAGCGTTAGATCAGTGTCTGAAACCATTTGCAAAACTTAAAATTCACGATTTCGGTATTTACTGATGTATTTTAGTTTTAGAACAAAATGTTAAAATATCTTAAGCTTATGTTAACCACAAACTTTATTTCAGGCATCTAACTAAAAACCCATTGAATTTGTGACGGGGGTCCCGGAAGTGCAACAACGCGAACTCATTTCCGGGTTTTAGGACTCATTCCTGCAGCACTCTGTAGTTAGCAGTGAATTGAAAATTCACTAATATCATCATTTTGCGACATCACTGCAGGTTTAGCCGCTCAAAGACAATTTTCACATCGGTAAAATGCATTGCATTGTGGGATTGTTATCAGAAGGTAGTGTAAATGCCATGGATCCCATGATATAATATAATCATACTGACTCAAGGGGAAGTAAAAGTACTTGAGTAAGATTAAAAAAACTTTTAAAACTACTTCATTTGATCAATCAAATTTTATTTATATAGCCCAATATCACAAATGTGCCTCAGGGGGCTTTACAATAGATGCAATTTATGTATTAGTAGCGTATTTTATCAATCGCTGCTGTGCATTTGATTAATTCTTATAGCTAAAAGTATGAATAAAAGCAGCGAGAAATGTGTAGCCCAATGTAATGGAGTAGAAGTACATGTATTTTTTTGCAAATGTACTTGAGTAAGAGTAAAAAATGTTCTGCAAAACTACTACTTTGAGTAGTACAATTTATTAAAAAAATTGTAATGCATTACTAACCACCACTGGCTATAAGGAAATCAAGAGATGTATTTACCTTCAACTCTCAGATATATTACTTTCAAAAATGTGAAGTTTTGTTGGTGTATTTTCATACAAATGTTCCAGGCTCTTTTGTGGCTGTCATGCGATGATTACTCCAGATAAATGTTTTATCGAAGACTTGAGGAAAGTCTCCAGAAACAAGCATGATCCAAAACCAGTTTCCGGAAAACTTACGCGGACATGTCAGGCTCACATAATCTCCAACACCAACAGTCTCCGTCTCAAAGATCTGATCATCTGTTGATCCTGAAAAGAGATTTATTTTAAAATGTTTTATTAACAACAGTGAAAGAATCCTCTATTCTCTCTCCCCAACCACTGTGATAACATGACCACACTTTAAATACATATCCGGAGTAAATCTGACATTTCTACATATACGTACGGCCCATACCGAGCATCAGCAGTAAATAAAATCCCATCATCATTTTCTGGTTATTTCACTCGAGACTGTTGTAATTTGGAATGCATTAAGAAAGGATTCACTGTAATGTGAGCATATCAGGTGGGAGGGAACAGTTTCAGAGCAACCTGGTTGGCCTCTCGTTATGTTGACGTTTAACACCACAGTGGAAATACAAATCAACCATCACCCACCATTTCTAACCTAAACACATGAAACACCAACGGCACGCTTTTGTTTCATGGTGGGTTTCTATAACTGAAACAGAGCGTAGACACAACAGATGATTTGGTCTTAATGTGAACTACAGCTATCCACAAACAAAAAAACTAAGAGACAATATGACACCATACATTTGTGTGTTCTACATCTTCAGTATTTTGTCGTGGTCGCAGCCTGATTTTTGTAAATCGTGGGGTGTTGTATCGTCTTAACTTTGATTTTGATTAATTCTGCAAACCCAAGATTATGTTCAATGATGATAGTTTCATTCTATCATCATTCATCCATCATTATTCATTTATTGATGTTTACTGTATGTGATTAAGATTAGGAAGCTAAAACTGCTGGGTTAAAGTGAGGAAATGATTGTGGTAATGGCAAATAAACAATGATGAAAGTCAGGATTAATATTTCAACATGCTACATGATTGGCACACTACTTCTTCCCCAGGAAATTGAACATTGTATTTATGTTGAATGCTTGAGCAATGGTCATGAGTTTCTGATCTGCTCCCTCTTTCACAATACTGAACAAACTAAAAAATACATAGTCGGTTTACAAACACATCTCACAAACAGGTAGTAGTCAGGTTTTCACCCAATCTAATTTTCACTACCGTTATGCGATAATTAGAAGTTGGTTGATCGAGATAAGAGTTATGTGGCGCCAATTCACCAAATGGAAAACCATGATGCCATTGCAGAAGAGGGCGCAACAAGATGACGTAGTTAAGAGGGCCAGTCGAATCTCAAACGGTGAAAAACAACGTACGTCATCTTTTATTGGCAAAATCTGTTTCCATTGCCCTTTGCTTGCTCTCATTTAGCTTTTTTTACACCAACTTCTCCACTTCAGCCACGTGAAAAAAACAAATCAATGATTCCCTTACACAATGCTGTGTCCAGCCCCTGTACACATACTGTAATACACAAACAGTTAAATATACAGAATGGCGGATGCAGGAAAAAGTAACAACTGTAAAATGTCATTTTAAACAAAATCCCTGAAGTGCATACTTTCATGTACTTTGAGTCCTGCTTTGTACCATCTGCTTTTTCTTTGTGTGCACAGCACTGCTTGCATCTGACGCAGCAACAGAAACAGAGAGACATGCGTTCACCGTCACCGCTGACAAACAAATGATGCATGGAAACTTAAGCATTGTTGTGGTTTGGCTTCAAACTAAGGTGTCACTACAAAGGGGCTCGTCTACTCTCACTCTCTGTTTTAGCCTCAGGAAGCTGGGCTTGCACTGCTGATTTTAAAAGATGAAGTGGAATAACACAACAGTATGTTATTTAAAAACAATCTTTATTAATATCAGTTGAGGGTAAAGTCATAACAGGGCCGTTTTTTTCATCATACTTTTCTGCAGGTCGGTGCTTTTCATTGGTAGTTGCTTTCAGAGGTGGGAGGTGCTAAACATTTACTGGTCCTTCCTCTTTTCTCGACTTCCGTTTGCCAAATAAACGACAAAAAGGTTCGACAGCCTGAAAAAAATCTGCTCCAATGCACATCACTTGGCACACTGAGGGACTGGCAGCCAGTCCACATATATGATAAATAAATCAACATATTTGAACTAAAGTGTATCTGCAATATTTCAAGATTGCAGATGCATATAGTTGTAGATGGTTGCCTCTTTACAAACACACAACTGACATTATTTGTACTTTGACTCATTTCCTTTCTCGCAGCTTTACCCTCACTGCATATCCTTTTGAAGCCCATAGTCAGGTCTGTTCTGAGTAAACAGCCTTGACGTTTGGTCAAAGGTGGAAAAACTGGCCCACCACAGCCTGTCTGTCAGTGTACCTGTTGCATGTGGCTTTGCTTGTTCTCATGATAGACATGCAATGGCCTTTAGAAAGTGCTGTGAGACCAGAAAGATGGAGGGCTTTATTAATTTGAGTGGTTGTCCATTTGTTCATATTGTATATTTTGAACATGTTTTTTTGTACGAAGTTGTGGCGGACAAATACACAGCAGTTCACTGCAATTAACTGG
>CALSBV010010204.1:0-20447 GCA_943590825.1 Bovichtus diacanthus
TCTGTCTGTCTCTCCCTCCCTCTCTCTCTGTCTGTCTGTCTGTGCGCACTGATTACCAGTTTAACAGTACGTTCTGTATCTGTCTCCCTCCCTCGTCTTCCCTCCTCTCCTCCTTGACCAGGGAGCACCACAGCCTCTCCACCACACGACCCATACAGCAGTACAACGAGGACCTGGACAATTTCCGCAACAACAGCAAGCTGGCCAGTGCCCATGAGCACCCCTACGCCCTCCCGCCGGATCACCCCGACCACATCAACAACCTGCTGAACTGCCGTGACGCCGACACCCACACCCTGCTCCACAGCATGGACAGCCTGATCCTGACCAGCATGGCCAAACCGGAGTACACGAAGATAGACATGCCACCTGTTTACCCATACCCCTCCACCAACGCCATCCTGCAAGGTGAGCATCTGCGGGGATTAGTCATGCGTCAACGAGGGGATACGTATATAAATGGCGTGTCAGAAATCCCTTGACATTATGGAAGTAGAGTATTGCCTGCATACAAATAATGACTAGAATCTCTCTAGACCTTCATCATTTTAGGCAGAGACTCAGTCCCACCCTGTGGTCATGTCTTACTCAGCACTACATTTACACATTTTCCAAATTTGGCACAAGTCTGATATATTTTTTCCGTTGTCGAGTACTAATCATATGAAAGATTGGCATCTCAATCCACGTAGATATGCTCTTTTGGTAAAAACCCACAGTTACTAATCAAATAAATCACAAAAAATGTTAAAACTGAGTAACAAATTGCAATTGTCGTTGCTGAGGTGAGCATGTTTTAAACTCAAGGAATATTGTCTTCTACAGTCGTGCAGAGTTTGCAGCTCAATACTGTCTTGATTAATGTTCTCTATAGTATCTGACTAGAGGAGCGATTTAGGAATGCATTTCTATAAAGTTGGGGGACATTTCAATAGACAGATGATCAAATGTGATGCAGTACAGATCAAGATATGATGACTTTTAGTTCCAAGTGCTGTTCACCGCCGGCTGTGGCTCAGGAGATGAAGCGTGTTGTCCACTAAGCGCTTTGATCCGCGGCTCCTCCGTCTGTCCTCGGGCAAGACACTAAACCCCAAATGTATCCCGAAATAGTTTTGTGTGAGCGTGTTGAGCATTTAGATCATTTAGATCTTCAGCGTATTAATGTGTGTGTGAATGGGTCTTTCAATGGATGATGGATGGATACCTGATTGGTAAATGTCCATCAGTCAAAGACACATGGACGGACGGCGTCACTCCAGTCATTTCAATCTCCATGAAGAGTAAATGAACTTTGGCATGTCAAACTGGTGGCATGGCCCTTTTTAAAGTCGTCACTTTCCTGCCTAACACTGTTGTGAAACCAGTCTCATTCAGTTCTGTTCTCACAACGATGCCGGCGGATGTGTTTCATGTGTTCACTGTCTGGCTCCGCTGAAGCTCTGACCTCTTTCTGTCTCTCTGTCTGTCCGTTCCTCTTCCTCTGTTTTCTCTCTTCGCTTTGCTCAGTGAACAAGAACGCCAACACCGACCAGAAGAAGAGCGAGGAGAAGAAGGAGGAGGAGGACGAGGGAGGAGACGAAGACGGCCCCAAACCCATGCCTCCCTTCAGCTCCTGCTTCATAATGTCCACCACCAACCCGTGAGTATTCGAGTGAATGTGAAAAAGTTTCTCTCCGGGCCGAGAAATGTTTCAACGCTTTGTTTTGTGTGAACGCGTCCGTGTGTTTCGCACCAGGTTTCGGAAGTGCTGTCACTACATACTGACTCTGAAGTATTTTGAGTTCAGCATCCTGTCCGTCATCGCCATGAGCAGCATCGCCCTCGCCGCAGAGGACCCCGTCTGGCCTGAATCACCACGAAACAATGTGAGACATCGCTGCCTGTGTGTCTCTGTCCACCTGTGAATGTGTGTGCGTCTGCAGAGGATCCTTTTTAAAAAGTCAAATGTCTCCCGTGGACATAAAGATGAGCAAAATCTAGTGCGGAGGTCGGGTTAGGATCAGCCCGTGCGTGGTCTTAAAGTACAATGAAAGGGTTAATAATGGTAAATAATCATCATGAATAAAAAATAAATGCCAATTATTCAGTTTATGTATGAAATGTTATATTTTGCACCACCACTTGTTTAAATATATTTAATATAAACATAGTAGGATAAAATAAAATGAAAAAATAAAAGCACGTACAAAAAAAATCAAGAAACATAAATGTAGAATAGAAGAAATTTACTATAAAAATAAGGAAAAATACTATAAAACTTATAGCATATAAGCATATAACATATCTGAATTAAAATGACAGCTATGTAGAAGTAAATTACAGTAAAAATATATATTTTTTAAATACTAGCACAGTTTTCTAAGTGATTAAAAGTATTTTTTTGTCACATTTCTTCCTGACGTCCAGTGGCCGTCACTGCTCATCCTGAGGATCATTTTACCAAGAAAAAAAAAGACAAATAGATATTGTGCAGTTTGAAAACATAAAATGAAAGAAGGATTAAGATTAGGATTAGGCTCCGGTTGGCGTCTCATTGTTTGTCTCTTTCTATCTCTTTGTTAATCTCTCCTGCTGCTCTGATTTATCTCTGGTATGATGAGTACATCTCATGTGTTGTGTTTCTCTGCAGGTGCTGCGTTATTTTGACTACGTTTTCACAGGCGTCTTCACGTTTGAAATGTTGATCAAGGTAACAAAGTATCACTGTGTGTGTGTGTGTGTGTGTGTGTGTGTGTGTGTGTGTGTGTGTGAGAAAGAGAGAGAATGTTTTGACTTTTTTGAATGCTTTTGTTTTGCATAAAGGTATGATAGTGTTGTTTTTTTTGCGTTTTTCTGTGTATGTTAATATTAATGTTTGTGTGCCTTTGAGTGTATGTGTGTCTGTGTGTGTTATTTAAGTTAGTATATGTGTGTCGATTAGGGTTGGGTGATGTGTAAACATTTTACCACCACCAGCCCAACAACGGCCAATTGTGTAAATATTTGCGTGCGGTGGAACACGTTGAAAATTTAGACATTAAATTCAAATTCGACAGAATCTAAATAAATCTCACCAAACACGTCTTGGTTCGTCTTCCCACTGTTCAAATTAAACACTTAATTCACAGAGTAAGATGTGAAAAATATGCCGGCACAACAGTTTCCCCCGCTGTCTCTCTCCCTGCCGAGCAGAACGAGTCGGAACAATAAATTAGCAACTTAAAATACCCAAAAAGCGGCCCAAAAAAAAACGGCAGTAGCCAATATATTGGTCCAATCGCCCAACCCTGGTGTCTGTGTGTGTCTGTGTGTGTCTGTGTGTGTCTGTGTGTGTCTGTGTGTGTCTGTGTGTGTGTACGTATGTATTGGTGTGTTGTACTCAGTGTGCTCTGTGTCTTCCAGATGGTGGTGCTGGGCTTGTTTCTCCACCAGGGCTCCTACTTCCGCGACTTGTGGAACATTCTGGACTTTATAGTGGTTAGTGGTGCTCTGGTGGCCTTCGCCTTCACGTAAGTTCCCCACCCCCACCCTCCTCTTCATCATCTCCATCACCCCTAACCCACACACACACACATTCCACCATCCACAGAAAGACCCTCGTCGCCCAGCCTTGTGCGTCAGATACACCAGGCAGCGCTGATCTTTCTCTCCTGTTATCTCAGCCATGTCCTTCCATGACTCTCTACTCTGTCTGTCTTTCTCTCACACTGTCCCTGTTTATCCTTTGTCTTTAAACTCTCCTTTTTTCTTTTATTGCTTTCTCCCTTCTTCTTTTTCCACTTTCTCTCTCTGCCCTCGCCTTCCTTGATCTTTTCTTCTCGTTTCCCGTCTGTCTTGGTCCTCTCTTTCTTTCTTCAACTATTTTCTGTAGTCTTGTCATTGTCTCTTTATGTCCCTCCCTCCTTCAGTCGACCCTTTTCTCCATTTCCACATCCATCTCCTCATTGGTCTTCACCACGTGGCATCGTATCAGCAGGTCTTTCTCTACGTTTCATTGCCACCTTCATCTGGACAACCACCCGTGATCCTAACTAAATCATTTTCCTAACACTGTGGATGATCATCACCCCTGACCTACACTCTAAAAAATAAAAAAAAGGCTTCTTAAAACAATTTTTCTTGTTGCTGCAATCTTTGGGAACCTCAGAGTGTACCCTGATGTTCTCCTTTGAATCCGTTATCACAGTACTTTCAGAAACGTCTTAACTTTTTGTATAATTCCTCAGTAGTTTCAAGTGAGGAACCCTAAAGTACATTTTTAGAGTGTAGTTACACTGTCCTCACCCCCCATAAACCCCAAACCTTGCCTGAAACAATCACTTCAGTCCCAAACATCATTCCCTTTTACTGTCTGACCGAATACAATATAAAACACCACCTACTCCTTCTCAACATTTTCTTTTTCCCAATTTTCCTTGCTCCTGTTCCCTTGTGTCACCTATTTGCCAATCCATGCCGCACTGATATGTCCACTTACCAGGCCGTGAGTCATCCCTTCCTCTTTTCTTGCATCTAACGCCATAACTTTGATTCCCCAAACCTTTGCCTCCCAACACTCACCCTCCAGGCCCTTCACAGCTTTGGTTCCTGCTAATGCTTTCCCCTCCTTCCAGATAGCTTTCAACCCCCTCTTTCATAAGACCCCCTCCTCCTATCTATCATTACATTCTGCGCGTCTATCAGATTTCCCCGCCTCATCCGTCTTACACCCCTCGTATTCCTAACATACAGCAAGGAGAGTGAGAGAACAAGGGAATGTAGAATCGCTCTCAGTGCTCCAAACACTCTCAACGCTACATTTCTGCTTCAGCAAACAGAAAGTGGAGTTTTACTTGCTTCAACATTTAGTTGCATTTCTATTTTGGCTACATGTTGTTAACTTGCTCCAACTCCTAGCGGATCATGCAGAATTCATACCTCATGGTCAGTCCTATTCTTCCACTGTCTTCATAAAACCAGAGGATACTTAGGAGGAGAACAGGACTAAGGGACTAGCCAAGCTCGCGGCACAATGAGGCTGTAGCAGAGCCAGAGCTGCCAACTCCTGCTCTGTTGACACTTTTCACAGGCTCTCACGCCACACGTCCATTTTCTCACGCAATGAAAAACTAATTTCTAACACACTGCCAGCACACAGGCAGACAGAGAGAGCAGCACAGCAGCAACATATACAGTACATACCATATACAAGTTGAAGTAGTTTCACTATTGTAATACATTGAAAATGTCCTCAATTTAAAACTCTTAATTAAATGAATCAGTGTTTTCCTTCAGAGGTTTTGCTGAAACTGACATTGGCGTCATGTTCACCCTGATTATGACCGTATCAAATTTGATATTATTTCACTGTCTCGCTCCAAACTGAATTGAGAGGTTAGCAGCCTTGACTGGAGCTAAAAGGCAACTCTAACATGCTCACAGGGACAACATGAACATGCTAATGGTGCCACCATGTTAACACGCTAACAACAAGCAGACATTTACTGTAAGAAAGGTCAAAAGTCCATTGGTGCTTAGCCTGCTTATATGTGAACTTATCGGAAGCACCATAAAGGACTTCAAAATATTTCATCGAAGGTTAAAGCAGGACGCAGATTTACTTAAATGTAATAAATGAAAGCAGAAGGAGTTCCTAGTTGCACCTCGCCGTGAGTCCCCGTGCTGTATGTTGGGAACAAGTATCACCCATTGCTCACTAGCTTGGCGTTATCCCCACCCAACCCCAGCCTCCACCCTTGTCTGAATATAACCCCTATAGTCCGTAATTAACCCTTCTGCCCTTTCAAACTCCACCACACACACCTTTCAAACCCACCTGTCCAACAACCATCAAAGCCAACATCCTGCCTCCCACTCAACCCCACCTCTACCTTCCGCCTCTTCATCCTCCCCCGTCCTCCGGGCTGGAGGTCCCAGGCGGTCAGTCCGTGGGGGTGAGGGCACCCCAGACACCTTTAACCCTTTAAGTGCCCAGGCTCTCTGTTCTCCATGGGAAGAACACCACCGTGGCTCACCGCCTCGTCCCCCTCTCTCTCTCTTACCCACACACACTCAAACACAAACACACGTACTCATCCGTCGCTCTGACCATGTTAACGTACCCGGAGGCTCAGGTATTTAACTCTCCTTCCTCTGCACGACCCGGGGAAGTCAGACTGAACGTGGGAGGGAAGGAGGGAGGCATGCTGGGGCAGGGTGTGGTTGGTGGAATGATTTGTTCTTATGCTGAGGCAGTATATAGATAAATACATATGAATTAAATATGTATGATATATGCAGCTGGAGGGGCTGAATGTGTGTTTGTCTTTGAGAAAAAGAACCAGAAGATTGAGTGAGAGAAAGAAGCTTGTGTGTGCATCCTCCTCAGCTCTGTGGATGTCCAGTGCATGTCTGCCTTGGTGACTGCATGAACCTGAACACAACCTGTGATGCGGTACACGGCATCACTCAGAACTATGTCAATGATGTTCGGAGTCAGTCACAGGCAAAGAATGTGCTTAAATATGTCCTGTGAATCTTAGAGCTAATAGCTACTGTCAAAGTGTGTTTTAGATTGAATGCAAAGCAACTTTTAGAGGTGGCGTCATTTCTTAAAAAGTAAATAATACATTACTGACACACATAGAGGCAGATTTGTTTAAGTTAAGTTAAGTTGTTTAGAGTTATTCAAATGTTCTGAATGTCAAAAGACCAAAACAAATAATGTGTTAGTCAATTTTTCAATACTTTCTGATATCCCTACGCTGTCTTTGGCACTCAAACAAAACGTGTCACAAATGTATAGTTACATTTTTAAAGAAGTCATTTTCTAAAACAAGCAGGCCACTGTAGTTTTTAACAGACTTTACTCAAACATGAGTAAATATTGCATTTGTTGGGAACTATTTTCAGTCCTAAATTATTACACTTTTGTTGTGCAACTGAGCTCTTACAGCAGATTGACGGTCTATAGAGGGCGTGGAATCCTGTGAAGATTGTAAAGCCCCTTGAAGCAAATATGTGATTTGTTATATTGGGCTATGTAATTAACATTGACTTGACTTGACTCAATATAAATTATAGTGCCCATGTTCATTATAATAAAGGAACATCTTGCCTAGTGCAACGGTAGGTCTAGTAGAATCAATTCATTATTGGCTTTGGTCTTTTGATGGGATGTATCCTATCCTTTGAATTGGGTAAAAAACTTTACTTTATTTGACTTTAATTAAATGTGCAGAGATAAGAAGCAACATGTTACTAGCTAGGGACGGCTGAAATCTAATCCAGTAGGACTATGATGCTCATGGACGCAGCGCCACCTCTGCCACTCCTCACACTGTGGACCAAGGCAACCCTTGTGAAATTAGTGGATTTACACTATTTCAGCTCTTGATCGCTTTATTTTCTCACATTGCAGGTCAATCTTTTTTTCCCGCCTGTTCTCAAAGAAGTTTTAATGATTTCACTTCGCAATCAGTCTGAACACACGACACCTCTGTTTTTAATAGAAAATATATGTTATAGTCGTGTTCTGAATGTCATTGTCACTATAAGTTCACACTGTCGGCAACCAGAAACCTTAACAAAGGGTTGACATGGGGCTTTCTTGATAATCTACTTTGTCCAATCATCGTGTATAACCAGTATATGTCTGCCATAAAAATACGCAAATGCATATTAGCTACTGGACAGTATTAAAACAATGTGGTTGCTCGCAGTCTGAATGCAGAGTGAACAGTGTTCAAGGAAACCAACAGCAGCAAAAGTAAATCAAGCAGCAAGCAGGATGGGGAAGGTGCACATACAAGTTTTTTAAGGTGAAGCTTTCAGGAGACAGGTGATATGAATTTAAAGTGATATATTGCTTTGGTTAAACATTTCACACCTGTGTTGAAGTTCCACAGTGGTGAACCTTCACTATTACAGATCTACTAATAACACCAGGCGCCAGTTGCATAAAAATAGACCGAGTCTTTGTCTTAAATCAGAGGTTTTCAACAGGGGGTTGCAAAAGTTTTGCTTGATTAAACAATTTTTTTTTTTTTTCCATTTTTTTTCCACAAATTTACATGAATATATGAACCTGTGTATTAATTGAATAGCTTAGTATTGAATGCACAATAACAGGGTAGTTATGTTTATACACGGCACTCGGCCCAGTTTAAAATAAAACACTATTTTATACAATATATACAGTATAGTAGGGGTCCTTGCTCCATCTCTCAGTTTGGGGGTCCTTGGCCTGGAAAACGTTGAAGACCCCTGACCTAAATTTTTTAAAAATATCTTATCATAAAAACCTTCAATTGTCGAAAAATTATCTCAATATTTAAAAAATCTTTTGATTTTGAAAAAATAACCTAATTTTCAAAAATAACTTTGATTTTCCAAAAATGACCTTAACTTTCAAAAAAACCTTCCATTTTGAGAAAATGACTTTAATATTATAAAAATCTTTCGATTTTGAAAAATGACCTGTTTTGAAAAAATCCATAAATTTTGAAAAAATGAACCTAATTTTTATTTTATTTTTTATTTTGAAAAAATTACCTGAACTTTTTATAAAAACATCAAAAAATGGCTTGAATTTTCAAAAGAAACTTCCATTTTTAAAAAATAAACTAAATTTTCAAAAAAAACTTTCATTTTGGAAAAATGACCCAACTTTCAAATTAAACTTTCGATTTTTGAAAAAGAGAAAATAAAATCTTTCGATTTTGAAAAATGTACCTAAAATTTAAAAAAATTCTTCAACTTTCAAGAAAATGTTTGATTTTCAAAAAATCATCTAAATTTTGAAAAAAACTATGATCTTTGAAAAAATTACCTTAATTTTCTAAAAACCTTCGATTCATGAAAAAAGACCAAGTTTCAAAAAACCTTTGATTTTCGAAAAAATTACCTTAATTTTCAAAAAAATCCTTAAACTAAATCCTAAAACCTAAATTATCAAAAAAAATCTTTGAATCTTTGATTATAGAAAGATGACCTCAACTTTCAAAAAACCTTGGACTCTCGAAAAAATGACCTTTTATTAAAAAAAAAAATAATTCAATTTTGAAAAAATTACCTCAACTTTCATAAAAATGATCGAAGAATTGCTTCAATTTTCAAAAAAACTTTACTTTCGAAAAAAAGACTTTAATTTCATAAAAACCTTCAACTTCACCTCAACTTCCTAAAAAATCTTCAATTTTGAAAAAATGATTTAGTTTTATAAAAAAAATTTGATTTCGAAAAATTACCTCAATTGTCAAAAAATTTATCGATTCCATCGAAAAATGGCTGCATTTAAAAAAAATAAAAATAAAAACCTTCCATTTAAAAAAAAATAAATAAATACATTTTGAAAAAAAGACCTCAACATTCAAAAAATTCTTTGATTATGAAAAAATTCTCTGTTTTCAAAAAAACCTCGATTTTGAAAAAAGACCTCAACAGGTTGTTGCCATAGCAACAAAACTCTCACCTCAGGCTTAGCCAGGGGGAGAGGAGGCTAACTTTCCCACCTCAAATTAAATCTCTTAGTCTTAATATTTCTGACATGCTTTGTTAAACTCGTCTAAGTGACAATCAAAGACCAGTCCAAGGCCATGACTGGTTTTAAAGTTTATGCAACTGGCCCCAGTACCAATAACTGAAAACAAGAAGAAATTGAAATAATCATCCAATACACACATTACTTAAAAAAACCCACCAGATCAGCACCAGCCAGAGGTTCCTAGAAAGATGCATATTAATGGTGGACATATCCTGAACTCCATAAATACACAGCAAAACGTGAAATTGTTCAATCAAAGTTAAATATCACCAACTGCACAAAACAGCAACAGCAAAACAAGTTGAAAATCCCTCCACTGCTGCACCCTCCACAGCATGACTCCCTGCCAAAATAAGGATGCCTCCTCCCCTCCTTACCTTCCTTTCACCTCTCTCCTCCCCTCCCGCTCACTTTGTTAATCGCCCTCTCCGTTCCCTTTCAGGATACTCTCCTATCATTGCCCCCTCACCTTTGCCTCTTCTCTCCACCCTTCCTCCCTCTCCACCATCTCTCCTCCTTTGCCTCCTCGCTCCCACCATCTGCTCCAGGGCTGAGCTACAGTACAGTTTTGCTTAAAAGGGGCGAAGTCTTCACACACACCTTTTGAAATTCACCTTTGAAATTTCACTTTGACGCATGACATTGTTTCAAAGCAGGTGCATCACAGAACCATTGTACGGAGAGGAATCTTAGCATCGTCAGAGTGCAATGGCATTTTCTTTTCTTTTTTACGGGTTTTAAACAAAACAACTGCGCTTCTGGCACCCTTCATCCTCAAAATAATTGCTGAATGAAACACTGACTGAGAACTGCATGCAGTCGCAGTACTCTGTGAGAATGCCTTTTCTTTCTATTGACGGTGTGCGTGTATGGGGCAATACACACAAATCCTGGTTTCTTGAGTCTCCACTCATGATGGCTGTCCTGAGTGTATGTGCTCTGACATGTCAAGAAAACCTGGAACCGGCCACTTGTAGAGATTTAATGCTTTTTTTCTTCCCCTGTGCAGATGTGCATGCAAAAGAGCTTTGATAAAATCCCACTAGATGATTGCAGATCTAATGAGGGCAATTTGTGCTGTAGGCTCCGTCTAATTGATCATTATGGTGTGATAAGATAAGAATCGGTGTAAATGGATGCAGCAATCGAGTTTCCTCTTCCGACCGTGAAGGTAATTCTTCATAGGATTGGTAGCGCAGCAGAAGACAGCCAGGAGGGTTTGCACATCCAGAGTCTCAGGCCGGGGGCCAGATTCACAGCAGTGAACTTACTGTAGATCTGAAGAAGTTAGCGCAGACGACACGTGTTTGTTCAAGATGATTAAGTGCAGTTCTGATGGAATAAAAGGGACATCCTCGAAGGTTTTAATGCAAGGGAAAGGAACGCTCAAGCAGTTCATATCAAACATAATTATAATTAACTGATATTTGCCCTTTTTTGGATTATATAAATAAAGAGTTTTCTCGTTAAGTATTTTACCCATAACTGTCTATCGATGCACCTTATCTGTGGCAGTGTGACCTATATGACCCTATATAAGAGGGTCGTAAGGCCTTCTTCATTTTAAATATACAGTTGGCCTATAATATAAGTAAATAACATTTTTACTTTTGAAGTTTGGATTCCTATTTAAGATATAAAGAAAAACAATAAAGGCAGAATGAAGACCTGAACGCAGGCTGATATATTCCCTCTCACAGAACAGCACAACAAGTGTCAGGGACAAGACTAGTAATTATATATGACTGCTGAAAGTAAAATAAAAATATACATAATACAGACAGAAAGTTCTATTAAAAGTTCCTAAAAATAAGTGGAAAACTGATCTGATGCCATATTCACAGGAAATATTCCGCTCAAAATTCATCAAAATCTCACGTTTTACACCAACTTCCTGCAGTTATTGCGTTCGCTTCCTGAGTTAACGTTATTGTTATTGTTATGCATTGAATATAATATGAACTATCCATAAAATATGTCACTTCGTCAGGGGTCATCAGTTTACTCAATGACAGGAAAAGAAGAATTGTTGCGCTGCCAATGTGCTACGTCTAAAAACTGCAAATGCTTCTGGGTTTTTTTTTGGGGTCTAAAAGCTTAAAACAAAAACAAGCTGATCAACAATAGACTGACGACGTTAAAATGCAAGATGCAAAAAAATAAACCGACTCAATGTGCAATAGCTTTTATTTCTATGATCATAAATGCCGTTATACAATATGTAGAACTTATCTCATAACAAATGTAGGACAGATATGTAGACTTCCCATCCAGTCGTCATGGAGACAAGAGATGGGTTTGGGAGGGGGAGGTTGAATGAGAGGGAGTGATGTGTGTGTACAGTATTATACAGTAGTGTTAGTGGGGGGGGGGCAGGTATAGCCCTCTTGCTGTCCTTCCTTCTTTGTCTGTCTCTCATATGGATGTATTTTTCCCCTGTTTCTACCAAACCCCCTCTCTCTTGTCTTGTCTTTGTCGGTCTTTATCAATGTGTGTCTTTGTGTGTGTGTCTGTCTTTTCTATGTGTTTTCCCCTCTCCTTCCTCCCCCCTTCCTCCTCTTCTTCTTCTGTCTCTGTCCCTGTCTTTCTTTCTGTCGCTGTCACTGACTCTCGCTGTCTCCACCTTCGATGAAACGCGACAGGAGCAGCACCCGGTAAAGTTCCTCCTCTGTCCTCCTCCTCCACTCTGTCCCCTGCTCTCCACCACCGGATCAAATTGGCTTCTCTCTCTTTCTTTCTTTGTTCTTCTGGTCATTCGTACTCATTCTCGCCATATCGTAGTTTGTCTTCTTCTCCACCACCTTAACCACACGCCACAGGAAGTCGTCCAAACACCACAAGTGTTCGTCAATAAGTTGGATTTAAAGGCTTTCATTTGATGCAGGTTGTTGTTTTTTTGTATAGAAGAAAAAAATGATTCTGCTGTTGCAAATGATTAGTGACACATACATTATCAAAGTGATACTCCACTTGCGGTCTATATTTTGGTTATGAAGCAGTAACACAAGCTTAAAAAAGTGTCATCAGTGAGAAGAGGAAATACACTCCTGGAAGTTCAGGTCAAGTCATATGTCCATGAGTCTATGAGACTTTTGCTCAGCGTCAACCGGCCCAGGCTAATGTCACACCTGCATTACTGCAGCTGGGAATCAGGCCTGTTGACCTCACTAAATAACGTGTAACGCCAAGTAAACTAGAAGAAGAAGAGTATCCAGACAGACATTTGGTGACACGCTATATTCTTCACATGCTGATCGTATGGATCAACAGACAAATGAATCCTTGAGCAGTTTGAGAGATTTGTGCACTTTTGTTTCCCTCCACTGTTGGCATCCATTATAGATATGAATCCAAGCATTGACTCAATAAAGGAGGAGAATAAAGAAGCCTTTTACTGCCACCTTGTAGTCCAACCTGTGTTCAGTGTTTCATAGTCAGAACGTAGACTTTGATTGTGTGGAGTATCACCTTAAGGAACCAGGCAAACGTCTGTTTATCAGGGGTGACACAATGCTAAAACACTAACAATATTCATACATCAATCGTGAGACTCGAACAGCTGCTGCCCTTATTATTATGCTAGTGTGTGTGTGTGTGTGTGTGTGTGCGCATGCGTGTGAGTCCTTGTATGTGTGTGTGTGTGCACGTAGGGATGTTTTTAATTCCTAACACCTCTGGCCTTACTGGGCTTTACTCTAATACTCTCAGGCTGCTCTGATAGAGAGACTTCAGTCCTACTCAACTCCAAAGAAGGAAGGCCTATTGATTATCGATTGAGTCGCACTCTCGTACACACACACACACACACACACACACACTCACAAACCATGCATACACGTAGAACTTCCAAGGCTCAGACTCAATCAATCAGCCTTGAATTGAATTGTCTTACGTTTTTCTGCCACGGGAACTGAGTTCATAGTTAAAGAGCGAGCCTTGATGGACGACCTCTCTCCGGCTCAGGCTTGGCCGGCGCCCAGAAGCCTCCTGCCTTTTCCCTTTAAAAAAAAAAAAACAAAAAAAAACAAAATGGCCCATCCACTCACAGTAAAGATCTATTTACTCCCCTGACACCAGCATTTTTTCCCTCACTGATGTTGGTTTATGGGCGTACAAATCATAAGCAGAATGTTCAGTTATGTGGTTCGCGAGCGCATTAAAACACACGACGGGAGTTTGTCTCTCGGCCCTAAACCGTGACCTCCGGCCGCTCTCGTGGCACGTTTGACGCCCTCGGTGCAACGTGGTTGTTTGTGTCACGACATGTGATGTTGTGTTCTGCGAGCGACATCACATGTCCCAGGAGTCTCACATAGCCTCCTTTTCCTTTCCTTGTCTCCTTCGATTCAGGTTACAGGCCTGACCCGAGGAACAAATGCAAAAAAAAGATTATAATTTTCTGAAATCTGGATTTAAATGAAAGGAAGCTATGTGAAACATATCAGAGTCCGCTCATCTAGTGTTTCCAAATCCAGGATCATATCAACATAATCCTAGCCATGTAGTACTTAAAGTTCACGCTTCATGTTTCCACATCTAAAACTCCCATTTGTTTTCCGAAGAACCGAACAGCGTGTTTCACTGAAAAAGAAAGAAAGAGGTTTGGCTGGGCACTCTGCCGGGAGATGCCTGTCGATATGGAATGAGTGAATGTCTATTGTATCATGGTGTGGATTATAGCAAATAATCAGGATGATGCTTCATGATGTCCAACCATGTGACGTGCGCTCAAACGTTTCTTTTCTCTGCAGAAGAAAAGACTGTAAGAGCTTTGATTGTCCTCACTGATGCCCTGTAGTTTGTTTGTTTTATACACGACTACTGCAAGCGCCATATCATGTGTTTCTTTCACTTAGATCGTAACTGCAGAGGTTATGTTTAAGATGAATGTAACTCATAATGTCGGAGGGTGCGGTAAGAGCCCTGTGTGATTGTTCCATCTCGTCACTGCTCCGCTCTGCTCTCCAAGTCTCTCTGACATTGTTCTTGTGCTTTGGCTGAACTGCAGGGGGAGCAGCAAGGGCAAAGACATCAGTACCATCAAGTCCCTCCGTGTGCTGAGGGTGCTGCGTCCTCTGAAGACCATCAAACGACTCCCCAAGTTAAAGGTACGGCTCTTTACCCAAACTGTCTGTCACCAAACCAACTTCCTGCTTGTACTAAATCGCGGTTTTTCTTTAAATATTCAGCACAGAGAACAAACTAAAGCTATAAGGCCATAATCTTTTATGTTGTTTATTTGCCAAATACTGCACCTTACCTCATTTTGTTGAATATTGCACCTGAACATTGCACCTCACACATACATATATTGTACAAAACATTTTGCACTATTGTACATTTGTGCATCTTATACTGTCTCCTACTGTGTATCACACAACAATTTCCCTCGGGATAAATAAAGTTCTATCTTCTCTTATTACTTGACGTAGACGACCCGTATGGATTTGCCCTGGATTCACTATTCTGTGATCTTTAAAGTTAAATCCCTCTCTTGCGTAGTCATAGTTTAATCAGCATACAAATGCATCTCACTGTCTGTTAATATGTCTCCATCTGTGCCTTGCAGGCCGTGTTTGACTGTGTGGTCAACTCTCTGAAGAACGTGCTGAACATCTTGATCGTCTACATGCTCTTCATGTTCATCTTCGCTGTGGTGGCCGTGCAGCTCTTCAAAGGCCGATTCTTCTACTGCACGGACGAATCCAAAGAGTTTGAGCGTGACTGCAGGTCGGTTTGGATACAAACACAAAACTCAAACCATTATGTTCAACGTAGTCGCGTCACAGTTATTTCGGCAGCACAGGGACAAGAATAATTCCCAGTATTACAAGTTAGTATCCTCAGTGTCCATATCAAGAATAAATTGTTTCTCACTCGGTAACAAAAGCATTTTTTGATCTAATATTTCAATATTTTCTGATTTGTACCATCTGTACCAAGTGCTTCTAATTTCTTAAGAGAAAAGATTGTCTGTTGGCGCAGTATGGTCGTCTCAAAGTACCATAGTTACCAGGTTTCATTACCTCATATTGCCTTAGACACTCGTAGAGAACACACAGTGACTTGCTGTGTGGAAAGTTTGAACTTCTCTTCGTGAGAAAAATCCAAATCACTTTGGTCAGTTGTGCAGATGCTGTGCAGATGCTGCCACCTAGAGGAATATGTTGGTCATTTTACTGAATAATGTTATTTAATGATCAGAAGACTTCAGCAACCACAACCCTGACTTAACTTAACATAACTTATGTCGATAGAAGTGTAGGGTGCATGGTCGTCCTGGGTCCTTCTGCTCCATTTCTGACTGTTTCTACTGATTGATCTTCATATTGTTGTTTTTATAAACCCTGTGTGTGTTCTCTCAGGGGCGAGTACTTGGTGTATGAAAGAGAAGAGGTTAAAGCTCAGAAGCGGGAGTGGAAGAAGTACGATTTCCACTACGACAACGTGGCTTGGGCCCTGCTCACCCTCTTCACTGTCTCCACTGGAGAGGGGTGGCCGCAGTGAGTGGGATGCACACACACACACACACACACACACACGCATCTCTAAACTTCACACTCTCCAGTTAGAAATCCTACCCACAGCTACTCATTACTGGGGCTGCATACAAG
The DNA here is from genome assembly GCA_943590825.1 of Bovichtus diacanthus. NCBI lineage: Eukaryota > Metazoa > Chordata > Actinopteri > Perciformes > Bovichtidae > Bovichtus > Bovichtus diacanthus. The sequence continues at coordinate 16,120 of CALSBV010010204.1, forward strand.
TGTGTAACTATTTGTTGTGATTGTTTTGGTCGAGATGTTTTAACCCTCTGAACGCTACAACCGGGTTTGAAAAAGGTTTTTTTTTTCTTTAAAGAATCGCTAAAATTACACCAGATATCACAGCAAGAAACTGTAAAAACAGAAACTAGCGACGGTCCTTGAACATATCATTTGTAATGAACGCTTTAGAAAAATATAACAATCTAGGTTTCAAGTAGTGATTGATAGTGATGAGTTATACACGTCTCATTTAAAAGGTTCTTCACTCACCAGATCCTGTAAAAGCAGGAAAGAATCAGCTGAGACCAACGGCCACAGACAGAAAAAGAAAAAGACTCTCGTGTGCACACATGTTCCATGCATAGATGCCTTAGTTTATTCAAATTTTTGTAAAACAAATTATTAAAGAGATTCCACCAGCATTTATTTATTTATTTTGTATGATATGAATTATTTACAGTGTTACTGCACAAAAGACATTTTTGAGTTCTCTCTACTTCTAGAGGTGCAGGACTTATTTATTCCAGAGGGTTAATATATATTTATATATATTAATATTTAATATAAAACACTCAAGGGAATCAAAGTAATGTTGTCTCGTAAAATAAAATAGAAGTATTGAAATATATAATGAAAGACGTTGATTTAAACCATAAATGTGAAGCTGAACAAACAAGTTTTGGATTAACGAAATATTAGCTGTAACTCGTCCCTTATTTGGGAATTTCTATATATTTAGTTGTATTATTATTTCATGAAACCAATGTGTCCTTAATATTGATGAACGCATCACTTTCACGCACATTTATGAAAAATAAAAGGTGCATAATAAATAGATGTATTAATCTGAAAACACACAAAATACACACAAATATTAATAGATTTAAGCTGTTGTGACCACAAACTTCCCTGAAACTAATTAAACTTTTGTGTTTCATTCCTCTCCTCTTGCAGGGTGTTAAAGCACTCAGTGGACTCCACCTATGAGAATCAGGGCCCTAGCCCGGGTTATAGGATGGAAATGTCCATCTTTTACGTGGTGTACTTCGTTGTCTTCCCCTTCTTCTTCGTAAACATCTTTGTGGCTCTCATCATCATCACCTTCCAGGAACAGGGGGATAAAATGATGGAGGACTACAGTTTAGAAAAGAATGAGGTGAGGAGAGATGCATCCGTCTTCATTTCAAAGCTTCTTAAAGAGTTCAAAACAACAACAAAAGTAATGTAACTAACTCTTCCTCCGCACCCTCTCCTCCTACAGAGAGCATGTATAGATTTCGCCATCAACGCCAGGCCTCTGACTCGCCACATGCCGAAGAATAAACTGAGCTTCCAGTATCGCATGTGGCAGTTTGTGGTGTCTCCGCCCTTCGAGTACAGCATCATGGCTCTAATTGCACTCAATACAATTGTCCTTATGATGAAGGTACAAGTCTCTCAGTGTGTTGTACATGTTGTATATTGTAGCAACACAAACACAGAAAGAAACCTTTAAGGATGTAGTAATGTCAGATTCAGCTTTAACAAGCGCCATCTCTATTGGGTCTCCAAGAACTCAACACATTCGTAAAGCTGCATTAATCATTCTGTTTGTATTAATAATGGATCAAAAGACGATGCATGAAGTGAAAGGTCTTGCTTGTAGCGATGAATTATCATTCTGCAGTGTCCTTCAGCTCTATGAAGCATTTTTGGAACTTTCAGCCCATTGTTTTGGTTTCATGGAACGCAATTTTACTGTTTTAGTTTATTCTCATCAACTCGTTATCAGGCAAAAAACTTTCTTATAAACCCACTTTACTGCACCTGCCAAGCACAGAACAGCAGACCATCATGGTTAATGACTAGCTGGAGAACATAGTGGAGCATTTAGCTTCTTTAGAGTAGCTGGAGACCAAAACAGAGCTAAAAGAGAGAGAATATTTTACTTACATTGACTCCAAATCAATGCTCATCTTGTTCTGTGACTACTGGCTGTATAAATAGGTGAACTCGTTAGACAAATCAACTTTACAAGGCAAAACTTACGTGTGATGTTTAGCTTAGCTTGTGGAATTATGACAAACATAACTCATTATTGCATTTACTGTTACTGGTCTCATTATTCTTTCATCTTTCTTTGTGTCTCTGTAGTTTGACGGTGCATCAAAAACGTACGATGAGGTCCTGAAGAACCTCAACATCGTGTTTACCACCTTCTTCTTCATGGAATCAGTCCTCAAGGTCATCGCTTTTGGCCCTCTGGTAAGGCAGACAAAAAAGATCCACAAACACGCAGCACCTACACACACACACACACACACACACACACATATTCCTTATCTAGGTTGACCCAGTGTATATGCTTCGGTGTTTCATCCTATTATTCATTTATAAAGCGGGTTATTTTAGTAGACAGAACTGGTGCATTTTCTTCCTGTCCCTGAAAACCTAGAGCATAATGTGTCGCACAGCAGTCACGCTATCAGCCTTCTTTCAGCCTATCTCCACGGTAACAACACCGCCATTGGCCAGGGGCGTGTCCCTTACTGACTGCAGGATGCCATTGGCAGCGTTGGGGAGGCTACCAACTACTTCACAATGGAGGAAGTTGAACCCTTGGGAGAAATATAGTTTGGTTAACTAAAGCTACTTAGAAAAAGTAGTTCGAACTACTTCGGGGAAAAAAAGGATCAAAGTGACAATGTGTACACGTGATACGAAATTATTACAAAATATAATACAAAAAGGTCACATACCATTCAAATGAATTTATTTCAAAAAAGTCCCCACTTATTCACAGGTGATACATAAAACATAAAGAACATATCCCACTAAAGCATATTTAACCTACATCTTTTTAGACCGGTTCACTAAAAAAAATGGACCTTTTGTCTTACTCGTCAGTTTTGGAGCATCGGACTTGAACCTTTTCAGACTGTATGAACAGCTTGAGCACTGGTCTGCCAGACTAATGCATTGAAAGAAAAACAGGGCGGGGCTTGTCAAAGGGGGTTCAATTACAGTACAGAAGCAATGGTAAAATAAAAAAATTCAAATAATTTTTTTCCTTTTATGACCCAGAATTATTTGTAGTTTCAGTAGGTACCTACAAAAAAAAATTGACAAAAAGTAGTGTAACCACTATGCAAATATGAATGTAGTGGAAGTACCAGCAAGCTACTGCCAAATGTAGTTAAACTACTAGTTTAATTAAATATAGTTCACTACTCCTTAACACTGGCGATTTGCGACCTTTACCTTCACTTCTCTCTCTTTCCCAACAGAATTTCTTCAGAGATGCCTGGAACATTTTTGATTTTGTCTCCGTCCTTGGAAGCATCACTGACATATTAGTGACAGAACTAGGGGTAAGTGATGTGGAGTGTTTGGATGTGACGTGATGGTTGAAGCTGAACACTAGTTGATCATTTGTCACATGAAACAGGTTCGGTGGACTCAAAAAGAAAAATCTGCCTTTTTGTCAAAGTCTTTTGATAGATCTTGGTTTTAGTTTCCTTTGTCTGTTCTCAGTAAATATACATTTTAATTGATTTAGAGGAGCCATCTGCAATGCTGCAATATTTACTCAGATCCTTTACAGAAAGTGCAAACAAGCAGAACTTTCACCCACAATCATGATTTGTATTTTAGCTATTATTAACTTTATTTAGTCAATTTTAGAATTGATTTTGGACTGATTTTACCATGTTAAGTTAGTTTAGGTGAACACCAGTGTCCATCACACCATGTAGACACACACACACACACACACGCAGGTGGGGCTGAAAGGAAAGACTTGCAGTGGGCAACCTCGCATTTGCATTGACAACAATACTCAATACACAATACTTTTTTTTTACAATTTGGATTAAACATGCTAGATATAACGTATAACGTGGTAAATAGTGAGCTGGGAGGTGGATTTTTTTTCCCTTAATTCTAGTCTTGATGCTAAACTTTGCTAACCAGCTGCTGTGGTGGTGTAATATTTACCGTACAGACAGGAGAGTGGTATTGATTTTCTAATCCAAAGGACCATCCGCACTATGAATGATAACTATAACAATAACTATAAATATCAGGATGTGCGCATCTACACTGATGAACTGTAATACTCTGTAAGCGGTGGCGCCGAGCGCACGCTGCACGCTCCATCTGTGTCTGAGCCATAAAAAGGACATTGATTATCAGACACGCCATCAGCACCAAAGACCGTCTGGCAGTAGGCCATGTCGCAGCTAAAATTACGTTTTTTTATGTGCTATTTGCAGCGTAATATTATATTCATAAGTTTTGTAATAGCCAAGACTAGAGTAGAACATCTAAAAAGTGTTTCCTAAATGCCA
>CALSBV010010204.1:29002-50621 GCA_943590825.1 Bovichtus diacanthus
TAAGTGCACAGTTGAGATGAATGTGACCCTCTCCTCTTCCTCCTCTGCCCTCTGTAATGAGTGTGTCTCAGTGTAAATAAATGCTCTCTCCTCTTCTGCCTTTCCTTTTTCTTCTTCTCTATTATCTATTTGATCTCCTCTTCTTCTTTCTCCACTCTTTCTATCTCTCTGTATTCTGTGTGTTCCCTCACCTAACCTCCCCTCCTTGTATTTTTCTTGCAGCGGGCGCATACATTATAAGGATATGTACAGTTTATTGCGAGTTATCTCCCCTCCCCTGGGCCTTGGCAAGAAATGCCCACATAGGGTGGCCTGCAAGGTTTGGACCAAACCCCTAAAGCACAAACTTAAACGCAACCTGCTCGCCTTTAAGAGACTGGAATGAATGTCGCTCTTTATCACTTTTAAAACAGATTCTTTCCAACTTCAACTTTTTATTTCATTTGGTTTGATTTTTCTGTTTGGGTTTGCATTATTCAGTTGTTTTAATCATTTCACCATTGAATCATTTTTGGGGGGGAAGGGTTTCTGTTGTATATGCATTCTGACATGACAATGAGAATGTTTGGGACAATGCAGAAATGCACACACACACTCCTGTACACACTCACACACACACACACACCGATAGCGGTGTGTGAAGCATGAGGTGGTGCACTGCACTCGCTATTGTCTTCTGACTGAACGCTGGGAAAATGACACTGATGTGTTCACTTTTAATTCAGTATTATGTTAACACCAGAGTTTAGACTCCAGCCAGCCATTGTCTTTTATTTCTGCTTGCTGTCTAATTTTGCCTGGGCAGAAAATGGTCGAGCAATGTGCATTGTTCTTGTTTGAGATGGGGTTTGGGGGAGGGAGGTGGGGTTACTTCAGTACAGAGACTTATGCAGAGAGGGCTTGGTCTGAATACTGTCACCACGCTAACCTACGTAGCTGTTAGCTCGGCCAGTGTTTCCCATCCACGTGTCGTCAAGGTTCATGAGTCTGCAGGTTTGTTTAAAGTCTTCACACAGATAATTCCACTGATATCAGCAGATATGTGGTCGGTTGGAATGAAAGAAACTGCAGATTATTGTGCCTCCATGGCACATGTTTGTGAACCACTGGGCTAAGTGGCCTGTAATATTTAATTTTAATTTTAAAGCCACTATGTGCACTGAAAGTCAGAATTTTATAATCCTCAAAGGGTTTCTACGGGTCCTTAAAAAGTCTTAAATTGGTCTTAAAATGAGCGCTACTCTTGTGTTAACTGCAAATAATCCAGAGGGATCCTCAGAATTAATTCTTTGCTCGGCGGGAGAACGGAACCGCAATTGAAATAAAGGTTTTCCACTTTAATCCTAATATATATTAATTGTTGTTATATTGTATTATTTAAACATTTTAATATATTCAAGTACTTAAAAGTTCATTAATACTAATTTTCCTTCATACTTTAATACAAATGGGTATTACGTTTCATTCTACGTGGTCTTAATAAGGTCTTAAAACATCTTAAATGTAACCTGTTGAAACCTGCAGAAACCCTACATATAGTGGCTTTAAGGATTCAAGGAATCAAAACGCGTGTTCGGCCTGTTACAAGCTCTTCGTAAAGAATGCACACAGCGATGCAGAAGGAAATGCACAAACCTGCAGCACTATCAATCTACTGAAACCAGCAACTACCATTGAAGGAGTTGTTTCCTGTAAAAACGTCGACTGTAGCTGACATCTTCTCTTCAAGGTGCTCTTTCGTGTAACCGTGCGTTCCTTCTCTCTGGCCCTTGTAATGATAATCACATGGACATTACTTCCCCTGCAGCTGTTATGTAAGCAGAGAGCTGGCATATCCCACATGCTTGTGTCGGCACACCTTGAGTGGAGAATGTAACAGGCCTTAAAGTAACAGTTTATAATCACCGCTACCTGAAATACTACAACAACATGGCCAAACCTGCTCTGTTTGTGGCTCTGGTGTATGGGGAAAGAAGGAAAGGGGCAGGGTGTGTGTGTGGTTTGGGGCAGGGACTCTGGACACAATAAGGTCTTGTGTCCACCAGGTACCTCTTGATGACTGCCTGTGTCGACAGATGCTCGTGGGGAGAATAGTCGGTCATGACGTCTGTGATTGCTTACTGTCACGATCTTGTTAAGGTGCCGCAGCCTTTGGGTCAGTGCGCCCGAGTCGTAACAAAACCTGGGCGTGTGTCGCCATGCACGTAGTTTCAGTTGTATGTGCCGAGGTTTTGAGACACTGGGTCTGTTCTGGGTATTTATTTACTTGTATTCTATTCCATTATTTACATTTCCAGATAATCAACAAATAAGTAACCATAATGCTTTACAGTCACAATCAAATGACAGTAAAACAAAAGCATCGGAGCTTCAGGGCCTGGGAGGAGTAACGCAATTAATACGGCAATTAGATTATCTAGAAATACATACGTCGACTTTTTATTATTCATTTTAATCATCATGGTACTTACTGTTAAAAAAACAAAACCTACAGCATCTGCTGCTGGATGCAGATTTTCTGTGCTGCGTGTTCACTCGTCCGGACAGGAACGAGCCTTATTCACCAAACGTTCTTCAGCAGAGACGTCTTCTTCAAAGACTCTGACGCTCACGAGTGTTTTCTTATTTTGGGATCAGGACACACAGCACATGTGAGTGCTGACATGTTTGTGCAAAATTGGTTATTGCATTCTAAAAGCATTGCATTATTTTACTAGTTATTATGGCCTTAAAATGAATAAACACGACACTTTCACATTCACACCAATTGTGTGAATTGGAAACCATGCTTATTGCGATACAATAATTAGTGATCGATCATGATTGATCATGCTTCAGGCCTCCTCCACTTTGGAACTATTGAAGTTTTCTTTCTACGTTTGGAGTCCGGTGCTCCGGTGCAGTTTGGGTTTTCTTGACTTAATTCTCTCAGCTTTTCTTTGATATTTCTGTGTGGCGGGTCGTTTATCTGCTAATTAGGATCAACTAGGAAAGTGCTTTCAGTTCACGAGGACAAGGGGACATATCATCATGACGAAGACAAGCAGGTGCAAACAAACCACGTCATGACTCTGACGTAGACTTTTCTTAAGATCTTCCTCAAGAACAAATGTACGGAAGATTTTGGTGGATGAGGCCCGTTTCCATTTTGTAGGCTACTTTTTTGAGACACTGTTCAAAGCTGTGAGCACCGTTAACCAAGCGATTCACCTCCATTGTAATTGAAGTGGAGATAGAAACCTCAGAGTCGTACATCTCAAAACCCCGGGCACCTGAAACCGAGACTATCTGCATAGCTGGATTCCACAAGAGGTAAGCGACGAAGCATTTAGCGATGCGGGTGAACTGACCTTCTAATACCCAAGGCCTGTGTGTTCGCACTGTCGGGGTGTCCCGACCCTCCCTGCCATCATCAGGCAGGGCTCCCATGAACATCTGGAGGCGCAGCTGCGAGCAGAAGTTCCCGGTGGACACGCAGCCTCAGTAACAGACTGCATTGACTTGTCGTTGTGACTCACTCCGATCTCTGCAGCGGTGCTTTTCTTTGCCTGCTAGAAGCTCCGCTGCCAGTTCTATCCGAGCGGCGAAAGAGGGCAGAGACCCAAAAAAGAAAAATATCCCAAATCCCCTTTTCACCTCGCATAGAACGGTATCTCAACAACTAACTAAACTAAATAACACCTCCTCCTCCAATTCTCCCCTCCTTCCCCAACCTTTCTCCCTCCCTCCCTCCCTCCCTCTCCTCTCCCGTACTTAATGAAAAACCAGACTAGAAGCCACGTAACACACTCCCTCGTTCTCTCGCTTTCTCTTTCTTTCTCTCTTTCTCTCACCACAGCAACCACATATCCACAGCGATCAAAACAATAACCTCTGTGTATTTGTTTCCCCCCTCTTCCTTTCCTTTGTCGGTTTCTTTCTTTTTTCTCCTCATGTCTCCTCCAAACACACCTCTGTGTGTCTGCGTCCCCCCCCCCCCATTGTCCTTCCTCTCCCGACCCCTCATCATTTTTATTTTCTCTGTTTTCACGTCGTCCGTCTTTGTTTGTTCTGTCTGTCGTGTGTGTGTGTGTGTGTGTGTGTGTGTGTGTGTGTGTGTGTGTGTGTGTGTGTGTGTGTGTGTGTGTGTGTGTGTGTGTGTGTGTGGCCACCCCAGCGGCCGGATCAGTTACACAGACATGTATCAGATGCTAAGACACATGTGTCCGCCGCTAGGCCTCGGGAAGAGGTGTCCCGCCCGGGTCGCCTATAAGGTAGACTCGCCCCCCACCTTACTCCTCCACCCCCCTCAACCACCGCCCCACCTCCTTCTCTCTCCCTCCCTTCTCCCATCATTCTTTTCCTCCCTCCTTTTCCCCCTCCCATCTCCGTCTTTAAACCTCCCCATCGCTGGGGAGGAGAACCTCTCCTCATCTGCTGAAACCTTTCTTCCTCCTCCTCCTCCTCTCCTCCACCTCCCTCCCTCCCCCCAGCGGTGTTCTCCTCATTGTCTGTTAGTGGTGGTTGTGGTGGTGGTGAGCGCTGTCCTCTCTTCTCTCTCTCCGACCGCGGGGATGGAGGGATGGGCTTTTGTCGTGCAGTGAAGTGAAGTGATAGTGGAGTGGTAGTCAATCCTCTTTCTTTTATTTCCTCCCGTCAGGCCGCAGGAGTAAGGGAACGGAGGAGGCTTTGCCAGTCCTTCTGCAACCTGCACGGACGCATGCACACACCGAAGTCATGTCAGAGAAACACAGATAGAGCACAGATCTGACAAAGAATTCCCCTCTTTTTCCATCGCAAATTAAGGAACTTAAAAAGTAAGAAAACTTCCATTGATAGTTTCTGAACGAATGTCTGCATATGTTACTACACTGCATCTTGCAGTATACAGAGATGAGACTTAAAGGAAAAAACTAAAGGTATATATGTAACAATAAAAATAAATCCTGACCACATATTCTCATTGTGTGTTACAGGTATTATTATTTGCAATACATTTTAAAAATGACATCCTGTAAATGACGGAAAAAGACCCAAGGACAACCTATCTTGTGGTCATTACTGATATTCTTTGTGTGCATATATATGAAATTAGATACGCACTGTATGGTTTCACAATAAGAAACGTAAATACTTGTGACAATCTCTAGTGTAAAGGCCCACAAACAAACAACATCCAAGGTGCAACTATTTGCTTACGATGCGGGTACAGAAGGACCGGCAAGGGTGTCTGTCTTCAGTTCTCTGCTTCTCTTATTCCTGTGGATGGCACAATAGTGCACATAAACATGCCCACGTTACTGTGCCACAAGCAAACACACTGGGCATATACAAATAATAATAATTCATAATCTTTGAGTAGGAAAAGTTCTGGCCCTTCTAGATTTTTGTCTTTTTTTTTCAAGGTGCTTCTTTTTGACACCCAAGGAAACGTCGGCGTCTTTGACTTTGTGCCTTCAGACCAACAGGACAAAGATTTGGGTCGAGCCTTTTAGCATTTTAGCATCCGCTGCCTCGTTGTCTTGTTGTCCACTCTTTACCTCCAACTCAACACACCCATACTCTGTCGACGCTCTCTTTCTCTTTCTGATCGGCATCCAGATTCGCCCCAGATTAGTTTTAAAAGAAGACTTATGTTCCTGTAAAGTTTCTGATCATGTTTGTGGTGGGAAGAAGCTCTGAAAAGTCAAATATCCAACTAACAGCGTGAAGTGTGTGTAAAGCTAATCTATATAAGATAACATATATTTGCATCTATATTTCATACCTAATTAAATTCTTACTTGTGTGAAAAACAAACATGGGGTATATTTAATTTCCCCAAAATTGGCTACATCTTAATTTGAATCTTTTTGAAAAGACAAGTTTCGATACTTGGTCTGTACCAAGAACAGTATTGAGGTTGATCCCCGGTCTTAGATGGAAATCTCTTTTCTTACTTGTCTAACTTGCTTGTGCCGTTACTTGCATAACAATATTAACGGCACTTTTCTGTAAACAAGATGACTTTGATCGAATATTACAAACTCTTTATTGAATCTGGGTGTCAGGTCCCCATTCACTGGCTCTTTCTAGTTTTTCTCACTTTTGTCTTTTTCTTACTTCTTTTCTACTTTTTCTGTCTTTTTCTCCCGCTTTGCTCTCCTCTTCATCTTTTACTCATTTTTTGTTGTTCTCTCTTTTTTTCCTACCTGTCAGATTTCTCTCTTTCTCTCAATCTTCTGTCCTTCTGCCTCTACGTCCACTTGTCTGTCAGCAATCAGCATCCATCTTCATTTCTTCACAGCATCCCTCTGTCCATCCAAGCCCGCTCTGTCTCTACCTTACCTCTCCTTTCTGTTCTGTCTTCTTTTTCTCTCCAGAATGTCAACCTGTATCGGCAGTGGTCCCCATCACATACTTCAGCCATCAAAGCCCTCCAGTATTCACTGATACAATTTCACAGAAAAAGTCCATTAAAGGACATTTTGAGATCAGAAAGTCCTCACGGTTTCTTGTCAGAACAAAGAGGGGAAGGTCAGACATCTTGAACCTTTTTGTCACTTATCACTCATAATGCTTAGGCAAAGTTCTTGATCTTCCTTTAAGTGGACACAAGGCCTCACCTTTACTGGAAAACGTAGTTTTGATATCTGTGTATCGCTACTGACCTCTTCTCAGTAAACTTATGTCAGTGTTGTTTCTAGTCCTCGTCTTTATCTCTTGTCTTGTTCCGTAATTTTCAGACTCTCACTTCTCTTTACTATCTATCTACACACACACACACACACACACACACACACACACACACACCTCTCTCTCTGTTTTTTCCAATTGACCCACATTCTCTTGATTCCTCTTTACTCTTTCAGTGTTTTCACGACCCTCTGCTCCCTCCTCATTCACGCCCTTCCCTTTTTATCTGTAACTACATCTCATGACCAAGCTTAGAGCCGCCTAGTTTAACTCAACTAACTGCTGTCCCTACCATGTGTCCCTTTTGATAGATCCCATCCCCTTACCCTACAGTACTACCATAAAGTCTGGTTGGTCCAAAACAAAAACAGAAAGGACGTCAATCATCTCTTTTTGATCTTCTCTATAATTTTTTCTTCTTTCAGGGAATGCCACAACTCTAATCCTCTAACTTTGACAACCCCTTAAGACACTGCAACCGTTTGGCATTGAGAGAGACCTTGACTTGATATGAAATACTACCATCACCATCCAATTTGACTTTGATTAAGGGAACCATGAATGTAAAAATGTAGAGAACAAAACAATAGGATAAGAAATGAATTTGTCAATCAGTAGGATCAATCCAGTCGGATTGAGGATACTCTCTTTGTGCGAATGCACGGCTACTTGTATTGTGAAAGTGGGTTTTGAGGGAAGTTGGGGGTGTAGTGGGCTGGGTAGATGGGAAGAGTTGGGGCTTAGATAATGGGAGTGAAGTAAAGGCATGTTGCATGCTTTGTGTGTCTGGGTTTGTGGGATGTTTCAATGGGGGTGTTGTGTTGCATGCAATTGTCGCACTCTCTGTCGCATGGCTATGGGCGACATTGAGCCTGCCTGCTGCCTGCAGAGCGCTGTGGATGTTGGCCGATGCCCTCCGTCTGCCGCGCACTTGGCTTTGGGCATGCCTGACACTCGCACACACTCAGGAACACACAAGCATGTACACAACCCCACCGCCATAGTACTGCCGTGCTTGCCATCCTGAGTGCCCAACGCTCATGTTCGTAGGTAAATCCAATGGATGCCAACTGGTCGGGATAGGAACAGCAAGCGACCCTAGCTGGGCCAGCTTGTTTCGTTCTATCTGCGGGTTTCTCCATTGGTTTTACCTGGTACAGTATAAACTTGTAAAGACAGGGAACCTCCTTACAGGTAGGGGGAGCTCTATAGCAGATGCCTCAGTGAAATTAAACTCCAGCAGTCTCCTGAAAAATAGCAGAATTACACCAGTGATACTGTTATTGTTCTCCAGTCAACCTATTTTGTCTTCAAAGGACTACAATTAAGCGCCCTTAATTGTAGTCTGTGAAAATAGTTTTGTGTAAGTGGGCGGGGATGGATGTTGGGGGTGGAGGGGCGGTGTGGGGTTGGTGTATGTGTACTGTTTTATATATATCTACATGTGTGTAACTACAGAGATGTGTAAATGCACCAATGCATTCACACATTTAGGGAACATGGGCACAGGTTGGGTCGGGGGACATTTAGCCTCCGATTGTTCTTCCTTGTGGTTCTCGGCTCTCACAGTTGCTTAGCAGCAGATTGCCCTCATTGGATAGCTGTGCTGTTTCGTAGAGTATCACTGGAAACACAGGAGATGCAGAGACTCATCTATTCAAGTATCTTTCCTTATGTAAATGCTTTTGCACTTGCAAATGCATGTAATTATAAAATTAACTAAAGCTGTGCGGCAGACTATACACATGGATGTTCAGCAGCCACTTAATAATAGCACACATTTATCAGAGGACTCAAGCGCCTCGAATTGAAATTCACTGACTTGACTTTTTAGGCTACGTTGATCGGATCCATATGTGAAAGAATTATAGTGACACCTAGTCATCCTTGACTTAACTCTAAATTGTTTTAGACAACATTAAATAAATAAAAAAACCTGGGAGAATCCAGTCCACCTCTAAATGGCTGTTGTCTATGGAGCTCTCTCAACCGCGCCCCCAACCCCTTACCCCCTCCCCTTCCTGGAGGTTCAGGCACGCCACGTTTTAGCGAGGACACGTCCCTTTCTTATCCTCTCATCCTGACTGGCTCTCCACAGAGGCTGCTGCGCATGGATCTGCCGGTTGCCGATGACAACACGGTGCATTTTAACTCCACCCTCATGGCTCTGATCAGGACGGCACTGGATATAAAGATTGCCAAGGGTACGGCCCCCAAGTACTATCATCCCTTTACTCTATCTGGTTATCGCAGTTACTTTCTTGTCTGACATTCTTGGGTATTCCTTGGTCATTCAGGAGTCTGTTTCTCTTTTAAAAAAATGATCTAGATTATTGTATCAAATATAACAAAACTCTGCCAATTCTGACACTAACAAATAATTGTTTTTGTTTTGGGTGAATGTGTGCACGCATGAATGGCTAAAAACAATTTGTGCCATTTTGCCTTCCTTTATGTCTGTATCTTCTTTGCCCTGTGTTTATGTGTGGATGTATGCGTGTGTGCTGTCAATGTGTACAAATGTTTGATGCGTGTGTGTGTGTGTGGGCACTCTGGTTTGCCGGGCCACCCAGGTGGTGCAGACAAGCACCAGATGGATGCTGAGCTGAGAAAGGAGATGATGGCTATTTGGCCGAACTTGTCGCAGAAGACACTGGACTTGCTGGTTACACCGCACAAGGGTAAGTTGCAGAAGATGGCGCATAGTGGTGTGTGTGTCTCCGATCACCAACTCACCAAGAGGACAGCTTCTACCAGCCAGTGTCATTCACTGCTTCGCATCTCCTGATCAGGCTAATACAGGATAAACACACATACTGTACATACATATAAAAAACATCGATACAACAATGTAGATTCTGCTTATCCAAACGTCCTTCCAATGCTGTGGCCCAGAGCAACACTTCTCTGGCCAGACTGCCATGAAGTTGGGTTTCAAGAATCATGTTCAGCAGGGGATTTATAATTGATTATAGTGACACCCTGGATTATCATATAGCATTGACATCAGGTCAAAAAATCCCCTTTGACCAACACTTGATCAATGGCAAGATATGTAAAAAAAAAAATCATAATGTTTGCCGTCAATATTCATTGTCTACAGAGCATGAACCCAAGTAGTTTCGGTTACATCCTGGTCTCTAGTGTCAACATCAAGCCATAGCTATGAATTACATTATACTATTATATTATTGATGAACCCTTGGTAGAGGGAAGGCATGGCCTTTGTCCTTATGACCATCATCTAAATGACAAAATATCATTTATTTAGCCCCACTACTGGAAATGCTCTGATAATAGTTGCTATTTGTTACTGTCACGAAAATTGCAGCGTTTGGGAGCTGCCACGTGCTTCCACAGCAACTCTTTTAGTTTCCTCCACCAGCGAGGAACTAACTGCCCCAACCAAACAGTTGGAGTCATTGGTGTAACGACAAAAACACGACCCATCACTGGTTTCCCTCATGAACACAGCAACTTGTGTTTGTTAGAAGGCCTGTCTAAGCCAAAGGTTGTACTGGTAAAATGATGTGTTGTTAGGGGGAAGTAAGTATTACTGAGCCTTGAGGCTATACCATCTACTTACAGGCCACAACATATACTGAATGCCGTATTTACCAGCAACAAGAAGAGATGAGGACCTACTTAAACTGGAGAGCTGTAGGCCCCCCTACACGTTATTGTAGGCCCAGTTTAATATGCATGTAAATTTTATACACATGTAGTACATTACAGGGCATTCAGCAGACGCTCTTATCCAGAGCAACTTACAGTGAACTAACTACAGGGACAGTCCCCCGGAGCAACTTGGGGTTAAGTGCCTTGCTCAGGAGCACCTTCTGGTGATCTATTTGAAAGCCTGACGACTAGACCACTAGACTACCACCACCCTGTAGGGGGTCCCTGCTCCGTCTCTCTTCAACTAAAGGAACCTTGCCCTGAAAAACATTAAAGACCCCTGATTTAGGCTAACAAATAGACACAGACAGACAACAAACCAAAGGGTTATCCGTCATTGTCCATCACAAAGGTACGCACAGACACATAGATCCCATTCGAGTGGACACAGTAGCACACACACAGGCACTGATCTTTCCACCCATTTAGACAGTCCTGGTATCAGGGGGTGCCTACTATAGAAGATCCTCTATAGAAGTCTTTTCACTACAGGAAGAATTGAGCATCTAGATCTAGGCTAATAAGTTTATATAAAAGGATTGTGATGAATGACCAAGATAAATCTGTTTAGAATTTGATTATGCTATGGACATGAGTACAAACTAGTATAATGATGCATGCATAGCAAAAGCATCAAGTTGTTTGGCTAAATGCATGGCATAATGAGGTATACTACACACATAAGTATGAGATATGTGTGGTCCTATCTTATCACACGTATATATACGTTTTAATGCTGGAAGACTTGTAGCCATGCCACTTTGAAAAGGGCACCACTCCTTCAGTTAACTACACAGTTCAGTTATTTGACAACTAAAACAAAGCTCGATATTTTTCTGATTTTAAATGTTTATGTGTTCCATCCAAACTCTGGGGATACATCCAGAGTTTTTAGAAAAAAATTGAGCTCCTGTTTTCCCGGGATCATTTGACTGAGGTGTCCATGTGTTTTCTTAGTGAGGTGGCTACCTGGTCCTCAGCCTTAATATAAAAAAAAAAAAATACACTCAAGGTTTGATACAGTTAGATGATAGTGAAATAATAGGAGAATGCTTATTGATATGGTATAGGTACAGCATCTGCCTGTGAAAAGACTATTGGCCTTGTTGTACTATTGTATTTGTTGGCAGTACACCAGCAAGTGAGCTTAGTTCTGTTTCAGTTGCGGCTTTACAGGAAATGTTTAGTCAATGGTTACCAATTTTGCTTCAAGACAACAAAAGACCATTTTATTTTCTGTTATGACTATTTTGCCATTTGCACAGCTTGAATGCCTCATCACAGCAACCCAAATTTGGTCATTTCCATTTTTTTCCTGGAGGTAAACCAGGGATCTGCCTGCTGCTCTTGCAGTGTTTAGAAACGCATTTTAGCAAACCGACAGACCCTTTCCTTTATCTCGCCTTATTGTACATAAGGTTGTACTTAATATAAAGCTTATGGTCTGAAAAACATGTTTGCAGCATGAGCTTGTATACATTTCATACAAAATGTGAATAAAACAGCATCATCAATGCATTAAATGAGCTTAAGCCCTGTGTTGGAAAATGTATTAGCCAATGGGAATGAGCTTTTGTGACCGCAAGGGTGCACACAAGCATGAAAGTATGTTTGCCCACGTTATAACAAGACCTACAATGAAACATGTAAAAATCCATGTTTATCCCCCTCTGAGTGGGAAAGGGGCAATGACATTAGAACTCCTAATTTTGCTTATTTTGCTCCTCCAACACAGTGTTTGTTGCTTACAATTATTGGTTACCACTGACAAAATATTCTGGGAATTTACCTCCGTGAACTGAAGATTGAAACATCCAAACGTACCAAATTCGAGAACTGAACAATACGTTTAAATTCTTGATTTTGAAGCTCAGGTCTGGATTGACACAACACAGAATTGTCCCAACTGCTGGTGTATGTTCTGCATGTTATTGTGAATGTCAGTGATTTGTGTGTGTCGTCCCCCACTCCCATTCCCCTCACGGCTCAGGGTCCCATCTCACTCGGGTCTAATCTTGCAGGGTAACTTGTCATTTTCTCAGCAGCCACAGACTTGACGGTGGGCAAAATCTACGCTGCCATGATGATCATGGAATACTACCGGCAGAGCAAGACGAAAAAGCTGCAGGCACTGCGAGAGGAACAGGTAGACTCCATCCCAGAGAAATTCCCCGAACGCAAAAAATACCTTTTGCTCTTTCGCCTCTTCCTGGTCCTCTTTTTTGATCCGGCTTCCACTAGCCCTTGGACTGAATATTGTCTTTCTTCTGCCAAATATGGATTCAAAAGCATAAGAACCATGTCTTATACATTTAAATCCTACATAATCTCACAGCTACACTTCCAAACAAACCCCCTCTTTCTCTGGTTTGTTTATCAAAATCTTACCTCCCACTTAGCCTGTGCGGTACCTTTTCATTAGCATGCTACTTGAAAATCTGCGTCCCTTTTCTAGCACCTTGGCCAGCCTTGGACAGACTTATTCCCTTTATCATGCTTGCTAACAGAGGTATCTTGCTGTGTTACTATCTCTAGCTGGTAAGCAACCTATCCTTTCTCCGATGCTTTTCTGTTTTTTTTTTCACCATGGGCTGTTTGCACGTGGTGAGGAGGATTAGGTGTTAAAAAGGTTTATCGATTTACCAGCTATGGTTTTCGTTGTTGGTAATGTTCTGAGCAATGATGATGATGATGATACCACATGGCCTTATCTTTTGTTCCCTGTCAGTGCTCTTCCCTTCTTGTCGATGAATGCCTTTGAGATGCACTTGCTCCTGCTGTCTCTGTATTTTGAATTCACACTGCGGACGTGTGGAAACATCTCTCCACTCATGTAATACCTCCTGTTCGCTCCAGCAGTCAACAGGTTTGGTCAGCACTTGATCCTAAATTTGATACAACAAAGTCCCAATTTGTCAATGGAATGGGAGCAGCCTCGTCCATGTCGACTTAGACATACTTTACTTGGGATTTCCATTTTGTAGAACGAAGGGGTGCACTGGTGGATGGAGAGTATGTTAGTCTTTTTTCTTTCGAACAGTGCAAATACAGTATGTGTTGGTATGTTTCTGAATGCAGTCATCCCATTGGACTGAATGGACAGGTCCACACAGGCTCTCAACATCAGCAGTACACAAGGGCTTTAACCAGTCTGTGTGTCTGTCAATTTGTCCTGCCATCTCTACAGTATCTCACTTCATGTTTCCTCTCTCCACTCACTGTGGTCTTTGTTTGTTTTTTTTATTGCCGTACTATTTTAAAGGAAGAGTCCACCCAAAAACGTTATGATGCTGTTACAAAGTTTTTGCTCAAATTAATCATAGTCAAAGTACTGTCATGTGGAGATATTTACAATACAGCTACAATGGAAAGAAATATGTCTTGGCTATCTTAAACATCAGGTTGGTGTCTGCCCCTAAGAATCAAATATCAAGGGAGTGGTTGGGATTGTAGAGACACCCCGTTCTTCACAAATTAGATCGGTATTTAGTATGTATTTATCCACATGCCACGTTTTATTTAAAGTAGGGATGAAACAATAATGCTAACTAATAGACCTATATATGTTAATAAAACATACAAAATGTTATAGTACAGTGATAATAATAATAATAAACATAGGGGGTGGATGGGATTCAGCAGCATCCTGTATCATGGCAGAACATGGAGAAAGCAGGATTGTAGTCATTGCCAAAAAAAGTCCTTGGTATCAATTACGGACCTCTTTCAGTTAAATAAGCTTCAGAAAAGGTGCCTGCTGACCACTGCACTGTTTTTTTGTCATGTTAGTTTGGGCCAAGGAAATTGTAGTACGGCATCTCCCGAACTGAAGGCAAAAAGCCAAATCAAAGAAAAGTAGTGACATAAGGAAGGGACCACTTTTAGACAGCAAATTGGTCTCATATAACGGTGTAAGGGAACCATGAGGTGGATTTTTTCTTTAACTCCTTATTTGTTGTTCTCGTCTCGCTCCTCCTCCGTTCGTCCTCCTGTATATTCTTTGTGCCTGGTCGCGTCTCAACCGTCTCCTTCCGTGTTTGTTGAGCTGTTATTGTGTCGCAAATATTTATTTCTACTGTCTGTCATTCTCCTGTTTCTTCACTCTGTTTGCAGTCTGTTGTTCCTCATTCCTGTCTTCCATGTCGTCTCTGTCCTTCTGATGCTCTCCCTTTATCCTTCCAGGAAGAGATGAGACCTTGATTTATCAAGCTCTCCCTATTTGGTCAATCCAGGTGGATTGTCACCAAGTTGTTCTAACCAAGACCCATTCTCTCCAGTCTCTGTGTTCATGAATCTGTCTGTTTGCCTGTCTGTCTGCCGTGGTGGTTGGTGGGATGTTGAGTGGAGGTTCCTGTGACCAATGGCTCCGTATGTAATCAGTCATTCCTGGGACCATTCATTGATACATATGCCACTGCTGAAACATGCTCCATTGAAGCCGGGGTCTGTGTTCGGTGTTTGGTGTTCATGTTTTTCGCCATAATCCATCGAAATATTTGTACCATGAATATCCTCAATAGAGCTAGCAAGTGCCAAACCAGACTCTCCAGAGAAGAACATGAGCCATTTACCACTGTGACACAGGAAATGACTACTGGACAGGATTAGACACAAAAATAACATTTAAAGCTGTGGTTCTCTGATCATTTGTCACTGGTAAAATGTGGAAATAGAAGGCTTTCAGTTGACATAAAAAGACCCTCTGGCAGCCATATTGGAGGACTAAACGTATACACAAACAACATGAAGGCCTCGACAGAAGTCAACAATCACGGTGAATTTCTGAGCTTTTTTGACCAGGAATTGATATTTCATACACTCCTAACGGCCACCAAATATTTTTTAGTGATCAGATAATATTTTTAGCTGGCTAACCAAAGTTAGCCACAACTTGCATACTGTGAAAACATCGGATTAGCACACAAGCTAACTTATTCAGTGGGAGTGAGCTTTTCGCTCGGCTGTTTTCTTTTATACTTGGGGTGTAATGCTAACATATCAGTTTCCGGCCATGCTTCCCGACAGGAAGTTGAGCCGTATATCGGCTAACGACGATAGTTTAATGAACCCATATTTGGAAATAAATGTACCACTTGCTTAGAAAAATGTGGCCCTCCACCCACATCACAACAGTTCAGTTCAAATATCTGCACCTCGATGACAACAATAAATTTTTTGGATTTAAATTCAGGAAGCAACTAACTGCTAAACCTCTATTACCACCTTCACCAGCCAAATAACACGTGTTGCTAAATATCTGTTTGACTGGTAGAAACTATAAGTATCTTTGAATTTTGTGAATGTACATTGTAGCCAGACCAGCTTCCTGTCCAGCAGATCCGCCTGATGTGTCAGAGGAGGTTTGGACGTGTATCTGTTTCTGAACCGCCCTCGATCCATCTGCGCTCATTTTGCATTCAGTCTTTAGCTTCCAGGCTGTGCAGGGTCATGACAAAGGCTGTAGCCGTCATGAACCATCGCCTTTAAGCCACTCCCGAGAGGACTCCATTACCCAGGATCCCCTGGGAGGAAAGCTGCCTGACCTCTGACCTGATGGAAGCAGAAGTTGTTTTTTTAATACAACTAGTTCAGGTTCAGATGTCCACTTCCCACAAAATGGCATATTACTCAAAAACTGTTGGCAGATGTAGGATCACACACATTGTCTAACTGTGATTTTTGAGTAAAATGTCTTTTTTGATGATGTGTTTCATGCGTATGGTTAATCTGGTCCAAGACCTGTGATTTAAGAGCAATCTTACCTCAAATGCCTAAGGTAGAAGTTCCCCTCTGACACAGATCTGAGATCAGCTTTCCGTCCCCGAACATCAACCCAAACGGATCTAAAGAAAAAAGTCAAATCACCTGAAGTCAGCAGTCCCTTTTTAAACGCTTAAGTGTGGTTAGCAGATCTCAGATCAGTAGTCTGGCAGGGAACTTTACCTTGGATACCCACAGCCATGTGTTTGCCGATGGCGCCCTCGTGTGGGTGCATGCTGCGAGTGCATCCTGTGTTTGTGTCCTGTGTCTGCCCCCTGAGTGTGCCTGATGCCAGCCTGCAGGCCATGTCGTGTATCTCACACAGAACCGAACGCCATTAATGTTTCAGCGCATGGAGCCGCCCTCTGAGGGAGGGGGCACGGACGGCCAGGGGGGTCAAGGCCTCAACGGCCTCCCCAGCACCCAGCCAGACAACCACAACAGCATGTGAGTAGACTGGGCAGAGGAGAAGACGCATGAGACAGCAGGAAACATACATATTTCACATACCTATTGACTGTAATTATCCATGCATTTATAATGTATGCATTGTATGTACACACCTGCCACCACACACACACATGTAAACCAATAGACACGTTGCAGGACACCTTAACCACAGCCGTAGTCATGTCTCTGAAATATTTTCAGCAGCACAGATGCAACTGAATGATCATAGAAATATTATAGGAACATTCTCAGAATACTACAGACAGCAGTGTGTCTATGATCCTCTGGCTCTTCCACGACTGCACGTTGCTACTTGTCACTTTAATCATGAAGGTGACACTGCTCTAAAGAGTACTGTATATAGTGCAGAACTAAAGCACCACAGACAGCACTATAGATTTATCAATACACAGCACAGTTTATTGTCGTATTTCAGAACCATGGTCGGACCGTAGATCTAACTTGCACAAACCTCAGACAGGTAAAGGATCAATGAGTCAGGCAGAACATATTCATATAAACAACCCCTCTGCCCTGCACGCTCTCTGCTACTGGAGGATGGAGAGGAAGGGTGGCAGGTTAACAAGGTGCATGCATTCTGGTCATTTTTCTAACAAGGGGGATGGCATCCCCACTCAAAGTGCCTATTGTGCACACATAATAATTTAAAAGTTTTATTCCCCTTGGTCAGATTCTTGGGGGCATCTAGCTTCTTTTCAAGGGCAATGTTCTTTAAATGTGACATATTATTCTGTGTGTGTGTGTGTGGGTGTGTGTGTGTGTGGGTGTGTGTGTGCGGGTGGGTGCCAGACCTCCCGAGGGTGGCATGACTGAGAGCCAATCGTGGGTGACGACCAAAGCCCGGGAAATGTTTCAAAGGACGGGTAACTGGAGCCCCGACAGACCCTACCCCGACGATCTCCATGACAACCGTCACAACTCGCAGGTATGATGAGCACAAACACCCTTGTCGTCACCATGGTAACACACCGGTACAAGCCCGGCCACTTCTCCACTCACGCGAGACAGTTTGTGTTCAGCCGGTAACTTTCTCGTAGCCATAGCTGAGTGCGATCAATAATCAATAAGGTTTTGTGTTCAGCAGGTATTTTGTTAGCGAGAAATATTAAAGATGCTGGTGGGAAACTTCCCTCATCTTTTTGATTCATATCCAACCTGGCTGGATGGACATTTCAGGGATAAAAGATGATCAACCAATGGGGCGTAATGTGTTTCTAGTCTTTTGCGCTAAAAGAATTCAGACCGAAATCCAGTTTTCTGTCTCTGACATGAAGAGATTTGAAACATCTGCAAAGGAATTTAGGAGCTCCACCTTAATGCCCTGTTTGAGTGCCTTTACTGTGAATAAGACTTGGAACTATTAGTCCGAAATCTACCACCGACAGCAATTTAGCAACCTCCAATTTATTCATTTAGAGTTTAAATCTTTTCATTATCTGAAGCGTTGGATGTTGCTGCTCTTACTCCAGCAACACTGTGGTGTCCAAAAGCAATCTGCTGCAGAGCGCCAGGCTCAGGCCCCTCTGGCGCCGGGACCCACCTCCATCGTCAGGACCCATGGAGGGAAATCACGCGTTGTCACGTGTTAAAGTGGGAAATCACGTGCGTTTATTGCGGTTATTAAATAAATAACGCTTACATGCCACTGTATGATATTGCGCAGTGTATTGTTTTGTCATGCTTATCATTAATAAATAAAGTAGCCTCCTGATTTACATTGCATCACTTTGCTACATGTCTTCTACCTGTAACACCAATGTAAACACTACAACCTTAATATTTGGATTTAACTTATAAAGTTACGTCACCTTCAGCTGCAACTCATTTGTTCTGACCTTATGAGTTTGCTAACATTAGCCAGCTATGCTAATGTCACAATGTTAACGTTAGCACAACAGGAAAATAAAAAATAAAAAAAGCTTTATGGAAACATTTCAGTTAACGTTAGTTTGCTAATGACATTAGCATATGTCAGAAGGTTAATACAAGTTATTTTCTGCTTAACATTATGTTACCTAACTTTCCACGTTACAGTTATATCGTAATGCAAAAAGCTTGATGTTATAATTTCAGCTAACGTCATTAGCATAGCTATCGTTATTTGCTGCTTAACATTACATTAGCTGACTTTATAAGTTACACTTGAATCAAAAATATTAAGGCGGTATTGTTTACCTTGGTGTTGGTGGGGGTCGTGTGGCTTATTCAAACTGATGCAGCCACGCTGTCGTATCCTCACGATCATCTCTGGCTCTGAGAGGTCAAGACCATCTCCAAGAACAGTCCGAGGAAGGAGGGTCTGAGCCTGCAGCCGCTCTCGTAGTGTCTCTCTTCTCTTTCTTTACCTTCCCGCTCCACGTCCCCATCTCCCGTCTTCTCTCCGTCTCTGAACATCTTCCTTCTCTCCCTCTCTTTGTTTCACTCTTCAACCTCCTCTTGAGTCGGTGGCTAGGAGTCGGTAGATGTGTGTTGTGATGTACACCTTCTCCTCCTCGCCGCCCCTTACTTTCCCTTGTCTGTCGGGACGTCCTACCCAGCCCCTCAGCTCTCTCTTGACTAATGTACAAAGATGTATATGGATTTGAAATTGTGCCATGTACTCTTGGAAAGAAACTGCAGATTTTTATTTATTTTTTGTTTGCTTTTGAAGTGTTTTTCTGGCCCAGTTTTGGATTCTTGGGTTGGGCAGATTCATGTGTTCCCAAAGAAGCTTTTCCCCAATGGTCCGAGCATTATACATTAACCTACAATCTGATGATACGTATACTAAATAGAGCCTATGTTGTTATAAAAGTTTATAAACTGACATAATCTAATCAATAATTCATTTTATATATTGTCATTTTTTAACAGAACAAAGGTTGCACAATAAACGAAGCATTTTTTTTTTTTTACTTCAAATTCTTCATGGCTATCGTGATCATATTGCTTTTGGAATAATTTCGGCCACGATGATGGTGAAAATCTGCTCATGTAATATCCCTCCATCATTGAACTTGTTTGATGACCTTCCACCTCAGTTAGCTCCTCCCTCGTTTAGTTGATGCCGCCTCCCCCCTGTCAGAGTCCCCCCCCCCCCAGCAGACAGCGGTCACGTCCCCTCTCGTTGTGTTTTACAGACGGTAGAGATGAGGGAGATGGGGCGGGACGGGTACTCCGACACTGAGCCCTATCACCCAATGGATGGGCATGGGCGGACCCTCTCCATGCCCCGCCTCTCAGCAGACAACCAAGTGAGCACCTTCATCCCACCATCATCACCACCACCACCATCATCATCATCAGTCTCTTACTCTGCCTGTTAGCAGTGAGGGCAGTTGAAGTGAATTGAAGAAAAAGTCTCTCTTTGCATCCTTAACAGAAGAGAACTGAGTTTTAAATTAACCAAAACCTTCTCTTTTAAATACCAAATACACACAGATGTGTTAAGAGAAGACATATCTATTGGTTTGTTTTGGCATTTTCTTTGTCTTTACATTTATACATTTAAATGAATCAACTAATTTGAGATTTTTCAGGCTGTTCTCATACCCTGTCCGTAGCTGTAACTTCTAAAAGTAAAGGACTGTAGTTCGTATATATATCCCACAAAAACTGTTTGTCTCGTAACTTCTGTAATTAAGTTATTTTAACCAAAACCACAATCTTTTCCTAAACCTAACCTTTTTTCTTGCAAAGACTGATTTTTATTTTGAAAAGACTGAAATTTGTAGAATGCACGAAAAATTAGGAATAAAATTTCTTAGATATTATACGAACAGTTGTATGAGGATACGTTGCACTTTTAAAAAAATATATATAATTAGTCATTATTTATGTAAATTAACATCTTTGATAAAATAATTTAAACAAAGTACTTTTATTTATTTTATTAATTTTTTTGTATCACGGCTCTAGTTTTCTGCATGAAACATGGTTCACTTCTTGCTAAATATTTTGTCAGGATGCAAAGAGAAAGTGAGACTTTTGTAAATTCAGCTCCTTCTGTCTGGTCCCACCCCTCCCTCCTTCTCCCTCCCTCCCACCTCCTCCTCCTCCTCCTCCTCCCTCACTCATCCAGCAGCCGACCCAACGCAGAGCTCCTCTCTGAGAAATACAGTGAAATTTCATGCAAACAAAAATGGGTCGGAGGGCTGGATAAGTGTTCTAGATATGTGTAAAAATACACATCTAGAAGACCTATATCTATAGAATACCTTGTTGCTTCCAACCACGCCCTGTTCCCTAATCCATCTCCATTATATCCTTGGTGTGTCTGTCGTGTGTAAACTGTGGCCAGAGTTCGTGTCTCTCTTCAGAAACGAAAATGAGAAAATATAAAAGACGTTAGAATCATTTACAACCGATACAACCTCATGCTGGGCAAAGGTATACAAACCAATTTATTGTATTCGGAAATCATTTTATGGTGCTTTGGTCTCAGCGGGGGCAACGGCATCATCGGCTCCATCTCACTGTGACGGAGACGGAGGTGCTACCATGGATGATTTTATTTTATTATTAAGTCTATTAACTACTAAAAACAAATTCAAACTTTGAATATTCTGCAATTTTAAATTGAGACGAGGCACCGACAGATGTGTGTGAGCCAAACGTTTGGAGTGTGAAGTCTTGATTATGTGCACACTGATCTCTGGAACTTCTCCAGCAGGTTTTGGTGGCTGGAGGACATTTAAAAACTATTTCTGTTTAACCTTAAGAGGAGAAGATGACCTTACCTGGTTATTACAGCTCTAAACTCATTTAGCAAAAATAAATAATCCATAGATTTTTCAGCAAATGAATTTTCATAACAACGAGAAAAGTGTTGAATGTTATATTTCTGATTATATCATTCTATATATTTTTTCCGATTTTCCATGAAGCCTCTGGCAGCAGTTGCACACACACACTCACACACACACATTCATGCCATACTCAGTCATGTTGCTCTCACTTTGGTATGTTGGTTCCTCCATGGAGTGCTTTTGTATGAACATTTAGAAGGATGAGGCAGGAGAGTGTGAGGTGCACATCAGCAGAGGTGTGTGAGGTGCACATCAGCAGAGGTGTGTGA
>CALSBV010010204.1:50631-60769 GCA_943590825.1 Bovichtus diacanthus
GCACATCAGCAGAGGTGTGTGAGGTGCACATCAGCAGAGGTGTGTGAAGACACTTTCTGCTCATTCTTTGTCTTTTAAGTTGCTAATGCATACGATGGTGGTGAGAAGGAGGAGTTCTCTGGAGAGAGTTTAAACTTAAGACTTTACTTGTGTTAGTGACACTTAATGACGTGCAGCCAAATGCACTTTGAAATATACTGTATGGATATAGTTCCTGCGCTGTTTATATGATGCAGATGTTAAAAATATCTCATTTTAAAGTTATGGAGTCAAATTGGGGGCCATAGAAATGAATAAATCTATAAAAGAATAGAAAAATAAATGTGGAAATATGAAGAGGAATACAAATAAAAGAATAATTAAGTAAATGAATCAATGAGGAAACATAAAGAGAAAGAAAGAAAATGTGGAATTATCAAGAAAAATAAGTATAAAAACAACAAAAATATAAAAGAATAATAAAAAAAATTTTCTGTACATATTTATTAATACTTTTTCAAATTTATATATATTTATAAAAAACATTGCACAACAATTACTCTGTTTTTTTTCTTTATTTAAAAATGCAAAAACTACAGGGAAAATAATAAAGAAATATAAAGCTATACAAAAAAACCTGCAATCTATATGCAAACAAATAAATACATTCATATATTTTTTTTTAATATAAATGTATACAGAAATAAATGAACACCTACATCTGAAAATAAATGAAAATGCTGAAAATTATTATTTTATATTTAGTTAATTGTCTCTATATTTCCACATGTACTTATTCCTTTTATTTGTTTCTCTTTACATTTCCACATTTACTTTCTTATTCTTTCACAGATTTAATCTTTTTAATGGCCCCATAGACGGTTCGCACTTTGCACTTGCATTGTTTCATTTAAAATCCAATAAGGAGGAATATAGAGCGACATAGAGCCAACACAGCAGCAGCACATTCGCTCTCCCAATGCTCATAGACTGCAGCTCAGCTATGAACGTGTCTCTTGCCTTCAGGACGTTTTCTTTACTGCTCTTTGTGTTTTGGCCACGCTGCACTCATTTCACTAACACTCCTCTGCTAATAGTCCTGGAACAAACAGTGTTAATATTATTAGATAGTAGCTCTACATAAATACAGATAAAATGCTGTGGGAGTGTGTGTGTGTTGCATATACAGTATATGTGTGTGTGTCTGTGTGTGTGTCCGTACACTGTTACTTACTGCCTTCTAACACTGCTCTGCCTTACAGAGAGCTCATGCTGTTTCGGTAAGTGTGTGTATGTGTGTGTGTGTGTGTGTGTGTGTGTGTGGACATGCATCTTATATTGTCCTGTGTCCTCTCGCTCACTGGCACACCCACCTCGCTCTCTGTGTGTGCGCTGGCCTTCTTTAAATTAACTGGGTTCTCTCGTTCTGCTCTCTCTGTCCTCCCTTTATCACTTATTGTTTTTTTGTACTTTCTTTTCCTGTACTGTTCTTCTTCAACCCTCCCTTCATCTCCTCCCTCCCAAACTCCGTCATCTTTTCTAATTCATTTTATGCATTTATTCGTCTCTCTGCCTCTATTCTCTTTCGGTCCTGGCGGCTATGCTATGTCGGGCCAATGCTCTTTGTGTGTGTGTGTGTGTGTGTGTGTGTGTGTGTGTGCTACACTGCTCTGCTCTACGTATCATCTCTGTGTTTGCCTGCTCTGCAGCGGAGGAGACACAGGCCTCGCGGAAATAACCTCAGTGTATGTACCTCTCTCTCCATCTCTCCTCTTTCTCCCTTCGCTTCCTTCTCTCCAACAATCATTTGTCAAACTGGATCTGCACCAAAATGTAGTTTGTTGTTTTGCCCCACGGGAGGCGCCACATGGAGGGTTTGAACTGCAGTAGGACAGGTCAGGTGGTCTGAATGTTCAGCATCACTAACACGGTTATGTTGATACTGCACACGTCGGTCACGCGTGTATTCAGCGCTCCCTCTTTACCTCCGCACGTTCACGAGACTCATTCCACGCGCGTGCACACTCTCTCCTGCGCGTGTGTGTGCAACACTGCAGGGAATAAATGATCTGTCTTTAAGACATTGATTGTAGAATTCACGAAAAATGAGGAATACAATCTCTTAGATATTACACGAAACAGTTGTAGGATGCATTGCAAAAAATTTTTTTAGAATTTGTCATAATTTATTCATGTAAACTAATATCTTTGATAAAATAATTTAATTTAATAATTTTATCTTTTTTTTAATGGAAACATGGTTCACTTCTTACAAAATATTTTGTCAGGATGCAAAGAGAAAGTGGTCTCTCTGGCACATTTTCTAATTAAGTAACGTTACTGCCGTAGTTATTTTAGCCAAAACCACAATATTTTACTAAACCTAACCGAGTTTTTTTCTTACGAAGACCTATTTTTATTTTGAAAAGACTGCATCCATGTAACGAGCGGAAAGTGAGACGTGTTGCACGAAAAATGAGGAATAAAATGTCTTAGATATTTTACGAACAGTCGTATGAGGATACGTTGCACTTTAAAGAATGTTTTATGATTAGTCATCATTTATTTATGGAAACTAACATCGTTGATAAAAGAATTTAAACAAAGTTTTATTGGAAACTTGGTTCACTTCTTACTAAATATTTTGTCAGGATGCAAAGAGAAAGTGAGACTTCTGTAAGTTCCGCTCCGTCTGGTCTCACCGGCACATTTTGTGTCTTCTTTCTTCTTCCCTTGGATCAAATATTTGCGTAATACTTTGTTAGTGTTTGCGCAGCGTGTTTCCACAGTCACGTGAAGCAGCTCTGAAGTACATTTTATGTGCTTTTCTGCAACTGAAAAGAAAACACCATCTGAGTTGTGTTGATGCAGTGAACCCCGCCCACCTGGCGCTCCAACTTTCTTTGAATCAACTCTGGCCTGGTTGTCACTCTTCAGATCTACTTTGATCTCCTCTTCCTCTCCCCCCTGTCAGCTTCCTCTTCCTCTCCCCCCTGTCAGCTTCCTCTCACTGTCCCAGTCGCTCTCTTTCCCCCTTTTTCTCTCCCTCTCTCCCGTGTTTGCTCGTGTTGAGGTCGCTCTGCTCTTCATTGTTTGTTCTCTGTTTGTTTTTTTTTTCTTCTGGAGTTCTGCTTTCATGCAGCGTGCGCGTGCGTGTGTGTGTTACATTTTACGTTTTTTTTTTTTTTATTAGTCTGCTGCATCGCTGCAGACCGGGTCAACAGTGTATGACGAAAGCATGGACTGGCCTGATGTGCAACTGTTGGCCTGATGTGCGACTGTTGGCCTGATGTGCGACTGTTGGCCTGATGTGCGACTGTTGGCCTGTTCCGGGGGATTGGCAGCGCGCCGGCATGTCATTAGTCATGCATGACGGGGCAGAGCTGAGTCTCGCCGTGGATGTGATGGAGAGGAATGTTGTGCCAACCAGGGAAAGTGTCGCTTTAGCCAGAGGCTGTCACTCAGTGGCCTGAAAGATGGAGAGCGAGCGGCTGTGTCAGCACTTCTCTCCGTCTTCAGTTGGATCACGTCCATGTTTTGCATTTTTCAGCGCGTAATTAGTTAAACCAGGCTTGTAATGTAAACATGAATTCAGCAGTTTGTTTAGACACACAAGTCGACATTTATTGTGAAGTGTTCAGGAATGTTTGGGTAAATATTGTCCGTCTTTTAAACCTGTTTAATGTAAGAACACATAAGTAACTCTGTCTGTAAAAGCAGCAAAGAGTCACAGATGCTTGCGTCTAAAAACTGAATTATTATTATTTATATTAGTTGAAGTAGCATTAATAATGACCGTCTACCGTCCTTCAAATCGTTTGTTCTTACTTTTAACTTTTCATTTCTTCAGTTACTCGTGCACTTTGAGCTGGATTTCTTGTATAAAAGGCTCAATATAGTTAGGTTTATTTAAAATGAACGTAATATATAGACTGAAATGCTGTAGAATCACACAGCAGAGTCTTTACATAACAACAACATTGCAGTGGTGGAAGAAGTACTCAGATCTTCTACTTGTCTTTAAGTAAAGTTGTAATACCACAGTGTAGAAATACTCAAAATACTAAGTAAAAGCACAAAGGTATAGCAGCATCAAAATATGCTTAAAGTAATAAAAGTAAAATAAATCATAATGCAGAATGTCCCATTTCAGAAGAATATATATAATGTTATGTGTAAATTACTTTAATGTTACAGTTTTTTTTACGATATGTACTGCGGAGTAGTTTGTGAATGTCACCAAGGGATCAGTAAAGTCTTATCTTTATCCACATTATTACATCGTGAATTATTTGTTGATTTTATTTTGTATTATGAATCTGAATCTGCAAAGTGACTCAAGCTGTCGGATAAATGTAGTCAACATAAATATTGAAAAGAAACAAATGTGTCATTCCAAAATAGACGGCCAGAAAATCTGTGTGTGTGTGTGTGTGTGTGTGTGCTGCCGGCTCCCCAGAGTGCGTGCATGGCTTGTGTCAGGCTGCTCGGAGAGTGCAGACCTGTGTGTAGTACGGCTCCTCTCAGGACGGGGGATCCTCTTGTGTTCGACTGAGTTTTTTTCTCCAGCTGCTGCTTGCAGACGGACATGTGCTTTATCATCAGGGTGATGTGAAGGTGGGGGGGGGGGGGCTCAGGGTGTCAGCAGGGTCCTGTCCTGGTCAGAAGAGCCTGATAATGAACCCAGCAGGAAAATCAAGACTGGTTCCATAATACTGCAAAAAAACACAGCCACAAACAGGTTGAACATAATATTCTAGCAGGTGCTTTCAGACTGACTATACATAAACACACATACAGTTCTATGTAGCTTCAAGTGGATTTATATAAATAACCGTTTTTAACAACATATTCTAATTCCAAAGATCATCAGTCCTGACTTTGAGTTGTCTGACGTTATTTTTCAGCAGAAAACTCTTATGTTGAAATGCTCTTAAATACAACAATCACTCCTATATGAGTTTCCTGTTGGGTTCTTGCAGGGCGTTTTGACCAGACTCAAAGGTTATGGAATGTCGACTTACCTTATCCACATGGCTGCCATATTTGATTTATGTCATACTGTTGTACATTGTGTTGGGAAACAATAGGAGACGTAATGAACAAGACAAGCAGGTATGGGGCCCCTGAGAGGACATGGGGGAGAAAGGAAATAGATGTGTGAGAATAAAAGATAAAAACTTTGTTTATGTGGAGTATCTATGACAGCAACATTATCTTGGAAATGGATTATGGATTTTCTAAAAATGACCTCTATTTTTGAAAAAATCCATCAATTTAGAAAATACTTTTGATTTTGAAAAAATGACCTCAACTTTTTATAAAAACTTTCGATTGTCGAAAAATGGCTTAAATTTTCAAAAAGAAACTTCCATTTTTTTTCAAATAAACTAAATTTTTATAAAAATTTTAATTTTGAAAAAATTTACCTCAATTTAAAAAAAAAAAAAAAAAAAAAAAAAAAAACCTGGATTTTGAAAAAAGACCTCAACTTTCAAAAAACCTTTGATTTTCGAAAAAATACCCGTAATTTCCAAAAAAATCCTTACATTTTCAAAAAAATTACCTAAATTATTTTAAAAATCTTTCATTTAAAAAAAATGAACTCGATTTTCAAAAAATTACTGTAATTTTATAAAAATATTTCGTTTTAGAAAAATTTTCAGAAAATCCTTTGATTTTGACTAATTGATCCTGATTTTCAAAAAAAACAACTTCCATTTTGAAAAAATTCTCAATTTTCAAAAAAACCTCAATTTTGACCAAAGACCTCAACTTTCAAAAAATCTTTATTTTCAAAAATATTATCTTAATTTTAAAAATATCTTTCGATTTTGAAAAAATTACCTAAAGCAGAGGTCCTCAACAGACCCCCGCGGAAATACAATATAGTAAGGGGTCCCTGCTCCATCTCTCCATCAGTTTGGGGGTCCTTGGCCTGAAAAACGTTGAAGACCCCTGATCTAAATGAAACATGGCTGCCATTTGTAAAAGTCCAGTAGTAGGTGCATGTGAGGCATGGTTTCTATGGCCCTCCCTCATGCTTGCTCTCTGTCTCGCTGCACCTTTCTTCTCTTCCTGTCAGTTCCCTGTTTATCTTGTCTGTTTCATTCCTACATGTTTTGGTGAATAAGCATGGTATTACATGTGCTTGTCAGAGGCTTAGCAGTTAGGGATTCCAGGGGTCAAGCTATTTGAATGCACAGACCTTAAGCTGATATGTGATTTAAGATGGGTCAAATAGTACTTGTTTCAGATCAGATGGGTGCAGGTCGCCACACAGGACAACAGAAAATATTATCGAAACAAAGTGCAACCTGTGAAAAGCTGAATTGTCCCGTGTGGTTAACCACCACCCACCTAAACCAAGAGTTATTTGGTACTGCTGTTTGACCAAAGTCAGATATTGCCATTCAATATGCAGATATAGACACAGGAATGTGACAGAGATTCAACCACATGCAGCTCAGTAGTAGTCATACACTCAATAAAAGTCAGCGAAGTGAGTGTTGTCCTTCTCAGAGCTGAAGAAGGACTCCACCAGTCAGGATGCATTAAATCTCACTTCTTTTTCTTCTTCTCTCTTTCCCTCTATTTTTATTTTATTTTATTTTTTATCTCTTTTCTCCTCATCTTATCACATCCTCTCCTACCTGAATTATCCCTTTCTGTCTGCCCCTCTCCCTTTCTGTATCTCTTCTCTGCTCGCTCCTTTGTCCTCGCAGACCATCACCGACACCAGTCCGATGCATCGCTCCACCTCCAGCCTGGTCCACGGGCGTACGGGCCGGGGCGTGCGGCTGGACGACTACTCCCTGGAGAGGGTGGTGTCCGAGGAGGGGAGACACGGAGGAGGACGCAGACACAGGAATCACCGGACCTCGCAGCGCTCCCTGACCAGATACACCGACGCTGACACGGGTGAGTCACACAGTGGTTGGTTTTACTACCTTTAATGCTGATGTCTAATGAACGGCAATTTGAGAGCAGCAGCCTCTTGTGGCGTAGCTCTTGAACTTATTTAACACTTTAGTGCATGACAAGATCCCTTAAAACTAATGTTGGAATCACTAGTTGTTTCAATTCAATTTGTCAAACGATTTTTAATAAAACTTTTGAAATGTTGCTAAAAAGAAATACAAATTAGGTGTATTTGGACTGGTTTGGAGCAAATAAACCCAGCTATACGAAGCGTAGTTTCGTCAGAAGTTGGCGGTAGAGGCTTTGCTTTACACATGGTAAACAGAATAGAGGAAGTAGAAGTTGGGAACCGGAATCATAACAAGTCACCTCGGCTGTCTAATTCATCTAGAGAGAAAAATGGAGAGAAGTTTATATTTTTCTTTCATGTCAGCTAGTACTGTCCATGTTTCTGATGCATGGGAATCATTTTGTCAAAGGTAAAAACCATATGAAGCAAACATAAAAACTCAGTTTTATTGAATTTTCCCATTTCCATAGAGCTTTTTTAATGCGATTCTTCAACATGCACAAATAAATACGTTAATATAAACACGGCAAGATTTAGGTTTCTCACTGTGCACATATTTCTGTGGTAGTGTTAAAATGACATAATGTGAAACTAAGTGCTATTAGTAATGGCAAACATTTCATGTTATCCTGACATTACTGTTAGCATTTTATCATGCTAGCATTTGCATCAGTATGTGGTACTTTAATATAACATGCGAAATGGATTGGATGGATGGAATTAACCCTCGTGCATGCTAACTCACGTGCTAAACTTTAGCACGTTGACATGATAACTGCATGTTTCCGGAAAAGTTAGTCCTTCTAACGTTTTCCTGTGAGCCCTGTTTGCCAGAGCAGTCAGTGCAAGTTCCTGTTAAATTATTTCCCAATTAGTAACAAGACAAAATATTTGAGTGATGAGAAATGTCCTTCTGTTGAGCAATTATTGAGACACCGGAGTTTGACACATGTATCATAGCCACACTTTTGGATTTCTTTAAATGAACACAGTGGCATTAGACATGAAGTGATGATGTGACAGTGTTGTTGTTGCAGTACGCAGTAATGCTTTACAGTCAAGGGCAATTCAGTAGCAGTTGTTGAGGCAATTAAGAGCAATCTTTGCATTCATTGAGCAAAGAGAGCAGACTTGTCAACACATTCATGACATTTATGCAAGTCAAGTCTTGGCACAAAGAAGTCCTTGAAAAGAACATTGCCCACTTCATCACTAATTGCGAGTGCAAATTGCATGCTTCAGCTGTGGAACTAATGCAACAAGGCTGGCTCAGTTAAACTCTAAATCCTCTTTATAATTGGAGAGCTTTCTAATCTGATGGGGAGGACTCTCCTTTGCTTCCCAGACTCGGTAGTGATTCTGGTGTTTTAAAGGGATTTTGGCATTTAATTTTTCTTTCTTTTTCCCGTTTGAAGGTTCTATAGGCTGTACGGCATTCAGAGCATTAATATAGCAGCAAACAACTATTTTCCATGTAAGGATATAGTGGAGTGATGGCGTCCTGAGCAGAGGATGAACTCCCTCTGTGTTTGTTGTAATCTGAGCTTCTCTGTGTTTTGTTAACGTAGCCTTGTGGGTGGTGTTAGCCCCATTCCCTCTGGACAAGGACGACAGCAATGACTCTGCTGTAGTCACATATTTATCAGCTTCAGCTCCGATCAGCAGTGATGAAAACATGACACCAGGGTGGAAAACACTCATTTTCCCCCCATTAATTGTTTGTCCCTTTTCTGGCACAATGCTATGAGACGCACGTTGAAGGGAATATATAATAAATACAATCACATGCTCACCTAGAGGCAATGTAAGGAGTCTGTTGTCTATTTTTAGCAGGTTTTCCCGCGTTTAAAAAAGTTTGCATATACACGCTAATTTAGTTGGAAGAAGGGTACTGGTCTCAGTTAGCTCATCTCCTGACAAAATAACGAGTAGCTTTGTTTTTACAAATGTAAACTGAGACATCTTCCTGCTAGGTCTGGGCACAGACCTCAGCACCACCACGCAGTCGGGCGACCTTCCCCCAAAGGAGCGCGAGAGGGACCGCGGCCGGACCAAGGACCGCCGTCACCACCATCACCACCATCACCATCACAGCTCCATGGACAAGGAGCGCTACGGTCCTGAAAGACACGACTACCCCCACAGGCATCCCCAGGACCGCCACTGGTCTCGCTCACCCAGCGAGGGGCCTGATGGACGAGGACACAGACAGGTGGGCTCCAAAGACACCGAGATTAGTGCCAAGTTTTGGGACAGCTTCTCAATACTGTCAAATACTGTCTTTCCTGTTCTTTCTTCCTCATTTCTATATTTGTAGAGTGCCTTTTCTAAAGTGTTTTACTCTATACAGGTTGGATAAAAGTCCTAATAGCCTTGAGGATGTTCTGTCATTGTGGATACTTCAGTGCTGATAGCAGTACTTTACATCCTACATGGTTTATACTCAATCTTGTCGTCACAGTAGGGTAGGCTTCCTGAAGCTAAGTTCAAACTACACGACTATCAATGTTCAAATTAAACAACTGGCAGTGTTGTAATCGGGAGTGTTGAAGTCCAAACTATGTTTTGTCACTAAAACACACGCAAGAAGTGACACGTTTCTTGCGCTCTCATTGGCTTTAGCTCCCTGACAGACTCCCAGACTGGTCTCGATATTAAGCCTGCTAGATATCTGGATGCGTCCGCAATCTGCGTCCTTGAACAGTTCACAAATAGCGCAAGTCGTGTAGTGTGAACTAGCCTTTCGGTATTATTCAGAATATTTTTCTTGCAAATCAAAAGCAAGAACAAGCTATTTTTGTTGTACAGTAGATCGACATTTTTAATGTTTGAATCCCAGTATACCTGTCGCTGGGAGCTGAGCACAGAGGTAAATCATTCATTATTCATGAAGTGATCCTTAACCCCTGCCTTTTGCATCCACCACCACAACACTTCTTTTATCCAGTCAGAGTTCCCAAAGAGTCATACACCTACTTATGGATATCAATCTCTCTTTTTTGTGTTATGCTTTTTTCTTTATCACTGTTTCTCTCTCTGTCCATTTTTCTTCAACGTGATGTGTGGCTTCTTGGTGTGAATTTTTTGCCTCATCACTCTGTTTTTGAATGATTTTCAATGGTGTTTATCTATCTATCTATCTATCTATCTATCTATCTATCTATCTAT
>CALSBV010010204.1:60779-89994 GCA_943590825.1 Bovichtus diacanthus
CCTACCTACCTACCTACCTACCTACCTTCCTACCTACCTACCACCACTCTGCTCTATTCTGGTCTCTGTTGTTGTTGTTGTTGTGGTGCGTTTTGATTTTCCTTGTTTACATTTTGCTGTAGGGCAGTAGTTCGGTGAGCGGCAGCCCGGTCCCCTCCACCTCGGGGACCAGCACTCCGCGGAGAGGCCGTCGCCAGCTGCCCCAGACTCCTGCTGTCCCCCGTCCACATGTCACCTACTCCCCCGCTGTCCGCAAGCCCAGCTACGGTCCCCCTGGACCGGGCCGACTGCGCTCGCCCTCCCCCCGACACTTCTCCCCACCAGACCACGACAGAGGCTATCTCCACCGACCCCCGTCACGCCAGGCTTCTCCCCACCACGGGGGATCCTCGTCCCGGCACGGTTCACCGCGCTCCCCTAGGCACCAGTCCCCGCGCTCGCCTCTCCACGGCTCACCCAGGTCCCCTCACCGAGGCCGTTGGAGCGGGGCTCCGCCTGGGGACAGCCTGGAGGGTGACGGGCCCTTCTACGAGCGTGACTACGAGTACGAGCGCCATCATGAGCCCCCTGCCTACGAGCAAAGCCTCTCCCATGGCAACCCACACCCACATGGGGGAAATCCTCACCCACACCCACGCTCACCTAGGACTGCCCGCCACGGGCCCCCTCCGCCCCCTCACCCGCATCCACGTAGGGTGCCCAATGGCTACCGCTCATCCTCACCTTCCCCACATCGCCGGGGGCCACCTGGGGTGCCCCCCCATCCACACCACCGGCCCCCCCATGCCCGAGGGCCTCGCAAGGGCCTGCATGAACCTTATAGTGAGACGGACGAGGATGACTGGTGCTAGCAACCACAGGGAGCGAGGGATATGGGCAGGAGAGGAGAAGAATAGCAGCCTCCAGTGCTCTGGCCTTGGATATGTAGACTTTTATTAAAGCAGAGGTGGTGAGAATGTTGAGAGGGTTGGACACCCTCCAAACCCTCTACCTTCACCCCTCGGACTCTAAATGACATGAAAGGGCAGAGGGGAGCGGGTGGAGGGTGCTGCAAATAGCCTTTTACAGATTTTGTGTAAGACTCAAATCGGTGACAGAGCAGCACATGGATGAAATGAAACAGAGACAGCCAAGACAACTAGGGCAAGGCCCGGGCACAGTTTACCTCTGCCTCTCTCCATCTCAGAACTACACTTCCCAGAATTCTATGCTTGACCAGCAAGGCCAGGCTGCAGAAGGAAGATAGAGGGAACAAAAAAGCGAGGGAGGAGCATGTAAAAAATGGCCAGGGATGATCGCGGTTTACGAGGCCTAAAAGCACTTCTCCTAGACTGTCGCGTGATTGGTTAGTTTCGTCAGATGTGTGCTATCTGTCGCTGGCCAATCTGCTAATGTAAAAGCCTGAAAATGAGCTGGAACACAGAGTCCACTGCTTTGACTCTGCTCCTCGAAAAAGATATGTTTAAAGAAAAATTAATTAACAAAAAGCCAGGACCCCCTAACCCTTACATGCCAAGCTATGCCTCCAGAAAATCAAACTTGAACAATGAAGAACAAAATGAAACTTTACATGACAAACAATGAAAAGAAAAAAAGGGAGAACAACCACTTTATCTTTAACCTTTTTCCTTTCCAAGGGACAGAACCAGGAAGCTCCGCCTATACTGCAAAAACCAGCCAATCACAGCGCTGGCTGATATTTGATGAGTTTTATCATCTCTGTTTACTGTTAAAGACTCACTTAATGCTGACGGAACTGGTGTGACATCACTTCCTGTCCGCCGGTGGTGGTAGTGGAGGGGGGCGGGGCATGTGTGGGCTCACTTCCTGTTCGAGTGCGCTATGGGGGGGTGGGCTCAGATAACTTAAGAAGCGAGTCGGACACTTCGTCAAGCCCCTTCCTCCTCGGTTACTCGACCCGGCGCAAGGCGAGGGATGACCTGACAGGAAATTACATCACATGATTGAATGGGGCGGAGGAGAGGAAAGGAGGGATGGGGAAAAAGACTAATTTCTTCAGTATTTCTTCTATCGATTACTTCTCCTTCTTGTTCTTCTTCGGACATTGGAGCTTGGTTCTTCTGTTGCATTCGCTCAGCCTCCTTTGATCTTTTTCGGAGTCCAAAATTTGATGGAAACCTGCATGATTGATTAAATACATACTAGAGAGGAAATCTAATTGGTGTGGGTGGGACCTGGGGGCTTTATAGGAAACTTTGCATTTAGGTTTACAAAAGAAGTTCTCTTCTTTCAGACGCTCTCTCTCTCTCTTACATCTCAAATGTGATTTTAGTTTAGTTTTTACCTGAAATGTCTATTTTGTTCGTCTCAGTTTTCTGCCGATACGGTTCAAAATCTACGTTTCTACAACCTGTTAAAAGACAGGAAAAACTGAAGGATCACATTCCTGTTGTGCTTGAGAAACAAGAGGGAGAAAGAGTGGAGAGAAGCGGACTTCTACCACACTTGATTTATTATTGTTAATGATGATAGTCTTATGAATAATGATATCAATGTCAATGCAAAATGACGATGACAATGATGATGATACTGATGATTGATTGATGATTGATTGATTGACGAAACTGTTGCTCTAGATTTGTTATGTTATTTGGAGTTTAAGTATGCTATGTCCATCTTGTTTACATCTGTTATGTTTTTATCCCCCCGTTCAATGACGTTTACCGGGTTCCTGATGCCTTCCTGCAACGTTTCGGGGCAACGACGGCTTGGGAACATCCACTTAGCAGCGTTGCGTGTTGTAACGCAACTCTTAAGATATAACCTCTCTTCAGAGTGGTGGAGGTAGAGGTCAGGGGAGCTTCAGTTCCTGACTTGCAATGATTTGTGGGGTCAGTACTCTCGTCAAGCCAACCCAAAGATCAAGAATTCATGTTCAGAGGGAGGGTTGGACCCGATCACTGAGAATGTGGAAGAGTCTGCATTTTACACTGAAGAGGTTTCAGACCAGCCTGTTTTACTGAGGTTAAAGTTCTACCAAGGTTGAATTCTTCCACTAGCAGCCAAAAAAAAACTACGAATCTCAATCTTTTCCATCTGTCTGGCTCTGAAATTTTGTAGTACGATCGGTTGCCGGCAGTGACAGCACAGTATTGGTGGTACAGTGTTGGTGTCAGTATTAGGTGATGTTGTTCTCTATTTTTGCCACCAGGGGGCAGTTATCAGCGCACATTATCCGCCCTGCCTTCCCCCTCTACAGGACAGCCTCCGGGCCACATCCTGTTCTCTAGACCTGGAGTGAAAACCTCCACTTATACCTGTCTCTTATATCTTCGTAAGATATGAAGGTGAAGTCCAGTCCTAGTCAGGAAACATGGATGTAGCCTGAGAGACGCCATATCTGTCCGTTTGTCGGCCCGTCCTTCTGTCT
The DNA here is from genome assembly GCA_943590825.1 of Bovichtus diacanthus. Lineage (NCBI taxonomy): Eukaryota > Metazoa > Chordata > Actinopteri > Perciformes > Bovichtidae > Bovichtus > Bovichtus diacanthus. The sequence goes on from CALSBV010010204.1 coordinate 64,171, forward strand.
GCCTGTCTGTGCCAATGCTGACGACCCCCCCCCCCCCTATCCAATCCCTTCTCTCAGGTCTGGATAACCAGAGAACAGTCACCAAAATCACCAATCCAATCATATGAGGTTGTAGCAAAGCTGAAACCTCCTCTGCCAAAACCCACTTCAGTGTCCACCAACCTCTTTTACCTCATCTACCTTTTTCTTTCTCTGTCCATTTGCTTTGACATCTGTTCTTTCAGCTTGCCAGAGAGCGACACTGAAGACACAAAAGGCATTACAGGACAGAAACACTTAGGACTAATAATTTCATCCTTATTGTTATGAGGGACAACAATTATTGAATATTCAATAAGTCTAGGACAAGATGATAAAGTATAGATAAATATAGATGACGAACTACATATAAATCTAGATATAATACAGTAGATGTAGTTATAGATAACAGACAGAGTATAATTAGAGTTTCAGATATTTATTTATTTTGCATACCGTTCATGCTCATGACACGGTTGACGATCTAGTTACTCTTGAAACCTCGCACTGTTTTCTTCGCAGTTGCATAAGCCAGAAAACAAACCCCAGTCCACGTGTTTTGACTCTATGCAGACCTCATAAGCATCCTCATCGTATTATTTCGGAGGAGAATCTACAACGCTGTGGTACTGTAAAAACGGATAAATGAAACGAATTGTAAAGATCGACACTGCATTTGCACACGTCTCTTGACATCACACACAGTGAAACCCCTTTCTTTCATGTACCTTTTTCGCTTGTCCCCTATTCCCTCCCCAACTTTCTCTGTCCCGAAATGTGTTGCCTCCAGGCCTAGTAGTTGAGCATAGCGTAGTGAATATGGGGATAGGGGGGGTTTTGTTTTTGTTGATTGTTTATTTGATTGGCGGGAGTCGAGGGCCGCAAATCTGAAACCCCTCTGCCTACATCTCCCATCAAGTGAGGTTACGGCAGGTGGGGACGTTTCCCCAAAACCCCCTACAGAGCCACAGTGCCTTCTGTATCAGAGTCACATTCGTCACCCCCCATTCTTCTCGCCCTTAGCCGCTCCTGTCCACCGCCCCCCACCCCCCTACCCTCTGTAGTAGTTGAGATCAACCACACTACGCCTTAAAAGTCAAGTCCAACCGGCTCCCATGCTAGTATAGAAACAGGGAGTGCGGTGATTTTGAGACTGGGCCACGGTGAGGAAATAGCCAAGATGCTAGACTTGAAGTAGGGAAATCAATATCACATCCAGTATGGGCTAATTTCTTAAAAACCCCATTCAAACATTAACAGAGTTTTGTAGTTGCTAAAAAAAAAAATCAAAAGGGATCTTTACAGTTTAAATCAGAGCCTCGTGGTTTTGTCTTCATTGTTGCTATACCGATGCTGTTAGCAAGCTAGCCCTCTTGGCTTCACCTCCCTGTTAGGCGTGGCATTTTTTTATCCATCCTGGAAATGTCGTGGGTCCAGTTTGGGTGTAGTGAGAGGTTTACAGAGGTGCAAAGCGGTTTCCTTACTTCTCAGGTCCCTCTAGATTTAGGTAGATAGTTAGACAACGTAGGGAAAAGTCAGCTACAAAACACGCAGGCCTCGGTTTGAGTTATTGTATGGTTTTACCTGGCATGGCGTCAGACGTTGTAATGTCACCCCCCCCCTCCCTTCTCTCCCTTCACTGACATACATTACACACTCTGACCCCTCATCAGCAGCCTGCCAAGCGTGTTGACAGACAGGCAGGAAAAACCCACCTCCATTTTGGCTCCTCGACATCACTCGCTTGTCCACAATTGTAACAGCGGATCCAAAATGGCCGACACACAACACTGCCCTTGTGTGAAAGCATGTTGCGTGTGTGCTTTTCCGAGAACAAATCCCATTCTTCGAGAAAAAAAAGAAAAAAAAAAAAAAAAAAGTGAACATCTGATCCTTCTTTCGTTGTTTTTGTTGGGGGGGATTGCAAAGCTTTTGCTAAGTCATCGCTTCTACCCACATCTGCTGTCTGTGTCTTCACCTCCGGCTTCTGTCACCCATCGGACTAATCATTCTTTTTTCTTCTTCGTTATGGGACGAAGGAAAAACTAACAAACGCACCAAACCATCCACTCAGTCGGCTGTGAAATTGTGTCAGTGGGTCAGTCGTGAGGCAACGCGTCGACAAAAACACGAATAAGGGCTCTCTTTAAAAAAAAAAAACTAAAAAAAAACTACACAGTGGGTTTTAATGTACAGTAGTGCTGCCAAAAGTTGTGCTTATGTAGCTGAAGCCACGCCGTGGTCTCCCCTTTGTACAGCACTAGATGTGTGCATGCGTGTGTGTGTGTGTGTGTAGGGGGTCAAGAGCGAGGCGGGGAGGGGCGGGAGGGTCAAAAAGGCAATGAGAGAGATTTCAATGACATAGGGGTCCTGTTTGGGGGGGGGGAGGGGGGGAGCAGCAGCAGAAGTCGTAGTGATGTTAACACACAATTTCACAATGGCACTGGACCACTTTTCGGGCTCATCCTCATGCTCAGAAGCCATTTTGTCACCGTCACCCGCCCACGCTCTGTCCCACTGTGAGGGGGGCGGGGCCGCTGCTGCGACAGGGAGACATTTACTGTGTGTGTGTGTGTGTGTGTGTGTACACGCGTTGCTGTCTGAGAGTGTGTACGAGTGTAAGCAGTTGCGTGGTGCAGGAATGTGTTCAGGGCTGAAACTGATTATTTACATTGTTGATTAATCTTTCCCGAAGAATCAATTAGTGAATAATTATATTTTCTAAGGTGTTTTTGGACTCCAGGTGCAAATTAGAAGTTGAGCTAAATGTGTATATTTGGTTTCAAAAAGCCAGAATATGAGATATATTCTGAGAAGATAAGATGGAAAATAATTCTTCCTGAAGGAAAGTTTTGTACCCAAAGGGTCAATATATAATGTTAAATACAATTAAATGTAAGTAAAACTAGAAAAACATGTTTTATAAGGATGCTTAAATGAAAGTACAGTGTATGGTTACTATATTCAAAGTTACAGGCAATGAAAATTCTGCACAGAAAAGTGTGTTTATGCCACTTTATATTACTATGGAAATTATCGTACATTCATAAACACTAATGTGCAATATCTGTATATAAACAGATAAATAACAATCGACACCTCAAGTTCAGAATCAAATGACAAACAATCAAACATCCAAAGATAATTAATGATATTAAAAACAGAGAAAAGTAATAAATCACCTTCAAAACAGAGAATATTTTTAGTTTTTAAATCGGCTATTAATATTGTTATTCTTTTATTTTCCGTGAGTTGATTAATAAATGAGTCAACTAATAGTTTCAGCCCTAAGTGTGTGTGCATGTGTGTGTGCGCATGTGTGTGTGCGCGGGTGCATGTAAGAGGAGGATCGAGGAAGTTTATTATTGTGTGTGTGTGTGTGTGTGTGTGTGTGTGTGTGTGTGTGTGTGTGTGTGTGTGTGTGTGTGTGTGTGTGTGTGTGTGTGTGTGTGTGTGTGTGTGTGTGTGTGTGTGTGTGTGTGTGTGTGTGTGTGTGTGTGTGTGTGTGTGTGTGTGTGTGTGTGTGTGTGTGTGTGTGTCCTGAAACATCAGCTACAGTAGGTCACCCTCAGTGCCTTACACTGTACAGGACACGATGATTTCTCCCTCTGAGACAATCGCAGCACGCACGTGAGATTTTAATGTCCTCGTTGCCACCTTCATCTCCTTCCCTCACTCCCTCACTCCCTCCCTCACTCCTCACTTTCCTCTGGGATCATTAAGTCAAGCCTGGAGGGTGGAGGGTGGAGGGTGGAGGGTGGAGGGGGTCAGCAGAACCCTGTCGTTGCTCTCACCCATTCTCTCCCGGACCATCCATTGTGTAGTTTGGCTCAGTAATTCTTGTGTATATAATCCATAAACTTTCTGAAAAACTCATTGTGTTCATCTGATTTTCTCTCTCTCTCTCTTCATCTCTCTCCTTCCTCGTGTAATACCACTCATAAACACAAGGTGGCGGGGTTGAGCTTCCACCATCCCCACTCATTACGAAAGGTGTGTGTGTGTCAGTGTGTGCAGTGTAGGTGGAATGAGTTCATGATTGCCTGTGTGGGTGTGTTTTGTCTGCAGTCCGTGTGCGTCTTCAGCTCTTTATGGAGTCCAGCAGGTATTAGAGGTGAATTTGTTGGTTATTTCTGCAAATGAATCCATAATTCATTCACTTGAATTAACAGTTTGATCTCTCACATGACGTATTATTTCTTCTATAGGACGAGAGTGTGCACACTATGGGTCATTGCATAAAATAGGCATTAAACAGTATGTTTAAAGCTGATCCACTTCTAGAGGGCAAGAAAAAACACAAGTGATATATATCAGCCTTCAAATAGGCCCGTGTTTACGACAAAAGTCCACACGAATGCCCCCCCCCATCTTGTGGTATTTTCGACCTCGTTAGTGGAAACTTTATGAAAGCTCCGAGTTCACGATTTGTGACTGTGTTTGCGGAAGTTTTCACGCTGGAAGTTCCTTTTTTCGCTGGATATATTGTACTTTTTTGAGGGTTTTTTTTCTTTGTAAATTCATATGTCTGAGGAAAATGTTGATATTCCCATTAAAACCGACTGCATTTAGCTGCTAATGCGCTAAATGTGATAACTTACTGATACTCGCGTGGAAGAACGCAGATTCTGCGGCCAAACTAAAAGTTAGGAATAGTTTGACTCTTTGCGTCCGGAGAGAACTCGCAGCCAATCAGTGAACAGATTCCTCTGACACGTTGACCTGTGTTACAGAAAAAAATTCATCCAGCTTGAAACGCATAAACAGAAAAATGGGAATTATGGTGGTGGAGCCGCACTTCGCCGCTTCATCCCAAAACTTTCTCCCTGATACCTGCTCAGCGCCTCAATGTGCGGACTTACAGTGAATTGATTCCTCGGAGACATGTGTGAAGTGTCTCCTGCTGTCGCCATAGCAACCCCAGGTCCCTCTCCGTTTCCATCCATCTCTCTCTCTCTCTCTCTCTCTCTCCTCCATTTCTCTCCGTCACCATCAACCCAGTGGAGACAAGTTGCTTCCAGAAGATCTGTCCTCGCCTCTTGGCGTCAGCGTCCCGGGCGCTGGAGGCCGATCTCTCCCAAAACATCTTGAGGTGCCGTGAGATCAGATTTTTTTTTTTTTTTTTTTAAACCCTTTGTAGCACAGATTTGATTATTCATCCCTCAAAACATTTGATTTATTCCTATGTTTTTTGTGGTTAGTTAGAGAACAAATTGAGGTCCTGAAAACAAACTTTGCCTTATTTATTTGGCCTTTATACTTAATTGGTTGACGTTTTGGTAACTTTTAATGTGATAGAAGTAAAGATTGAGGTGTCAAAAGAAATTTGATTCTAAGCCCCGGAAACAAACCAAAGACTAGAGACATTTGTGTCTCTTCTTCTCTGGTATTCTCCTTGTTTTCAGGTCAAACAAACCAAGCGTAAGGAGTAAACTGCTCCTTGTTTGGAACATAAAATGCAACGAAATCCTTTCCCAAAGCTACTAAGGGTTCATTATAACCGTGGTTGCCGGTGCAGAGATGCATTGGGAAAACTCTCCGAAGCAACTATCAACCATCCATCTCATCACCATGCAAACCATCGGACACTCGACCCAGTAGAAACCGAACCAGTGCCACAGTAGAAAACCATACAGGATTCACTCAGCAAGTTGGGGAAAAAAGAGAAAAAAATAAACATACATGGCAATTTAAGATAAAAGAGAAGTATTTAATTACAGATTTGCATGTGCAATGTGCATGCCACTATGTGGGGTAACAAGTCAACTTCAGGAATTAAAAAAAAATAAATATGAAGAAAAAAAGTATATATATATATGTAAAAATATATATAGATAGATGTTTTTAAGAGCAATGTGTTTCTTTTTTCTTCTATTTTTAAAAACAAAAAAATAAAAAAAACCTGACAAAAAAAAACAAAAATGAAAAAAAAAAAATCATCCTGATAAAAAATGGAAATGACTTTGGTGATGAAATCAAAGAATGTTTGTTTGTTATATTTGCCAGTTATTTCACGGGGGGAAAACCGTGGGGGAACAAGGATAGATAACACTTTAACTAACATTACAAAAAAAAAAAAAGAAAAAATGATTTTAAAAAGGGGGAGAAGGAGAACAAAAAATGTCCTTGATGAAAAACAATCCCTTTGAGAGTAAAGAGCTGCCTGAACCTGAATCTGGTGATGTTATTCCCGTTTATTCTGGATATGAAATCCCTTCTTTCTCTCTCCTTCTCTTTCTCTGACCATCTCTTTCTCTCCCTCTGTTTCTTTCTCTATCTATCTCTGCTGTTTCTACCAGTGCATTTTGTAATTTCAAACAGAACTCTTCCTAAAGAACCTGAATAAACCAGAGAGAATGCATTCTACCCGTCCTCTCGTCTGCTTTATTGATCCTGCGCACACTAACACAGTCACATTACTCATAATCTAGAATAATGTCCATCAAATATGAAGTGTGGAGCCTCCACTGAATGCAACCTTTATGATAATCTGGCATCGGATTCATATTGAACGGACATTTACATATCTGTTATTTGGTTGCACATGCTTTGATTCATTTCGCATTTGTTTAGGAATGTGCACCACGAAGGAGCAACGCCAACAGAGGTGAGTCGTGAGGTTTTAGTTTTAAGAGCTCAGATTTATTTTATATTGTACATATTCTTTGCACCGGCGCTGAAGAACCTGGGGCCGCGTTGTTTTACAGTGTAGGAGTGCAGCTTTGTTTCTGAGGCTCTGGAAGATAATATTTTATCTTTTACTCCAACACACGTGTGAGAGCTGGAGGTATTGGTCACTTTAAACATTTTACACATATATACATAATATACATATTAATCTGCACAATATGAAGTGACCTGAACCACCTACAACATTAACCTTTGCACTTTGCAGTATATTTACATTTTACTTGAATGCAATCTTTAATGCAATCTTTTACTCGGACTATAAACAAGTTTGTTTTTTAATTAAAGTTATGATGTGTCCAACTTTTAAGGGATGTGAATACTTTTCCTATCACTGCAGATATACGACAATAACAATATTATTTGTCGATTCAGTATCATACTAACAGTTCATTCACACATCCAGTCACATGTAAAAGGATTATGTTAAAGTAATGTGATTAAATGAAAACTTAATCCCGTTAAATTGCATTTAACGGGATTAAACTTTCAAAATGTGGTTTCATAATTTAAACATAAATCTACGTGATACAAGTACAAGCACAATAAAAACGGTGATTACTGTTCAGTAAAGTTGTATACTAAGTATGTGACAGGATAACACTTTGGAAATGTTAATACAACAAATTACAGGCTCTTTGACGTGTTAGTAAAGTTAAATATATCACATTCTCATTTTATAATGTGACTGTTTCTGTAAATGTAATAAAGTTTCAGCTGAAATGAGTATAAAACACGTCTTAATAACGTCTGAGTAAGAATGAATGGGGCATGAATTTAACAGCAGTAGTCTTTAAACGTTCGTCCACCCTGAAAACTGGTGGAATTCACCCTTTAAAAATCTTTTTTTTATTCTCATTCTTAAAACTGGTTTGTATATTCCTGCACTATCTCCAAATGCAAAGGAATTTCAAATATCCGAACAACCGGTTTGTTTCATCAGACCCTGACATTCAGGAGAAGATTAATGCAATCGCTGGTCATTTTGTTGAGAAAAGTGCCAAACATCTGTCCTCTGCGTCCGTCCGTCCTGCAGACGAGCGTCTCAGAGACGAGGAGACACACCAGGCTGCGTCTCTCGCTTCTATTGAAGAGTTAAAAACATGTTGAAACCAAACGCCTCCTCAGACTTCCTCCCTCCTCCTCCTCCTCCTCCTCCTCCTCTCTGTCTACGTCTGACAATACGTCACTAATATGGGCTGTGGAAGACACACACACACACACACACACACATTCACAGAACCTTTCACTGTGTCCTACACTCCCCCTCCCTACGTAGTTTTATTGACATCCTTCCTCCGTCTATCTACCCCCTTTCTCTCTTTGAACACCTACTGCCCTTCCTCCTCCTCTCTGTCTGTCTGTCCGTCTGTGTGTCTCTCTGTCTGTATGTATGTCTCTCTGTCCGTATGTATGTCTCTCTGTCCATCTGTCTTTCTGTCCATCTGTCTGTCTGTCCATCTGTCTGTCTGTCTGTCTGTGTTTCTGTCCGTCTGTCCATCTGTCTGTCTGTCTGTCCTTCTGTCCATCTGTCTGTCCATCTGTCTGTCTTTCTGTCCATCTGTCTGTCTGTCCATCTGTCTGTCTGTCTGTCCGTCTGTCTGTTTGTCTGTCTGTCCGTCTGTCCATCTGTCCGTCTGTCTGTCTGTCTGTCCATCTGTCTGGCTGTCTCTCTGTGTCTCTGTCTGTCCGTCTGTCTGTCTCTCTGTCCATCTGTCTGTCTTTCTGTCTGGATGTCTGTCTGTCCATCTGTCTGTCCATCTGTCTGGCTGTCTGTCTGTCTCTCTGTCTCTCTGTCTGTCCGTCTGTCTGTCTCTCTGTCCATCTGTCTGTCTTTCTGTCTGGATGTCTGTCTGTCCATCTGTCCATCTGTCTTTCTGTCTATCTGTCTGTCCATCTGTCTGTCTCTCTGTCTGTCTCTCTGTCCATCTGTCTGTCCATCTGTCTGGCTCTCTGTCTGTCTCTCTGTCCGTCTGTCTTTCTGTCCATCTGTCTTTCTGTCCATCTGTCTGCCCATCTGTCTGTCTGTCTGTCTGTCTGTCTCTCTCTCTCTCTGTCTGTCTCTCTGTCCGTCCATCTGTCTGTCTGTCTGTCTGTCTGTCTGTCTGTCTCTCTCTCTCTCTGTCTGTCTCTCTGTCCGTCCATCTGTCTGTCTGTCTGTCTGTCTGTCTGTCCATCTGTTCGTCTCTCTGTCTCCTCACTTACACACTCTGTGTTATAAGAAGAATTATGTCCTAATTTGATTTCTTTCTGAAAAGCAATTATCTGTGGGCTTTAAGGACACTTCAAAACACTAAAAGCATCACCTCTGGCCATTAGCCTGCCTACTGCATCATGAACACACACACACACACACACACACACACATACAAGGCCAGATGTATTGTAGAGCTCTGTCCTCCTGCAGTCTCAAAATAGCAGCCTCCTACACATTCTGTTGCCTGCCGGCATCAACGCATCACTTCCTGCCAGCTCTGCTGCTGCTGTCACACACACACACACACACACACACACACACACACACACACTCTTACTCATTCACATTCATAGTTAGTCCTCTGCTGTAATGAAACGTCTCAGTCAGACTCACAGTCGCGGCCGTGAGAGGCATGAGGTCATGTGTTCACAGCCTCTTGACATGTGATCATCAAATGATTACACACACGCGCACACGCACACACGCACACGCACACACACACACACACACACACACACACACACACACACACACACAATTACTTCCTCTTCATTTCCAGAGAAACGGAGCTACTTTCTAACTAAATTACTACAGAGTGTGACTCACAGAAACACGTACTTAACAATATGGTTTGTTGAAGGCGAATTATATTTTTGCCTTTGAAGATATTAAGTAAGATATTGTGCCAAATATCTAAACCTTGTACCATTTATATGCCAGATAACTACAGAAAATTAATGTATAAATGTTTAATAGTAAAGTACTTAAATATTAATGTGTTATTTAATCCAGTGTAAAAACACCAGCGTGATGCAGTGATAATTTACAGTCTAAATCTCCATTCAAATACGGAGCCAAACCATCATGATGGAGGCATGTGCATCGTGACATGTATGATCAGAGACGCACATCTGCACATGGCTCCCTCGCTCTGATTGGCCGCTCAGTTTATCTGCCTGCATCACAGGCAGGAGCGCGCGGCTCGATGCATGCATCCTGTGTGAAGACATTTCCTGCGCTGTTCTTTTTTTAGCTCCGAGCTGCTCGAGCTCCACGTCACTGTGACTGTCTGGCCTCTGCACTCTGCATGTTAATCAGGCTGCCACATACATACGGCCGTAACAGTGCAGGACAAGGAATCCATCACTGAAATGTTCCTGCAATTTTCTGAGTTGTTGCAACAGTATTTTTGTTTTATTTTATAGAAATATATTTGTGCAGCAGGAAGTGTTCGGGGATTATCGTTTCACTTCAATAAGTCCAGGGATATCTTACTTACTTATATCTTACTTTCAACTGTGTGGGTTTCCAAATTCTGATATATCTTATTCCTCTGTGCCATACAGCTCCAATGTAAAATATTAAAACTACCATGAACACACACACACACACACAGACACACTGTCCACATTGTCCAGAGGTAACAACTTCAAATACCCCAAAATATGACATAAAACATAGAAACAGAGATTTTCCAGCTGATATAAAGCAGGTAGAAGATCCTAACATTAAAGAACTGCTGCTTGCTGCGTCATTCTACGGATGTCAATGTTCTTATAAATATCTCTACTTAATGGATTGCCAAGAAATTGTGTGAAGACATTCATGGTTTCCATATAAATAATTGGCTAAAGTACAGAGCAGACATTCATGCGGCCCTCACGTGTACTCAGCATGATGATTTGATTTGTTTATGACCAGACAGCTGCAAAACCAGAGAACTTTCCCATCAACCTCAGCTGCACCTTGTGTTTAGTGCTCACCAGCTAATGTTAGCATGCTAACACGCTAAACTAGGATGCTGAACATAAGCACGTTAGCGGGCTGAATTAACGTTCAGCTCAGGCTTCGCCGAGCACACTTCCGTCACCCTCCACGGGACACTTCCTGGTGTTGTCGATACGGTGTGTGTGTGCGACCTTCTACTGTTGTTCACGTTTCGGAGACAATGTCAAGATTGAGCCTTTTTTCGTCTGCCGTCCTGTGCAGTTCAGAGGCCGACACGAGCCGCGTGCGTTTGAGGATTTCGAAAGAAGAGAAACGCCTTCGACTTTGTGATCCGGACTCAGGTCCCCGATGTGAACGCCTCCTCTGAGAGGAGCATGGCTGTCTACTGACAGTTTAAAGGCCAAAATAACTCAACTCATTCATACATGCGATAGTACAAGGACAATAACTGTATTATATTGCAGTAATAACTGTAATCCATCACTGTCACTCGCAGTCCATTCACACAGCGAGTGACAAAGAGTCGACAGTTACACTGAGACGACAGAGACATCAGAGCGCTGTGAAATAAAAGGAACTAAAGAATCACGCCATCGGTTTCCTTGAAAGGAAGAGTTCCACCTCTGGCTCTGTTCAAGCCCCTTTCAGCACGACATCAACACAAGCCGGCAAATTGATATACAAAATAATAACACCAATAACCTTGTGTCTCTGCGCTACAAACTATATTTAGCGTGCAGGAAATTTGAGCCAGGATGAATCTCTTTTTAAAAATATGTTCATAATACTGTTTGATTTGAGCACATGTGCTGTCCAAGGACATGTTGTATTCTTCTTCAAGAGGCTGCGAGGAACATTATGTACCACTGCTGCTGTGCCCGTCTGTGGACAACGTGCACTTCTCCGCTGAAGCTCAGCGCCGAAGCTCCTCTGAGCAGCTCTGTAGACGATGTGCTGCGTTAATGTGGCAAATCTGAGGAGTCCTTCAAAATAAAGGTGGTGTAGTTCAAACTTAGACGTTACTTAAAGGTGCAACTAGACTTATGTTGTATATTGGGTTGAGTTCTGTACTGACATGATCCCAAAACAGTTAAAATCTAGAGAAATCTGTCGTTTTATTCGAGGTAACGGTGCGTTTCATTTGGTCGCCTGTCAATGGCGTCGCATCGCCTTTGTGCATCCATCAGCGTTGGCTGCCAGAAGCTTCAGAAACTGACTTTTAATCCAGTTTCAAGCCACATTTTTAGGATACACTTCTAAGATCTTGCTGGTTTTTAACCGGATGAAGGATTTTAGTCCTCGGTCGTCTGGATCTTAAGTTCTCAGAGAAACGAGCTGAGCGAACGTTAACGGCAGCGACGGTGATTTAACCTCCATTGTTATGTGTTTTAATCACCGGGTGCGTTTGTTTTTGGAGAGGAGGAGACCTCTGTGGATAATTTGGATTCCGATGAACACTGGGGGGAATCCTAACCGGGAGAAGCCGTCAGCGAAGACGACACTGGTGGCGAAGACAACAACTCCCATGATCCCACGCTACTTAAGAACAGCACCAAACTGCGTCTTTTGTCACTGTTTTGATTGAGAGACCCCCGAGCACATTCTTTGTTAGTAAAAACCAATTACAGTGATTTTTTTAACTGACTTCAGCCCTTATTTTTACAAACTGATCAACATTATTAGGTCCTGAAACCCACTCTAGCTGAATAATTATTCTTGCTTAAAAAAAGATTTACATAATAGATATATTTTAAAATGAAAGCCGCCGTGTGACCCAGATTTTTTTAACGATAAGCCTGTGATGTCGGCAGATCAGGGTCACTGCGATGGAAAACTCTGGGGTTTATGCGTACATTCATATGCTGTGTGGATATTACGTGGTATTAACACTCAGTGTGACAATGCAGCTGCTGAGCCTCTGATACATGAAAACAACATCAGTGAAGACATAACAAAAACATCATGCATTTTACGTCAGAGGTTCCCAAACTCACCAGATAATGTGAAGCAACACATTTGTTTTTTCTGACTTTTCTCAAATGTGTTGTTTATTAAATAAAAATAGTTAGACTTGAAGCAATGAATAAATCTATTGATTTATTGAGTGGCGGCAAAAATCTATTTTCGATTAATTATTTCAGACATTTTAAAGGAAAAAAAGAATTCCTCTGATTTAGTTTCTCAAATGAGAGGAATTGCTGCCAGTCTCTGTTATATTATATAATATATTATATACATATATATATATATATAATATATATATAAAATATATTATATATTATATGTATCTATTATATATATATAAATTAAATATATATATATATATACATATATATTATATATAATATATTTTATATATATATATGTATATATTATATATATATTATATACATATATATTATATTATATACAGTATATATAGTATATATATATATATATATATACTATATATAATATAATATATTGTCATATATTGCAAATTAAATCTATATTTTGAGTTTTGGATTTGGACAGAAAAGACATTTAAAATCATCTTCGGCTCTGGAAAGTTGTGAGGAGCATTTTTTTTTCTGACTTATACTGATTATACTGATTGATGGGAAAATGAATTGGCAGATTAATCGATAATGAAAATAACCCTCTTCATCATCGTGTTTGTTTTACCACAGAAAATAAAGATCTGAGTGAGTAAAGCTGATAAAGCGACTTTCTAGTTGAACCACAAACAGACTCTGGAGGAAAATGTGACTATTGACTTCACAATAAAAGACAAAAGCAACAGAAGTAAAACTATTAACAATAAAAAAAAAAAGGAATTCAGCTGATTAAAGACAAATCCAGCAGCTGTTACCTGCTTCCGTGTAAAGACGAGGATGGTGAGCGTTTAGAAAAACAACTCAAGGTCCATTTACTTTGCTTCCTCCCGGTGACGTCACGCAGCCTTATCAGTGGACGGCGTTTGCTCGGTTGCCATGGAGACGTTCTGTTGACGAGCTCAGTAGTTGTGATGTCATCCGTAGCCTTCGTAGGACTTCTTGTCATAGCTTTTATTATTCATCTCCTTCCTCCTCTGTGTTGTCTTCGTCAACTTTCTTCCGTATTCTCTTCCTCATCACTGCTCAGCGTGGGAAAGAGGAAGAACTCTCTTCGCCTCCACCCGTGGAGACAGTATATATACTTTTATATGTAGTTTTGCATCATAATATCTGACTATATGATCATTTATGAGGAACTTTCTTGGTTTTTTATTTTTATTTCAGTTCCTGTTTACGCTGTTTTTACTGTGTTACTATCATGTTTTACTGACTACATAGATATAGATATAGATAATGATTCTTTAATAACATTGGGACATTTTTTTAATGAATTGTTTTGATGATGAATTATTTAAGCTATTCGTGATGTTTGTGTTCTTATTTTTCTATTTTATTTTACTTATTTTTTTCTCAGTTTTTTTTTTCTTTATGTTTTTTTTTTTGGGGGGGGGGGGCTAATGTAATCTCGGCATCATTGAAAATGAGGGTCCATCCGTTACTGTTATCACAAGAAGTAAGAAAAAAGGTTGAAATACTTCACATTCATTGATCGAGCAGTTAGCAGCTGTTAGTTTAGGTGAGTATGTTATTACAACTGTCCACAACTATTAAATAAACATCCTAAGTGTAGCACAGCTATAGATTTAATTCATTTGACCTCAGGGCGGCTGTGTCTCAGGAGGTGGAGGTCGTCGGAGGGTCGAGGGTTCGATCCCCAGCCTCTACAGTCAGCATGTCAAAGTGTCCTTGGGCAAGATACTGAACCACAAATTGCTCCCGATGGCCAACTGTGTGTGTGTGTGTGTGTGAATGGTTCTCACTGATGAGCATGTGGCACAGCAGCCTCTGACGCTGTGTGAATGTGTGTGTGTGAATGCTGATGTGTTGTAAAGCACTTTGAGTTTATAAATGCAGTCCATTCACCATTTAGGGAAGAAATCCTCCTCCCTCCTCGGCTCTTTATCATCCTGTCAGCATCTTCTTTCCTCGCTGTTTTTGCTTCTTCATTTTTTCCACTTGTTCTTACTCCTCTTGACTCAGATGCCCCCTTTAATATGCGGGAAAGAAGCGGTGAGGAGGAGGAGGAGGAGGAGGATGGTGATGGTGATGGTGGTGACTGGGATCTTAAAAAACAAACACAAGGATTGTGATGAAAAGCTGAGCAAACCAGAACAACCGGATCACCTGGCAGGAAGCCGCAGCGGCTGCCTCTGAGCGTGACGGTGATGAAGAGGCCCTCGGGCTGTCGGCGCTACCTGCTGCTCTCTGCGTTACGCCTGTTTTTGCCCCCAGCTGCTGTGGCGACGTTGCGTAACTCTTTTTTTTTTTTAAAATGTATTATTATCCCTGAATCAGTGTCAGGTCATGTTGGAAGGGAAGGATGTGATTCAGAATTCTGTCATAATCCACAGGAAATGGTACGACCCAGGACGCTGCTCATGTGTGTGTGTGAGAGTTTGTTTGTTTGAATGTGTGTGTGTGTGTGTGTGTGTCACTGTAAGCATGAGATTAGCGGCGGCAATCCAGACTGGCGCTGGGTTGTACCAACATCCTCCCTCTTATAAAGGATTGACCCTGTGAACTGTGGCCTAATATAGACCAATAGCCCTTTAATTTGGAAATAAGATGTGAGTGGCCATGTTCAAGTGTGTGTGTGTGTGTGTGTGTGTGTGTGTTAATCAGAACCCCTCCACATCACCTTATAACTTCCCAAACAAACAGAGCAGGACAACAGAGTACCCTTTCAACGTGTTTATTACAAATATTTACACCATTAGTTCAATCATTCAGGTAAAAAAGCAGCTTGGAATCTGAGGTAATATCATTTTGTTCACAGATACAAACAAGAACATTTCAGTGACGTGAAAAGCAGAGAAAGTTTACATTACTTCCAACAGCTTCTGGACAGCCTCTTTCTCCTCAACGCACCATGTGAACACAGTATTCAGGACAGTCCCATAGCAGTAGTATTGATCTATCAAAGTCCACAGCAGCAGTGTGTGTGTGTGTGTGTGTGTGTGGCAGTCTGCCCCAACTGTCCTTCCTCTTTCAGTGTTTGAGTCTCTGTATGAAGGCAGGAAACTCCCTGAAGTCTCACATGTGTTTTGCTCTGTGGTCACTTCTTCTGTGACTCACGTGACTCTGTGCTGATTCACACATTCACACACTTTGAGTCAGCGTCAGTCACTTGTTTTGACTCATTTTTTTACTGAAGGTGAATCACCGGGAGACCAAAAGCAGCCAGTTCCCCTTCAGTTTCTTCCTCAAACTTTCCAGCCCGTGCTCCCTCAGCCTGGTTCATGTTCTGGGGGCTTCACCAGTCCGACAGGCTCGCTCAGATCGGCCGGAGAGCTCGCACCATGGTCCCGGTAATCCCTCTGTCCCGGGACCGCCGATGTAGGTCAGCTCCTTGGTGCGCAAAGGGGGTCAAACCGCCCTTATAGGTTAACGAGGAGTTCAGAATCACTCCGCTCCAAAGTCTCATTGGAGGTTATTTTCTCCCTCCGTCTGTTCAGAATGCAGGTATCACCCGATTTAGATTGAGAGACAAAGCGGTGAGAGACTCCCCGGCCCCGGCGCGACAGCTGCCCAGCGGGGCCGCATACCTCTCCTCCCCGGGCTCCAGCCTCGCCCTCTTGCTGGGAAGGAAGTCAGGCGCCGCCGCCGCCTTGCCCCGGCGTTTCCTGGACTGCCTCGTCGGGCTCATGTTCTCTTTGTCCTCTGTGATGTCACCATCACAGCCTTCGTCCTCGCTGTCTGGCTCCTCTGAGGCCGGCTCGGCTGACTTCAGTGCCGGCTGGAGCTCAGGCTGAGGCTCGGGCACAGTTTGTTCCACCGGGCTGGAGCTTGTCTCCATCGGCTCCGATGTCGGCTGCGCGCCGCTCGGCACCTCGCTCTCCCGGGAGGAGTGGTAGATGTCCCGGGCAGACCTCATGACCATGGAGAGCAGAAGGCTCCGGTGGAGTCTCAGTCCGCCTCTCTGCGTCCTGGAAGCGTACAGCTTGCTTATCGACACGGCCAGGATCCGTCTGGCTTCGGCGTTCACTTCCATAGCGGTTGTGGCACTCATTGTTCTTTTTTTTTATGCGTAATTACGCACGGTAGTTTTGGCACTTTTAGCAAAAGCTCAACAATCGGACGAGCTTTATCTGTCCTGAGTTAGACTCAACACTATCTAGTTTGTAATCTGTCTAAGCTCAGACTTCAGCTGTTCACCAGTTGTTGTACTCAGAGAAATGAGAGCGTGTGAGTAGCAGGGTGGCGTTTTATTTCCTCTTTGACGTAACATGGACTTCATTCCTCAGTAAGCGACAAACAGGCGCCGCCCACACCTGCTGTAGCTGCAGCGAGCACACACACACACACTCACACACACACACACTCACACACACACACACACACTCACACACACGCACACACACACGCACCATCTGTTACGTCTACCGTTTTTCTCACAGTTGATCTCTTTTATTATTTAGATTTCTGCTTCTGCTGCAAGTCATTTCTCGCTACTGCAGCCCATAAGATACAAAGATAAAGATCCTAAATTCAACCTGAAAGGTTATATTCTATATTGTATTATTATTATTATCATTATTTCAATGTTATTAGTTTTATGAACATGCATGCATACGTTTTATTTCCTTGTTATTGGGGTAAATTATTTTTAACAGACGTCTTATCTTATATGCAAATGACCATAACGTCGTCTTGTAAAACGATGAAATGACGCTTATATAAATGTTTTATAAGCAAGAAAACAGGCAAAACATTATCTATAGAACATTTTAAGAAGAGATTGAGATATTTTACAGAAAAGCAAAACGTATTGCAATTTTGCACGTGCAGTGTATTTGCAAAAAAAAAATTAAACAAGTTTCTGTAATAAACTCTATACAGTGTAATTTAAGGGTTTTATTATCTCATTTCTATATTATACGGTAACGTTTCTTTCGGATAATACATGTTATTTTATAAAAGCAAGTTTTATATCGAGATTCTATGCAACAAAAGTCACATTTCCGTCTCAACACACACACTTACAACTACCAGAGGAAGTGTTTGAAGGGTTTGCAGCGCAGTGTTTGAGGAAGTGTTCTGAGGGAAGGTGCAAAAAGAAACGTGTCAGTCACTGTTTACATTCTGGGAAAGAAACTCAGCCAGCAGCAGTTCGAAGAATTTACGTGGGAGAAGAAAACGTGTCTCCAATTTCTCTACAATTTCTCGGGAGTTTCTTCTCTTCCTCTTCCTGTCACACACACACACACACACACACACACACACACCACGTCACTCACTCACTCGCACGCTCAGCCTCCATATATGGTCCATCCGGTAGTAAATTCCCGTGGGGACGCGCACAGTGGAAAAGCCATGACGCGAACGCGCAACCGCAGCCCTCCCCGTCCTCGCTCTGTGCCCGGGCACAGCGGTGATGGCGTCATCGCAGCACCATATATGGAGTTGTCACCGGTGTGAATTAGGTTACTAAGCAGCGGCTCGGGTCAAACGGCAGGCGGCTGTCAGTCGCGAGCACCGCGGTGAGGCTTTCAAGTGCCGTTGGAAACGTAAAGACTTTACGTTGGCAACCGAACAAGGCGGCGCATTCTGCAGTCAGACGGTGCTGATGCGAAATGTTCTGAACACACTGCATCCTGAATAAAAGGGAAGTATGACAATCATAATAAGCACTGTTGGTTTTGCACATTATTTCATTTTTTTGCTCCTCGCTGATCTAAACCGAGCTGTGATTTCTTCTTCTTCCCACCCCACCCATCCCCACCCATCCCCACCCATACACACATGCATACATCCAACATACAAAGATAAAATAATAATGTATGAATAAATATAATTTAAAAAAATTGCAT
This sequence comes from Bovichtus diacanthus, assembly GCA_943590825.1. Lineage (NCBI taxonomy): Eukaryota > Metazoa > Chordata > Actinopteri > Perciformes > Bovichtidae > Bovichtus > Bovichtus diacanthus. The sequence goes on from CALSBV010010204.1 coordinate 82,707, forward strand.
GAGAATTTCCATCCAAAATGATGGCTTACATACATCATGAATTTTGAGATTTTATTTGCTTTTTTTTTTTTTTTTTTTTTACATGGACAGTGATGCTCATTGTTCATACACAGTTAGCCTAATGTTTTTTCCACTTACCACAACTTTTCTTTTTCTTTTTCATTGTGCTGCTGAAATGCTACATCTCTCTCATGAGGGTCAAAAATGATCTTATTTTGTTTATCTTTATTCTTTAAATATAGAATAGCAAAGCGACAGCAAGGAAAAATAAGTGTGTATTGGGGGGAGAAGATATGGTTTACATATCACCCATGCAACATATGGAAGTTTGAAAGTAAGCTCATCTGTAGTCCTTTTTACATACTTACCTACATCACATACTGTAGGCCTGTATAAATGGGAATTAGAGACAGGATTTTCTACATTTTTGAATGATCTATGTTAAAATAATAACAGCGAACACTTAATTCAACCTAATTCCATCATTTAAAGCAGCTAAAATGATGTCACTTTGATTATAAGCGCTTTTTACACCCGCATGAGTAACTCCGCTTGACATACGAATGGTGCTCAAAGCTGGACAACTATTCAGTCAGTGTGCAAATTACACTTGTTATCAGTAACACCACCGCCAACAGTTGTCAGATGCTGTAAAGACATGCGAGATGTAACCATGGAGACCTTCCCCATCATTACTTTTCCTTCCCACATAACCGTCGCATCAGAAACATTCACATGATAATAAATAGCAAATGTCTGAACAACAATTATACCAAGATGTTATAATGCCTTTGTCAGTGGCAGGCTTAAACCGTGGTGTTTAAAAACAAAAAAATACAATTTATTTCATTGATACTGAAGGTTATTGTTGAGAATGAAGGAGCCCGACAGGCCTTAAATTATTATAACATATATAACACCTTTAAAAAATAAGACTCCAGCTGGATGTTTTCCCATGTAGTCATGAATGATCTGGAGCTTCTTGTTTTAAAGTGCTTTATGTCTTATGTGTAGGATCGTGTCTGTATTTTTCTTAAGTTATATGTTTTTTTATGTACGTATTGTTGAGTTTGTGTTTTTGTACTGTCCCCTCTGTGCTTTTCCCTATACAAATAAACATGTATTTCTTATTTATTATTTTATTTAACATTAAATAATGTTAATAAACTATGTTGGCAAATCAGAAATGCAAAATATAGATACTTGAGCTTTAATAAGAGATAAGATAGAACTTTATTAATCCCGAAGGAAAATGTTTTGCCAGGTATTTATATAATTTAGAGTTTATAAGAAGTAAAACTAACACCAGTGCAAATACAATAGACATTACAATAAGATACATTTGTAAAACAATAATAATAATAATTGTATAATAACTCAACATAAGAATAAAAGCAACAGCAAAAAAATATAAAGTGCATAAGAAGTAAAACTTACATCGGTGCAAAATACAATAACAATAAAAGTAAGATACATTTTGTAAAAAATAGAATAGAAAGAATAGAATAAAACATGTCGTTATGGCCACGAGGAAAGCATAAGGTCAAACCTGATATGCTACTTGAAAGGATATAAAGCAGAACGTCTGCTCAGTCTGTCCACATCCACTGTCTGCACTCACTCATCATATTCAGCATTAAAGGACAACTTGTGGGACATAAACTAAGCGTGTTGCACGTCTCAAATCAGACTAAATCACTTCCCAGTTTGCACCTAAAATGCATGTTGGATAAGCGTTTTATAAGCCGGGCGGTTCTTAAGCAAAGAAAACAACCAAACACGAGTTCACTCCAGGTCCGTGCCCGACCGGTCGCTATGGTGACAGTGTTATGTGTGGTTATACTTACAGTACTCTGCCTCTGCCTGAGGCCAAGTGTGCGGTGGAGTGTGTGTCTGTATGTGTGTGCAAGTCCATGTGTTTATGTGTGCAGAGTCGAGGGTGGGGCCTGCTTTTCACTTAGGACCTACAGTGTTTCTCTGCATAGTACAAACACTGGTTGGTAGGACGGGGAGAACTTCTGGTTGTCAAAACACGACACTTACAGGCAGAAAGCATGGAGACTGTTGCCACAATTAACACGAAATAATATCAAAGATGATCCTTTTTATTAACACTTTCTGCCGCTTCTGCTGTATGTTATTACTACAGTCGTGTGGCAAACCTCTAACAGATTTTAAAGCACCACAACGGTGTGTTGCACGTTTTAGCTCCTTAACAACAAATCACATTTTTTAATGCGTCTTTATATTTGTGGCTATATTTCACTAATAGCTGGTTTCCAACTACATTATTATTGCTGCTCGAATCGAATCTTTTTTTATACCAACAACGGATCAAATTACTATGTGAAGTGTGAAGTGAGTGACAAACTGAATCATCACCCCGCTCTGCAGCTCCACGAGGCATTTTAGCATCTTTCAGCTCATTGTTTTGGTTCTATGACCTTCAACTTTACTGCTTCGCTTCACTCTCACTGTTCTCATCAACCTCATTTCCAAAAAATAATAAAATGAGTCAAAAAAATAAAGTAAAAACCTGCGGCAGACGGACATAGTTGGGCAACATTTCTGTCCCCATAAATAACTTCCTCATATTTTCTTCAAAATGTCTCAAATATTTATAACAAAAGCTAAAATAATAGATTAAGGCCAACACAGAATGATACACGTTAAAAATACTTTTCTTTTACTGAACTGATTTTTAAATTTGGTTATTTATTTTGTACGTGTGGTCGATTTGACCATATCCCAAAATAATCAAATTCTACAAGAACACAAACAAGAAATGTGAAGAACTTTATTCTCGTCATTTTCGACTTTATCCTCAAAATGCATAAAAACGTCTTCCTCTTCTCATTTGTTCCCCTTATTCATGGCCCTTATACTCATCCAGAGAAACCAATTGGTGCCTAGAATCACAGGAAGAATACTTACTAATAACACAACTTTAAAACACAATAGAAAACTGGTTGGCTGTAAAAAAAAAAAGTTGTTGAAAACATGCAAAAATCAGTGGTATGGCCCTTTAACAGAATCTGCTGAACTGGCATGTTTTAACAGTAATCGGCCAGATATGCTGACACACACAAACACTTGACGCTGGTTTTCAGCAGCTTGAAATATGCACAGTTGACCAGGGTTTAATGTTTTCATGGTCGTGTTTAAAGGGGGTTTTAGAAGATAGTGTGAGTGTTTAATTGTGCTGCAGCTCTATGACACACAGCCTGATGTTTGCTGTGGGTTTCAGTTGCATCCTGGCATCATTCCCTATCAATTAACGTCATGACGCGCATGTTTTCCTCTTCCTTCTGCACAGCAGCTCCACGTCACTGCAGCTGTGACAGCAGCAAACCAAGCAGCAACTACAAAAAGAAAATTACATTCTGGATTGAGTGCATTCAGCGGCAGCAGCAAATTGTATTTTGTGACTTTCAAGAATGAATGTAGGTCATCCTTACAAGGAGCACTTGAAGGCATCATTAAGGAAAGGGTCTGGATGTCTATTTATAGACTCAACACGACTGGTTCCTCCTGCTCGCTGACTCTCAGCCAGTTTCAGACTTTGTTTTGATGCTGTCAGAAATTTTCCGGTGACATCACCTTGTTTTGAAATGGCAGATCTGCATCCAGCTGAATTAGAGATAAAGAGGTAAAGCAAGTGATGCGGTGAAGGGGAAATACGAAATACTCACTTTAAGAATCTATCTAGGGGAGTTTTTTTTTGCGGAAGTTTTTATTCTTATCCGAACTGAGCTCTGAAACCAGAGGCCGCCGCACTGTACAGACTGTAAAGTGCTTTGAGATCAGTTTGAGATGTGAGATGTGACCTATGTGTCATCGTTTCACACTGTGTGTCACACTGTGCCTTATGTAAGAGATGATACCTGACACCACTTATACTTCCTGAAGCCCGTTGTTAAGTTTTGGTAATTCCAATGAACACATTTTACTTGACTTACGTACCAAGTAAGTGCAATAAGAAGTGAAACTGTTTTCACACGGGGCCTCTCTATAGGACAGGTCATAAAGCTTCCTTCACCCTTGTGTGGTGTTTTTGTTATTCAGCCGGTGTTCGTGGGTCTGCATTTTGCATTTTGGGGTTTTTAATTCAACACAATCAAACAATTTTATGTTAAAACACTTAACAGATGTTTACTTCATCCCAATTGCAAGCAACATAAACGGCATATATGCTTAATATTTGCCCTTTTCCTTTGCTAGATCACATTTATGAATTAAAGTGCCACTCGCTTTTTGTTTGTTTTTTAATAAAATCTCTGTTTTTTGACGCTCCTGGTCACAGATTCTCCCATATAATATAATATTTTGATTATTGGTGCATATTCTCAAGTTTACAGTGCTGGAAGTATTTTACTTGAGTATTTTCTTCTACTACTATATTTCCAAAGGAAGTATTCCCACTACAAGTATTTTCCCAGCTTTAGTTACCAGTTACTTTTAAATCGACTCGTTCATTTATAACTCTGGCTGTGACTTTTCACAGGAGAGGAAGGCAGGAAGTGCAGTGGGGGAGGAGGGGGAGGGGGAGGAAACAGGATGAAGAGAGGAAGGAAGGAGCTGGGCAGGACAGGGTGGGATGGAGAGAAACCCCCCAGGAATAAAGACACATGGGTGGGACAGGAAGGCTGTAAAGAGAGAACACGTGAGTCAAACTGGAGGATTTGCTGAGCGTGCATGTTTGGATCTACTCCGTCCATCCATGTGGATCCTGCGTGAAGTCATTTAAAATCTTTTGTGGGAGAAAATCATCAAAGGTTTAGATGAACATAGGTAATATGGAGAAAGTGTGGAATAATATTAAGACGATTTCAGTTTTTTTTTTTAAAGTTTTCTTTATATTTTATACTCGTCGCTGATTATGTGTTTTGTGGTCCTGAGATTGATCCCAACACTTTACTATAAAAATGTCCAACAGCCACAATTAAATTCAATGTATGACAATAAAACATGACTGAAAGAAAGAAAAAAGGTCATACAAATAAAGCTTTTTAACGTTAAAATAAAGTCTATTATCAGAAGCTTGATATGCAATGAAATGAAATGCACAGATCGTTATATGTGACGAGTATTTCTGTGTCTGTCAGGCCATCAAAGCAAACAGAAATCCAAAGTTACATCTGGCTGCCAGGTTCCTCTGCAGGTTTCTTGCTCATGAGAAACTTCATTAAATCATCTTTGTTTGACAAAAAACAAAACAACTTTTTCAGAGCTTTCAGCTGCAACTTTGCACTTTGTTATTTTCTATTTGATGAGTAAAGTGTCCCTTTAATCAAGAATAAAATTCTACTGTCAAAATCAAAGTTAGGGGGGGGGGCACATGTTTATATTCTACACTGTATTGGCTTTGTGTACCACACAGGACATGTAAACAACATCTATTTACTTTTATTATACAAAAACAGAAAGAGAATACATATTTTTTGACAATGAAAGATCATTGGACCATTTTTTTCCCGATCCTATCGCGTGATCTTCATCGGGAGATGGATTTTGTGATGAAATGTTTACTCTAGATGCTCAACTGTCCAATGTGTCTGTGCAAATGTGTATTCTTTGCTCCTACTTGTCTACTGTATCTAGGCTATATTTGTACATCGTGTATACAAAGAGTTAAATGCAGTGCATTGCTTTCTGTCTGTGTAAACTATCTTACGGTAATTTACTGCAAACTCAGGCAGTGGCTGCATACAGTAGACGTTACCATGCCAACTAATCTCACACAGATGTGTACCAGTAACTCCTCTTCGGTCCCAACAAGCCCATTTATGTAACTACATTCACTCAAGTACTGCACTGAACCTACAATTTTGACATACTTGTACTTTATTTGAGTATTTCCCTTTTATAGGCCTGCTACTTCATACGTGTCCTGTTCAAATAGAATGAGCTCCAAACTTGTTTTACTTGTGTGTTTGCAGTCACACCAGTAAATGTCTTCTTAGTTGTGAAAATGTCTGTGAATTATCTGTCCGTCCGTCCATGTTTAGACTCTATGTGTTTATTTTTTTGTATGAGACTAAGTATAAATAAATACTTCTATTCTTCGACATATCAAAACTTTTTTAATCCACTACATTTATTTTTACTAACTACTACTTAACATGATATGATGCCATTAGAAAGCTCTTACACGTATCTTTTGATTTGCTGATAATATTACTTCTGTGCTTTTACTTCAGTAACATTTTTAATGCAGGACTTTTACTTTTTATTGATTACAGGCTCCAATGTTTCACTGGAGACCAGTGTTTGGCTCTTGTCCCCCAAAACTATTCATAAATATTACCCTGCCAAACACTACATGCAGAAACTATTACTATAATTTTTTTTAAAGGCATAAACACAAACTGCTTTCTTTCTATGATGAATATTCAGAAACAGGTTTACTCCTATTTTGACGTTGTGCTCACACCAAGAAATCCTGGCAAGTTTTTAAAAATGTACATTATTATGGGAAAAAATGTGGTTTCTTCAAAAACCCAAGAAACAAAGACAAACTTTTGATAATGATGTTTATTCATAACAGTAAATGTAACAATTCCTGAAGGATGTTGAGAAATATGTGGAACGACTTAAATAAAAAAAAAATAAAAAAACAGGCTTTCTGTATGTTTTAATATATTGAATCTGTATTATTTTATTTTCGGTTAATAAAACATTTCTTTTTTTTAAAGAGTGTTTGACCTCTGTCTGCTAAGTGCGCATGCGCCTGAAGTGACGAGGAAGTAACGTTAAGCATCATGTCGATAGAAGATCCATTTTTCGTTGTGAAGGGGTAAGAAATGTACAAATTAAGACCTAAAACTTAGCAATATCTCAATCTGACTCAACCAACTACATGTTCGAAGCTTAACTTGACTATAAGTTGTTTTTTTCCCCTTAAAGACACAGTTACATTAGCCAAGTTAAGGCTAATGCTAGCTGTAGCTAACTAGCATCAGCGCTACAAGCTGCGGCGAGCTGGTGTGTTGACGTTTGTTTAGACTGAAACACAGTCGGTTCCGCCCTGAGTAATCTCCGAGCTTTGCTTTTGTTTCATCTGACAGTCAGTGAAAACAGCTGGGCAGCTTTGGGGCTTTGCTCTCAGGCGGTTTTTTTTTGCAAAGGCCTCGCGAAGTTAGAGAAGGATGCGAAATGTTAGCTTGTGTTTGTTTTGGTTAAACGAGGGGCGCAGCTGCAGGGTAGGAAGAAAAACTGGGTGAAAGATGAAGTCAGCTAACTGTGTGTGTGTGTGTGTGTGTGTGTGTGTGTGTGTGTGTGTGTGTGT
>CALSBV010010214.1:2288-46684 GCA_943590825.1 Bovichtus diacanthus
AGAGACAGAGAGAGACAGAGAGAGACAGAGAGAGGGGGGTAGTGTAGAGAATGAATGTGTGTACAAGGAAGATATTTAAGTAGAGAGGGAGAGCAGAGCAACAGAGATTGGGGAAGACAGTGGGAGCTGCAGGCTGAGAGAGAGAGAGAGAGAGAGAGAGAGAGAAAGAGAGAAGGAGAGACCAGCAGCACAAGGCAGCCGCACGTCTGTCTCTATCTGTCGCCTCTTGGATCTCCCTTAGCACAGCTGTCCGACTGCTGCTGACTGCGAGTATCCTCTCGCTCAGTGACTGTGTGTGAGGGACTGCCTGAGTGCGTAGCACACCAGAGTTTCCCAGTGGCTATGCACAAGTCCGTGTTTAACTGTTCTGTTTGTGGTGTTGCCTCACATGGGTTTTTAACCAGTTTTGCTCTGGAAGTGACTCAACACCCATGATCCCCAGCCAGCATACCCTCTCATTAAGGTAAGCAGAGAAAAGTGTTTTATTTACTGTGCGCAGTGTTGTACTGGGACTTGTGCTGAATGATTTTGTTCTGAGAAGATAATTTACTCTAAGTTTTATTATATAAGCATGCTGGTCATTTAGAAAAAGAAGCTTGAAACTGAACTGCACGGTAGATCACGCTGCGTATTGTCCAGGGCTCTGGTTTCACTATTTATTGTTGGTCTGACCTGCTTTGTGTGTACAAAGATCCAAATGGACTTGCCCATATCAAGTGATGATCCTTATGCTATTTTATCCCTGCTCTTGTGTCCTTGTTATAATTGTACTCATTCTGGCTTTGCTTCACAGCAGTAAAAGGCAGGTGGCTGATTGTTTTCATGTGGCTTCACCAGATTGTTGTGATAGGTTTTTATTAGTCTATATACGCTTCAAACTATATTAAGCTCACATGTGCTGAAGGTTCACAGATCATTTTGTAAAGTACAGTTTATTGAATGAAAGTTAGATGGAATTTGTCATGTGGATTGAGTTAGCCATGACATAAAAAGTCCCCTCATGTCGACGTGCGATAAACTACCTTTGACTGTCGTACAATGTACAGTAAATGTAGGTTTAATACTTCATATAGATGTAGTGGTAAGTGGGGGCTGAATCTTTATTACTCCTAGCCTTTTTAGATGAATTATTTTGTACAACTCTCATTGAATATAAAATTAAAAAAACAAAATAAAATTTGTCCGATTGTATAAAACCTAAAAAGTCCCAAATAGAAATATACACACTCATTTTTATATTTGTAAATCATCTAGTTGTGTACATTTTCATTTCCTTTTCAAAACTATTCCACAGATAAACTCCTTTGATTGATATACACCTTTGTGAGTCATCCTAGGAAGTGGTTTTCAAACATATATTCACATCTTAATTAACAGGAAACAAAGTTGTTCCCTGTCCCACACGCGACTTGCTCTTGCCTGTTGCTCCTTCACTAAGAGGACGGGGGAAAGGTGCAATGAAGCTGTTTGTAATTGAGACTCTATAGAAATAGTTATAACCAAATGTCTCCCTCAGCGGCTTATGTCACTTTGTTAACCTTTGCAATATGAACCGTAACTATCTGAAACACATCCTGCATCACATTCATATTTTGAATACATGCATTGCATACGTAACCACAGACCCTTCATATGAGCATAGAGCTACTTAATGGGCATTTACATGCCATTCAAAATGATATACTTTTCATCAAGCGTCACAGTTTAGCAGTTTTTCTGAGCATTTTAGTGATTCATTCTTTCATTCTAAGGATTATAATTATTTCATTTTGGAAACACACTAGTTGATTAGCTAATTGAATTTCTGCCTCAACTGAATAGATGATTTTGATTTATATAATTGATTCTGCTTAGTGTTTATGCTGCACAGTTGAAATGTTGTATTACACAAAAGCATGGTTCTTAGTGTGCAAAACACTGAATCCAATTTGACACCAAATCCAATATGATTGCCTTCAAGGGATTTTGTTGTCTATGCAATATATCTTTATACAAGGTACTTAGTGTTCAAGCTTTTAAAAAAAAAAAAAAAAAACCACTTGTGTGATTGCAAATTTTATAGCTACAGTATGAATAACATGAATTGCCTGACATCCACGTTAGACAAGGCAATATGATTATTTGGAGGGTATATACGTATATCCCCTATTACGTTCGGGACCAGACATCCAAACATCCTCTGCTGCTGATACTCAACAGTGGCCGTGCTAGCCATAATAATAATCAAGCAGCCCACATCCAATAAAACCTTTGTCAAGCTCTGCCTTCAGGATTGCTGAAAAAAAAAAAAGGAAATCTGTAATTTCTCAAATTTATAGTTGATTCACATGATGTCAGAACGACAAAAGAACCCTGTTGTGCAGTGTATGTAGTGCATGTATTTCTTGGATTCTGCCTTTATTAGATTGTTTGTTTGCCGTCTAAAAAAAAAAACAAGAACCATGGAAAAACACATAGTGTACGTATGTCTGACGTGTAACAAAGGTCCTTGCAGAGCTGTGCTGGTGACGTTGCATTTGTATTATTTCTAGCCCAGGATGCCCCATCACTGGGTTTAACACACACACATATTTTTAGTGCAATGAAAATGCCAAACATTTGCTAATTCCAGCTTCTCAAATATGAGAATTGTCTGTTTCTTTTTTAATCACTTTTAATTTATATATTTTTGGGTTTTGGACTGTTGGTCTGACGAAACAAGACAACATGATTAGTTGATTGATCGATTAGTCGATCAATAGAAAATTAATCAGCAACTATTTTCAGAATTCAATTATCTCTTAAGTCATTTTACAAGCATACATGTCGAATATATGTTGATTACAGCTCCTCAAATGTGTGGTTGTGTTGCTTTTGCTGGTTTTATATCATTGTAAATAAATATATTTGGGTTATGGACTGTTGATCAGACAAAAGATTTTTTGATTCAATAGGTATTTTTCACATTTTTCTGATATTTAATTAGACCAAGTTATTAATCAATTTATAAAAGGAAGATAATTGATTAATCTGACATTGAAAGGAATCACTAGTTGCAGCTCTAATATGAAGACATCACTTTGGGCTCTGGTGAATTGTGATTGAGTTTTCTTTCTCTATTTTCTAACATTTTATTGACTAAACAATTAATTGATAATGAAAATAGTTAGTTGCCGCCTTCCATACAGTATTATGCAAGTAATGATCTGTGTGTGGTGTATGTTTGCTGCAGGTGTATGAATGCAGGCCTGTGTCCCCTTTATGTATCATTCGATGTGGTAGTGATATAACCGAGTACAAAGGTGTTACTGTACGTAGCCGTTTCCACCTCAGTGTTGGAGAGAAGACGTGACGTGCCACTGGGGGCAAATCCACAATTAATCAGCTTCATGGAACAGATGAAGGACAACTCCCGTGTAGCATTGAGCTAGGAGGGTGATGTTTTAGACGACTGCTGTCCACTGGCTGTGTTTTTGCTCTGTGGTGGTTAAATCATGTGTGTGCCATGCTGATCCAGATAATACCCCTGTTTCCTTTCATTTGCTTGTGGTAGTATTGATGATATGATAGTATTGTAGGAACAGTCCTTTAAGCTACTCAATGGAGTTGGAAAATATGCTAATGTTACAGAAAAAAAGATAGTCAAGGGTTCATAATTTATCTTGGTTAAAGAGTGCTCATGTAACCGCCTGTGTGTGTGTGTGTGTGTGTGTGTGTGTGTGTGTGTGTGTGTGTGTTGCGAAGTTCCAGATCATGTTGCACTGGGTACAGAGCCGTTAAGAGTTCAGCTTTAGATATGTCAAAACTTACTGTAGAATTTGAAGAGAGAAATATTGTTGTTCCTGAGTGAGAGTGAATGTAAAATGAGAAAACAACAAGTGAGCTCTCTTGTGTCGAGGACGGGGATACTGGCGCTTATTGTCACTCTTCTGCGAAGTTGGATCCAAATACTGCCTGTGCCTTACAAAAACACTGGGCTGTAAAAAGTGCCAAATGGAAAGTGATAGCTGGTTCAGAATTGTTTTATTACATTACTGTTGTATTACACCAAATTGTTTTTAGCAAGATATACCTAATAAACTGGCTACTGAGTGTAGATAATAGATTATTGAGATTTTCTGCACTACATTTAGTGTTAGAATTGTGCACCTGGAGGAAAGTGTGCACACGCACTGCTTCAGTTCCTGAAGTAGGTCCATTAAAGTGTTTGCCGTCCTGCAAGTGTTATCACAGGCTTTCTTTTTTGAGGTTCTCTAATACTGGCATTATTTTTTACTTCTCGAGTTTTTGCACAGTTTGGTTGATGCATTATGCACTCTAAAATTCTGATGTTTGACACCCCTTCCACTGTCTTGGAGGCAATTGACGGATATCAGCTGATCTTGTTCACCCGGGCCTTCCAGGTTATAAAATCTGGCCCGTGTGTTCACTTTGCATCTCTCTTCCAACAGCTGACATCCACCCTGCATCACTTCCTTTTAGTTTGCACCGGCAGCACTTCCATGCATTGTTCGCATTGCTGATATTTTTCATTATTGCTATTCTTTGAGACAGTTTGTGACACATGCAGAACACATAGTCCAAAATAGTTATTTACAGAATTGTGTGGTGGTAATTAGGTTTTCTTGATCAAAGGAAGGTTTGAATCCCAGTCGAAGGTGATGGGTTTAAGAGAGAGGGTGCTTTATTGTGCAGGTGCATATTTAGAATCATGCAGACTTCAGCTGTTGGTGTTATGAGAGTCAGAGCACACCTTATTTTCCCAAAAAGAGTTTTTTTTTTTTTTGTGAATGATCTGATATTTAAACAGAGAAGTCATTGACTTTCTCATTGTTATAAACTTTTATCCGTGAGAAATAAGGTTCCAGGGTGAGCTGGCGCTTTTCTTCCTGTTATAAATCCAAAAGAGTCACAGGACAGGCCTCATGGATGATGCAACACTGAACTTGAAGAGCACAATGCAATCTTTCCAGCAGAAGAATAGTGTGTACCCTTGGTTGCTTCTTTGAACATATAAATCAACACTAGTCAAGATTATACTTTTTTTTTTAAAAAAGCGTTCAACAAAGCCTTTGAGCTCCCTGAGAGGCTGAACAGAATATGTGTTTGACAAAGGAACACATTTACATTACATTTGAAAACCAATTTGTACTCCATGTGGAGATGAAGAATTTACCGTTTACAGTCCTCATGATTCCCAATCCTCAGGTATGCCTTGAACATACCACTATCCATACTCAATTTCTTTGTATTTTCTTCTTGTGGAGAACGGAGAAACCATTAAAGATGTTCTCTTGCTAAACCAACAAACTGTTGTTTTTTGAGAAAAGGCCAGTGGTTTGTTTTCCCTGCACAGTGCTGCGTACTTTGTTGTTTAACATCTTCATCATCATTCTGTGACTGGCTGTGTAATGCAAAGCCATGAATTGATTTTTAAAAAAAATCGTCTTTTACGTCCTTTCTATACAGCTAAGAAATGTAGGTTCTGAATAATCAGTAATTATCAGTAATATAATAGCAATCTGACATTACTTAAACATGATTAAATAAATGTGTTTAGCTTTCGTCTCCTCTGAAACAACAACTCTTCTTTGCATTTACTTTCAGCCCAACCTTTATTGGTATTTTCACAAAATGCTTAACTTCTAAATCATCAATTTGATAATTTACATAGGTGTTACGCGTAGATTATTTAGGTATAAATTATACGAAAATATGTAAATTGTGCATTTTGTCAGAATTTTTTTTAATATATTATCAGATGTCCTGAGAGGTCACTCCAGAGTTTTATTTTTTTATACATACACATTGATTTTTAACTGTGATGAAGAGGTGACAAATCCAGTCTGCTGCTGGTGCCAGAGGATGTTATAGTAGAAACAGCTAAATGGAGTGACATCTTTTGTGATTCCCCAAAGACTCCATTACCCAGGTGTAAAGCAGCAAAATCACAGCTTGTGGATATTTTTCCAGTATCAACTACAAATAAAGGTAAGACTATAACCTAATCCTACATACAGTAAATCACAGCTATTTCATGTACTGTGAATTGCTGTTGTAACCCTTTCTTGTGATCATTGAGTGTAACAAACTGGGGAGGCTGGTTGGACATGGTTTTGCTCCATGTGATATACAGTACAGAGCAGTTTATGTTCCATATATATTCTTGTAAACATTAAAGGTTACAAGATGTTCTCAAAGCTGGCTGAAGAAAATTTCAGATTACCATGCCTAAAAGAGACACTGTCCAAATACAACACAACTATCAGGATATTACATTATTTGCATGCATTTCATCAAAGTATCTTACTACGTACTGTTTGACTAAATGTTTGCATGTACTACTGCAGTGATGTTGTTCACACTCACTCCCACTGTGTTGTGGCCGGTGTGGGGTTAATTCCAGCCAGCTGACAGAGAGCCGAGATCACATTGTCAACAGCTGTGACCATAGCCTACGCCAACACTAAATAGTCTATGGAAACATTAAATTAATTATACAGCCTGTTTGTTTCTCAATTTCAACTTTATGGAATGAACTACTTATAAACATACTTCCTGTTTCAGTAATTTCATCAAAGCACAGCAGTAATTAGTACGTTTCATCAATTTCACACATGAAGATGCCACAGGCAAAAGCTTCACTCAGGACAAAGGGTACAAACTTATTCCAATTATGGCATTTGTAAATGACCATAATCACCAACTGCCTTTCATGCTCCAATTAGAGCTTTTGACTCTGAGCCTAAAGCTCATGACTTGGCCCAAATTTCTCTTAATTCCTCAGGCTTTCCTGGGTTCCATTTCATTTGTCCAATTGTTATTCTCTAAATAAGACCACATGAAAAAACTGAATCGGGCTAACGTAGCACTTCTGAACCCCCCCCAGCTTTCCCTGCATTGACATTTAGCAGCTTGTCATATTGTCTTAGTGACACGTATTAATGGAGCAACATTTGATGCAAATTAAGTGTTGAAGTCTGAAGCACAGCAATATTGACACTGTCAGCAGTGGCAGGATCCCCGTATGTGCTGCTGTATGCGGTGTGAAAACTGTGGTTATAACTAGACTGATGGTTTAAATCAAGAAATTAAATGATTAAGCGTTCAGATTCAATAAATCCTGGCTCATTAAATCAGGTCGGGTCAGGTTGAAACAGAATCAACAACTTTGCCTGCACAGTTTTTACCCGGACGAAACTCCCTCCCTCACTGCTCACAACTCTCAAACCACATGCACAAACATTAAAAGTGCTCTCACGCAATTAAGACAACGGTTTAGATACATATGCAGGAAATAATATTTAAAAATCTACAAGAGATGTAAAAAATGTAACCAGACGACGATTAGGCAACCATTCAAGTGTTTTGTTGTGACAACTCATCATTCGGTGTCCCCTCACTGAACAGCAGGTTTAAAAATAAAAGTACGATTGCAACAGCTGAACAGCTGCTTTCCCCATGACTCTTTGGGAGTGTTATGTGTGTGTCTATGTACTGTGTGTGTTTCAGTAGACTACATGAATGTGTGTAACGGGCTGGTTGTGTGCAGAATAATGGGAGTAATGAAGTGTATTCATGCTACCCAATGTTCTGCCTAATTTTAGTCAACACACTAAACTACTTGCATCATTTATGCTCCGATATCCATGTGTGCCTCCGATGAAATAATGTTTTAAAAAAACATTCCTGGATTAAACAGACATATTTGAATGTGAAATTAACATTTTAACAGCATGTAATACAACTGTGAAACCTCTCTGAACCCATACTGTATATGCAGTACACAATGAGTTGTGTAATATGTGAGAGAATGGGAAGCTGAACAATTGTTTAATGATGTTACACAGGGATTGGATGATTTGCCTCAAAGCTGAATAGAGTCTTTGGCTCTAACAGGGACATCTGCCATTTACAGTACCCTGAAGACAAATACACATACTGTACTGCAACCAAAGTGTATGTGTGCTTGTATAAATATCTGTGTGTGATTATCTGCAAGCATGGCTCATTCCCCCAGGGTAGATATATCCTGAATGACAAGCAACCAAATGTCAGCTATCCTTATACTCATGTACTGCATGCATTATGTATGAAGCTGTCACTCCCAGTTTAGACTGTAAGAACGACATGAACATGCGCTTACAAACACAGACACCAGCAGACTAATAAATACATAAAAACAGACACAGACTTACACACTAAGTTCCATTGGAAAGGGTACTGTCACCAACTTAATAGGTTGTGTTTACTGTTATGTTTACCAAATGTCTACCTCACTGTCATGATCTTGGCTTTCATATTTTATTTTGTAGGTACATTCCCCTTGTGTCATGTCTAGTGTTACTTCCTGTCTCTGTGTTTTCCCTCGTCTTGTGATTGTTTGCCCTTCCCTGATTTGATGCACCTGTGTCTAATCACCCTGCCACCCTTGTGTCTTTGCCTGCCCTCTCCAGCTGTGTGCCATTCTTGTGATTAGTGTGTGTGTGTGTATATATATATATATATATATATATACACACACACACCTGTCTATCCTGTTGTTCCTGGTGGGTTTGTTCCCTCTTGTTCCCTCATGGTTTGGGTTTTCGTTTTTTGCTTGTTACCCATTTTTGATTGCTTAAGCTTTGAGAATAAAGCTCTCACAGCGCCTGTTTTCTGCATTTGGGTCCTCCCCTTTACCTCACCCGTGACACTCAGGTCCTTTCAAAATAATAGCGTCCTATACTTCAGCACAGAACATGCCATGTTAAAGCTTAACACATCTTGGAATGACAATAGTATTGTAAAAGGTTTCATGTAAAGTTTCAAATGTAATTCGATTTTCAAAACAAAATGTGCCTACGCATTCTGCATGCAGACGTGGACGCTTTTTTACTTAGTAATAGTAGGTAGTAATACTGGTGTAAAAATACTCCGTTTGCATGAAAAACTCCTGCATTAAAAATATAACTATAGTAAAAGTACAAAAGTATTAGCATCAAAATATACTTGCAGAACGACCTAGTTGCAAACGAATTAGGGGCACTGCACACACAGATCGAGCAGCTGAGTGGGGTATAAGGACTGATGCAGCATGTATATCAACACTTAAACTTTCCTTTATGTCTGGTGCACACACATACAAACATGTGCATGCATTAATAAACACCATCTTATACCAGGCCTCTTTACTTAGCAATAATCTGTGATATTAACAACAATATTTTTACTAATGGATCAAAGTACTATGTGTAAGGAGTAGCTCATTGTGATCCCCTCAGCTCGATGGAGCGTTTTAGTATCTTTCAGATCATTGTTTTGGTTCAGTCTCCCTCTCATCAATCATATTTATTTAAGTAAATAAGCTCTGACAAACTCACTTTACACTACCTACACAGCACCAAACAGACAGACAAAGGTAGCGACTATCTGGTGAACATAATAAGCTATTTAGTTGTTCCAAAACAGACCAGAAGGAGAGAGAATATTGGACTTTTGTTTGTCTGATTGCCAGAATGAACGCTAATGTTGCTCTGTGCCTGCTGAATGTGTAAATGCACAACAGTTTGCTAAAATGTTTGCCACATCAATTAAAAGGTGATAGTATGTCAAAGTGCTTACAGCGTGTTCTGCTGCTCACAAGTGGCCTAAAACATGAACTAATAGGATCTTGAATGCATTTTTAGTTGTTCACAGGACATTTTTTTCCCTCATTTGTTCTGTGTGATAGCGACAGTCCTGTCCCACTGTTGTGATTGTTCAACTGCTTCCCTATCAGCGTTACACCAGATGCTTTGTCATCCTCAAAGCACAGTAACTCTCAAGCAAATCAATCCGCAATCATGAAAAAATAAATATTTGCTACCAAGTTGCATCCATGGCAACAGTCATATAGTTGCCATGCCTTCTCCTTCATAATCCTCCCCCATTTCATTCAAACGTCACAGAATACTATATATTTAGTGCAAATACATTGGCATAATCAAATACACACAATCAAGTATACCTTCACATATTCATACACATAAAAAGAAATTCCCCCATGTATTGTGCACACAAGCACTCCAATCCCATTAACTTTGAAATTCTCTTCCCATCTCTGACGTGACTTTCTTTGGCTGTTAAAAAAAATGACATCACAGCCTCCCTCTGTGTTACTGTCCCTCTGGACCTCCTCCTCTCATGTCTGTCTGACACAGATCCTAAGTTACAGTGGTCTCAACACCTACGATTATGCCACTTTGTCAGGTCTGAGGATGACACAGTCTAATGAGAGGATGAGTCATTAAAGAGGCGCAGATAAAAAAGAAAATCTTGCAAAAAAAAAAAAAAAAGGAGTTCAACACTTCCAGCTCATCAAATTGATTTTTAATTGGGCTAAGTAAAAGGTAAGTGGCGAGCCGATGAGTATGAAGGATGGAGGGTAAGAGGAGCATTCCAGGCAGGGAAATACAAAGGAGAGAAAGAAGTGCAGGGGAAGAGGTGTTGTAGAGTTACAAAAAGGCTCATGCTAAATGAGGAAATAGTAGTTATGAGCCTGTATGACAAACTGTAGGGTTAAGACATGAGAGTGCTATCCATCCTCCATCATCAACAGCGTATTATGGTGAATTCTTTACTGGTCAGTTGGGAAATGCAATACATATTATCACTGTAAGAGCTTATAGGAACCTATACATTTTTTCTAGAAGTTTATAGAAACCAGCATTAAAAGCAGCAAAGTGGAGTGCAAAATATGGAGTGTAAAGGAGTTGCAAGGCTATGCTAAAATAAACACAAGGAAGGGTCTCAGTTGTTGTTTATGCAGTCTCTTTACCTTTGATCCCACTGGTGAATATTTCTGAAGAAATCTGTAGCTGGATGGTTCACTTAGTACTACTGTGCTGCTTATAAAGTCGTTTGTTTATGAAACCTCAATAATCAGATCGACTGGGCCTCTTTCATTTCCGTTCTCAAACATCACAGTCATATAACAAATAAACCGAGGGAGGAACAGTAAATCCTAAAGTGGTATCATTTAGGAAATGTTCTAATGGAGTAATTGGATACTGATTTTTATCATCGCTCTATGGATGGCAATGTCGGTCCATCGTTCCACCACTTTGGTCCAGACTGAGATATCTCAATAACTATTAGATAGATTGACATTCATGGTTCCTTGACGATAAATCTTATTAACTTTGATAATCCCCTGACTTTTCTCTTACGCCACCATGACATTGATATTCGTGGCTTTGAGTGAAACCGCCATTGGTTTGATCTCCATAAAATTTGCAAGAAACATTAATATCCCCCTCAGAATGAATGAATGAATAATACCTTTGATGATCGCCTGACTTTATCTACAACCATCATAACATGAATTTTGTGGAATACTTTGCTTTATGACTAAATACCTAAAACTAAAGACATTCTCTACAACCTTGATATCCACAGTGTATTTTTCTCGAAAGTCTTCATTTCAAATTATTATTATTTTTTTTTTATTGTTTTAGCAAAAGTCCCCCCTCCGTACAAAACAAAAGCGCTCTGATCGTCTTTAACGTGGAGCAATCCTGTAAAAAGTATGGCTGTAGACTCTTAGTCTTGTTTTAATAGTTGTATATGTTTCTATTGATGTTTGAATAAAATATTTTTTTCCATTTTGTTCTTACTGTATTTGTATTTGTTTGTTGCAGTGTACAAATAAACAAAGACAAAAAGATATACAGTACTTAGCAATAAGAGCAATTTTATAAAAGACACATAAAAGTAGAATTAAATACTACTAGCGCAGTGACCGTTCGGGGCACGACCATTTGGATCGCGTGCCGCTGGGGAGCTGGCCAATTGCTTGGTTCCCGGAAGTGCTGCTTGCAGTATTGTCGAGGACCTCTCATCCGATCCACTTCAAACTTGACACTGCACTTAGTTACAGGCCTAAAATAAAGTGTGTGGTTATTGCGCCACCATCTGGCCAAATTGTACCACATAAGACACTGCACTCCCTTGGGACCCCAGAAAAATACATCCAGCAATTGTGAAGTACATTGGATGAACAGTTCTCAAGATATGCGAAAGACACAAACAGCTTTATAGGTAAAAGATAATGAAAATGCAGATACTACTGACAGAAAGAGTAAAACATGGAGGGGATGGTTGCGAGGTGCAGATGATGAACGAGGCACTTGGGAGATGCAGTGGGGCTTGAGTACGATAAGTAACGTAGAGGCCAGGGCCTTTAGTGTGCCTTTCATAAAAATTGCCTAGTGAGTGAAGTGTCACAATGTTACTGGGTGACAAAAGCAGATTGAGACAGCGTAGATAAAAAAAAAGCAGTCAGTATAATTGCAAAAGTGACAGATTCAGGTAAAAAGTCTTATTTTATAGGGTATAACTGTGTAGGCCGTGAGTGTTAATGTATTGAATGGAATAATATTGTTGCTTTCTGTGAATGGGTATAGAAAGTACTCATTTACATTATGAGGAGGAGTAAAAATATTTCATAAATAAGAGGGAAGGGGAGGGAGAAAGGATTAAAGATGAAGAAAGAGAAGAAGAAGAACAGACATACTGTACATATCGCATGCACGTCAGTTAACATGAGAAAAGTTTGCAACTCCAGTTTTGCCGATTTTCATGCTCGGTCTGAACCTTGATATGGTTGTCTATGGTATGAAAAAGAAACGAAAGGATGAGTCTCTGGGCGCCTTAAAACCCCTCCAGTATCTCCATCTTTGGTGAGCAGTCAGAGTTTTCAGATTTCTCTGAGATTGGAGATCCCAAGCCTTAAATGAACTAGACAAAATCATGATGGCTAATTTCTTGTGACAAACTCAAAGTGAATGTCTGGGCTATCACATCTGTTTTTCAGACATCACAGCCTTTCACACGCAGTGAGAACTCTAACAGTCACTTCAGACAGAGGCCACGGCCCACTGACCTCTGTGCCTCGGAGGCCTGTTTGGTTATCCATCCGTGCATTTGTTTTCTGAAATTCTCTCAAAAAACGGATATACTAACAAATAAAAACCAAAAAAATAAAAAATAAAATAGAGCAAAGCAGATAATTATGAGTAAAACATTTTTTTTTCTTGTTTATCGTCCTGTGACGCTCATATTGGTTAAGCACTTTCTGTTATTATGCATTTTGAATGACGTCAAGTCACTTGATATTTGAACCAGAGCTACTCGAGTGTGAGAGAAGCACTTGCTTTGAGGTGTTGCTTTTTATGACGGTAGACATAAACATCTTTTCACACAGTTCTCTGAAGCGGAAATGCTTTGAAACTCTCCCTCAATAGGAATTAACTTAATTTAACATAACACCCTGACAGCACGTAAATGACATTTACTGGTAAATCAAATATTATTTCTGTGATTCAGTGACTGCAGGCTTGTATGTGGGCTGCATGAGCCAATCATAGGCTAAATGGAAGGATCTTGTCCCAAAGTGATTATTTATCAGAGACCGCACAGTCTGGCTGTGTGAAAAGCTAAATATAGAATGTTTAGCCACATGTGTGAGACAGAAGATTTGAAGATGTGGCTACATTCGGCTTGATTGATGAACCCAAAGCTGCACACAACACATCAACCCTCGCCCGGACTGAAACCCAATACTTTGTAAAAGTGTTGGCCTGTAGTCAGACAGCAGAACTGTATGACAGTTTAAACTCTTTTGATGTACTAAAGGTGTGTAATTGTACTGTGGTTTCATACGTTTTCTCTTAATGCGGATATTTCACGGTAGGATCATACAAGGTACATGCTACGACGTATTCTACTTTGCAAGGCAGCGGTCTCATTGAAGTGAATGCTTTTTTGGTTTTGCTGCACTACCATTGTGTGAATGGCCTTAACATTCTGTTTGCTGCACCCGTTTGTCTAAATCCATTCGACAAATAATTGTATTTTACTCTGGCTTATAATCTGGTCCTACCACCTTCAACAATTCCTTAAATTCCTGTTGAATTCTTACAAGGATTGATGCAGGATTCTTGGGCTTATCTGTCCAACTCTCAGCTAATACCAGCGCAGGAAAGTAATTTACCTTTGATGTAGAACTCAGGTTGATGTCTTGAATGTAGCTTGACTGCCAGAGTAATTGTCACCTTGTCGTTTTCTCCTTATCTGGACCGACCTGCAGCTACAGACTGCTACTGCATGCTAGAAAACAGAAGATCAGCAAAGGCTACAAATAAGGAGTGCAACATCTATGAAACATTTTGTTAGAGTTATTTGACCTTCTCTCTGGTTAGATAAAAATATTGGACAAGCTTTAGGTTTGAGTGAGCCTTTCCATCTTGCCAGCACTGGAATCTCTCCCAGAGGCTTTTAGCATGCACATGTTTTTCTGCACTGTGGCACATCAATCAGGCTTTGCAAATAAATGTGGTGTAGCCCCTTGTGGAAATAGATAAAACAATCAGGAACACAATATTAATCCTAATGTATGTCTTTAACTTCTCTTGCTGTACACATCTGATTAACCTGTATTAGATTTAGATTGTTCAGAGAAGACTTTCCCCAGAGAGCATGGGGTTGCTGAATAATTTCACTCTGTAGAAATGGGCTGTCCCATTTAATTTTACTCTGCAAAGCCTGGGATTATGTTCAGTGACTACATGTTTTGTATGCGTTTCAGTTTATTTTGCCTGTGATATCCACATGGACTGTGGCAGCTACATCAGGATTAGATATGGTTAGCCAACAAAGACTACATGTTAAGGGTGAGGGAAAGATCGTAGCAACAGAAAATAAATGAATGCTAAAACATGGTTGAGATTTGGTATTTTTTCATATTCCAATATTACTTTTTGGCTCTGAGCTCAGGATATCTGCTGATAACAATTCGTAATCCAATACCAAGCTCTCTTTTTCCCAAATTCTAAATCTTTGTGTTATGTAAAGTGACAAAAAATATAAAGGTTTATAAAGATTTAATGATTGTAACCGATAGCAGAAACACTGCATTTTACAATGACATTGGCGATGAAACTGTATTTATTTAATTTAATTCATGTCATGTCTGGACAATACCCAATCCTTTTTAATTAATTTAATATTGGGGTGGCTCACCTGGTAGAGCGGGTGACCCATCTACTCAGGCTGTGCCACATCTTTTTCAAATAGAGATTTAGAAAATTACTGATTTAAATAATTGAGGCTTTTTGTTGAAAGCTCAGGAGTTCACACTTTCACAACTTGTGACATAATACAGTTTGACAGACTCATTACAACACAGATGTATGTTGTATGCATTGTCGTAGATGTTCAGTGCTTTTTATTTTTATTATCTTGAAATGAATAAGGTTGTTTTTTTAGCCCAAAAGATTGTGCACTAGAGCTCATTAGTTCACTCAAAACAAATGGTATGTCTGAGAACAGCAGAGGCCTATAATACAAGGCAAGCTCATGCAGTTCAATTACTCATTATTTTCTCTGTTCTATTATAGAGCTTGGTGCCTTTATCGACATGACGATCATCAACAATCTGAAGAGTCGCTTAAAAAAAGAAAAAGAAAAACCTTCAGTCTGCTTTTGAATTACAAGCCTCAGCTGCTTTGCCTTTTCTGCTAATTTGCAACTCTTAGCATGCTAACACGCTAAACATTATTTCTGCTGAACATTATAAGCATTGAGAGCATGCTCAAGTAAGCATGTAGACTCTAGAGACTAGAGTCTTGTTAATTAACATACATATTTGAATCTAAATTGGTACTGTGTGGAACATTGGGCTTTTAGACATTTTTGTTTTCTTGTTGTGGCAATAACACATCTGCAAACCAAATATACATTAAGCATACTTGCTGCGCTTCGTTTGACTAAAATAATTTGAATTCAACAGGATTGCAATACATTAAAGTCTGGGGCATGTGGGAGTTAAACAATAGCCCAGCTACATGCATGCTTCATGTTCATTTAATCCCCAGAGAGATGGAGCGCCTGAGCAAACAAGTCAGGCTCTACTTTTTCTGGCGAGTTTCCCGTCTTTCTCTTCTTTGCCACTCATAACAAAGCAGTTAGCTCTGAGACTGCGTAAGAGAGAGAACTCTATTACAGGGCCGTTTTATGTAATGAATATAATGTCATTTTTGAGAACTAAAAAAAAGAAAGCTTTGAAAGGTTGATACTTGGTATTTGAATGTTTGAAATCTAATAAAAAAAAGGTTGAAACTAAGCTTTGAAGACGCGTCCTTTCTGAACAGCCAATGCGGAGCTTTGGCGATCCGCAGCAATAGTATCGGCTTGTGGTTTTTCAAATTAAGTACTTATTCCACATATTTAGCAGTTCTGTCTAAATAGAGAGAGTGAGAGAGACGAGCAGATACGCATTCGCATACAAAGAGCAGAAGAGCAGATTTGCTTGATGACTGGCGAGAAAAATCTATATCTACTTTATTGTTATAAAGCCACCTGGTTGCTTGTTATTGTATCATTCTATTATATTCATAGTTTAAAAAAAAACATTGAACATGTTTACGTCGGCAGAATCAGCATAGGTAGTAGGCTATTTGTTAGAGGTGTAACCCTAAAATCTTGAGTATGAGAAGTCACCTTTAATAGTCACCTTTAAAAAGCAGTACAGTATAATGCACCTAACTACGGCTCATCCTCCATAAAACTGCAGCGTGAACAAACTTAAACTAAGCAGACACAAAGCTGCATAAAGAGACAACTTAAACTTAGATTGAATGAATGATTGTGTTAATGTCAGTGTCAATGTTTGATACTACTTCTGAAGTTTTATAGCTTTATTGATGGGTTAAGTTAAACAGTTTGTTCACTACGGTCAGACAGAAGTCGTACACAAGACTCTGTCGACAGCCATCCATCCATCCATCTTCAACCGCTTATCCGGGGTCGGGTCGCGGGGGCAACAGCTCCAGCAGGGGGCCCCAAACTTCCTTTTCCCGGGCCACGTTGACCAACTCTGACTGGCGGACCCCGAGGCGTTCCCAGACCAGTGTGGAGATATAATCTCTCCACCTCGTCCTGGGTCTTCCCCGTGGTCTCCTCCCAGCTGGCTGTGCCTGGAACACCTCCCTAGGGAGGCGCCCAGGGGGCATCCTTACCAGATGCCCGAACCACCTCAACTGGCTCCTTTCTACGCAAAGGAGCAGCGGTTCTACTCCGAGCTTCTCTCGGATGACTGAACTCCTCACCCTATCTCTAAGGGAGAAGCCAGCCACCCTTCTGAGAAAACCCATTTCGGCCGCTTGTACCCGGTCATGACCCAACCTTCATGACCATAGGTGAGAGTAGGAACGAAGATAGGCCGGTAGATCGAGAGCTTTGCCTTCTGGCTCAGCTCTCTTTTCGTCACAACGGTGCGGTAAAGCGAGTGCAATACCGCGCCCGCTGCTCCGATTCTCCGGCCCATCTCCCGCTCCATTTTCCCCTCACTCGTGAACAAGACCCCTAGGTACTTGAACTCCTTCACTTGGGGTAAGGACTCATTCCCTACCCGGAGTAGACAATCCACCGGTTTCCTGCTGAGAACCATGGCCTCAGATTTTGAGGTGCTGATCCTCATTCCAACCGCTTCACACTCGGCTGCGAACCGATCCAGTGAGTGCTGAAGGTCACAGGCTGATGATGCCATCAGGACCACATCGTCTGCAAAGAGCAGCGATGAGATCCCAAGCCCACCAAACTGCAACCCCTCCTCCCCCCGACTACGCCTCGATATCCTGTCCATGAATACCACAAACAGGATTGGTGACAAAGCGCAGCCCTGGCGGAGGCCAACACCCACCGGGAACGAGTCCGACTTACTGCCGAGAACCCGGACACAACTCTTGCTTTGGGCGTACAGGGATTGGATGGCCCTCAAAAGCGCCCCCCTCACCCCATACTCCCGCAGCACCTCCCACAGTATCTCCCGGGGGACCCGGTCATACGCTTTCTCCAGGTCCACAAAACACATGTAAACCGGATGGGCATACTCCCAGGCCCCCTCCAGGATCCTTGTGAGAGTGAAGAGCTGGTCCGTTGTTCCACGGCCAGAACGGAATCCGCATTGTTCCTCTTCAATCTGAGGTTCGACTGTCGGCCGAACCCTCCTTTCCAGCACCTTGGAGTAGACTTTACCCGGGAGGCTGAGCAGTGTGATACCCCTGTAATTGGCACACACTCTCTGGTCCCCCTTTTTAAACAGGGGAACCACCACCCCGGTCTGCCACTCCTTAGGCACTGTTCCCGACTTCCACGCAATGTTGAAGAGACGTGTCAGCCACAACAGCCCCTCCACACCCAAAGCCTTCAACATTTCTGGGCGGATCTCATCAATCCCCGGGGCCTTGCCACTGTGGAGTTGTTTGACTACCTCAGTGACTTCCACCAGGGAAATTGCTGATGATCCCCCATAATCTTCCAGCCCTGCCTCTATCAAAGAGGGCGTATTAGTCGGATTGAGGAGTTCCTCAAAATGCTCCTTCCACCGCCCGAGTACCTCCTCAGTTGAGGTCAACAGTGTTCCATCCCTGCTGTAAACAGCTTGGATGGTTCCCCGCTTCCCCCTCCTGAGGTGCCGGACAGTACGCCAGAAGCACTTTGGTGCCGACCGAAAGTCCTTCTCCATGGCTTCTCCGAACTCCTCCCACACCCGCTGCTTTGCCTCTGTCACGGCCGAGGCCGCTGCCCTTCGGGCCTGTCGGTATCTTGCAACCGCCTCTGGAGTCCCCCGTGATAACATATCTCGGAAGGACTCCTTCTTCAGTCGGACGGCTTCCCTGACCACCGCGGTCCACCACGGTGTTCGAGGGTTACCGCCCCTTGAGGCACCTAAGACCTTGAGGCCGCAGGCTCCCGCCGCAGCTTCAGCAATGGAAGCTTTGAACATTGACCACTCAGGCTCAATGCCCCCAACCTCCACAGGGATGCCAGAGAAACTCCGCCGGAGGTGTGAGTTAAAGGTCTCTTGGGTATGGGCCTCCTCCAGACGTTCCCAGTTCACCCGCACTACCCGTTTGGGCTTACCAGGTCTGTCCAGACTCTTCCCCCACCCCCTGACCCAACTCACCACCAGATGGTGATCAGTTGACAGCTCCGCCCCTCTCTTTACCCGAGTGTCCAAAACATGCGGCCTCAGATCAGATGATACGATTACAAAATCGATCATCGATCTTCGGCCTAAGGTGCTCTGGTACCATGTACACTTATGAGCATCCTTATGTTCGAACATGGTGTTTGTTATGGACAGCCCATGTCTAGCACAGAAGTCCAATAACAAACAACCACTCGGGTTGAGATCAGGGAGGCCGTTCCTCCCAATCACGCCTCTCCAGGTGTCTCCATCGTTGCCCACGTGCGCGTTGAGTCTCCCAGTAGAACTATGGAGTCCCCTACTGGAGCCCCCAACAGGACTCCATTCAGGGTCTCCAAGAAGGCCGAATACTCTGAACTGCTGTTCGGTGCATATGCACAGACAACAGTCAGAGTTTTCCCCCCCATAACCCGTAGGCGTAGGGAGGCGACCCTCTCGTCTACCGGGGTGAACTCCAACGTAACGGCACTCAGCCGGGGATTTGTGAGTATCCCCACACCCGCCCGGCGCCTCACACCCTGAGCAACTCCAGAGAAGAATAAGGTCCAACCCCTATCCAGGAGTACGGTTCCAGAACCGAGACTGTGCGTAGAGGAGAGCCCAACCAGATCTAACTGGTAGCGCTCCGCCTCCCGCACAAGCTCCGGCTCTTTCCCCCACAGAGAGGTGACGTTCCACGTCCCCAGAGCCAGCCTTTGCCGCCCAGGTCTGGTCCGTCGAGGTCCCCGACCTTCACTGCCACCCGTCTGGCAATGTACCCGACCCCAACGGTTCTTCCTGCGGGTGGTAGGCCCACATGATGGAGAGGGGGGGGGTGCCACGTTGCTTCTTCGGGCTATGCCCGGCCGGGCTCCGTGGCAAACCCGGCCACCAGGCGCTCGTTGACGGGCCCCCCTTCCAGGCCTGGATCCAGACGGGGGCCCCGGGCTTCCTCCGGGCAGGGTCACACCTCCTCTTTTTTGATGTGCCATTGGGGTTCTGTCGACAGCATTTACTTTAATTACCATCAGGTTTTTTTATTTCCTGTAGCAGTTCACAGTTAAAGATAAACAAATAAGTAAGGATGGAAGAAAGCAAGGACAGAAGCAGGAGTGTAATGTAGTAGATGCTTTGAGCCAGCAGCAGGGATGGAGTCACTACATTTGACTGACAGGCTTTTCTTGCCCACAATGTTCAGAAGTGCAAAGTTTCAGTTTTGCAAGTTTTTATCTCTCAGGTACAAGCTTAAAGTAAAAGCAAAGATAGATGCTTTGGAATAAAGCTTTGCCATTCAGCTAAATTATCTAAAATTGATCTTAATAGAGTCCGGACAGGCAGGTGTAGAAGTGCCCTCTTGAAGCTTATTTAAAATAGCAAGTGTCCTTTCATATTCTTAAGCGTCTTAAGTTAGGCTTGAGACTTATAGACACAGCACTTAAATATATGTTATGTTAAAGAAAATATGCAATGAGACTATCAAAAACAATACGAAGAATTCCCAGCATCAGGATCAAATTCAGCTCCTTTAGGTGTGAAAGCTTAAACAAACACTTCATACGAGTGTTCAAAGGCCATCTTCAATACATCAGATGATGCCGCTTCAGGCCATAGATCCTTGTGTAACTAATTGTAATGCTGGGACTGTAGAAGGATTCAATGTTATAACATTGCGAGTTAGTACACGTGAGCTGTGTCGGCTGTGCAGCAGCTTTAAACTTTACGAATTTCTCTACGTTTACCATTTTTGGAAACATTTGGTATAATGCAAGTACACGACTCAAGAAAATATATAACATACTAGGTCAAGTCGTTTATAGACATTTTAAAGCGGAAAAGTTACACATCATCCATCCTTACTACTACAACCACTGGCTGCATTGCCATAGATTTTTGTACAGAAACGCACGGTCCCCAGGGGATGACATTTGTTGTTCACAGTGAAATATCTTTATTTAATGGACTGCCATGAAATTTAGTTCAGACCTTCCTGTCCCATCCATGATGAATCCTGCCAAATCCCAGTGATCCCCAGACCTTCCATCACCATCATCAGGTCAAAATGTCTGTTTGTGCAGCAGTTTGGTTTATGACTAAATACCTGCAAAACTATCAGCCTCCGTCAGACTGAGCTATACTTCGTGTTAATAAGTTTGCTTACACACTAGACTAAGATGGTAAACATTATACCTTCTGTATCAATATGTTAGCATCATTGTGAGCATCTTTGCATGCTGATGTGGGCATTAAACTCAAACCACTGTGCTTAAGTGTCTCACAGATGATGATAGAGATGTCTAACTATGTTGTAGTGGACTCTAATGACATTAGTCATCCTAATCTGTGGTTCAACACAAGCAAATCAGCAGTTCACAGTTAAAGAGGAACAAAAGTATGTATTGATTTTATTAAACAATCTCAACTTGTGTTCACTTACAAAGAGATCTTTTTGGCAAATACAGGCATTTGCTTATACTTCTAAAACTGTGTACATTCATCCTTAAGTATCCTTATTGTATCCGTTTATTTGTACTCAACCCATCATTGTATGTTCTGTATTTATTCAATGTTTTCTTTGACACTGGAAAACAGAAAATGTGATAACGTGGAGCAAAAGCTCTGGAAGAATTTGACCTCAAACTGTGGTGGCAGATGCGTCTACAGAGACAACAACCTTGAGAGCTAAGTGTGAATGAATGGGTTATAGTGGCATCAGCAGGCAGTGAGTAATAGTCTGCTCCCATGGTGCCTCCTGGGACTTGTACCCTTTGTAACACCAAGTGTAGTTACACAGTGACTGACGACTCCTTCTAATGTTAAGGTTAGCTCAGAATGTGTCCTTATGTGCTTGGGTCGCCTCACCTCGACTTTAATACATGTGTTCGAAATGCTCTGTATCTTGTTTCTTTATAGATCAGCCTGAACAAATGTGTTCTGAAAGCTCCTCTGAACTATACTGCTTGGCGGTGTAAAGTCTTTTTTGGTTTTAGCAGAATAATATGTCAATTGTAAGTCAAGAAACGCTTAATTTAGTCTCATTATTGACAGGACTCAAAAGCACTTCAGCATATAGTAGTGTGCTCCTCTTATACACGTTTTGATAATGGATTTTCCTCTGGCAGTCTCACAAGTGGCTCCAGAGGCACGGACCTTAAACAGCCTGAAGGTCTTGTAGAGAGATGGCCATGCGTGCCATTTTATTTAGTTTTTCCATCTTCAACTGTTTATGTACCATCATTGCTCATAGAAAGGAATCATTAAGGATGGGGTTTGATATCATTTTATCAAAATCGAATACAGTGTGGAATCCACTGGAATCTGAATCCGTCAGAATCCTTCATTATGTTTATCTTTCAACATTTGCAAGTAACTAAAGGTTGAAATACAAAATATATAACTACAATTTAAAGATGTCTAATCAACTTTTGTTGGCTGAGAAGGCAGGAACAATACAGTTTTTTGTAGTGACCTAACTAATGTTCACAACCTGCATCTACAACCTGAACATGAGATGAGCAGCATAATATGTGAAAATGTTAAAATGCATGTGACACATTCAGCTGTATTTCACAAGCGACTCGATCCAAATACTGGAGGTTTACGAACTATTAAATTGATCAGATTACTGTCAAAAGAAGATATGAATCAAAGTTTAATTGGGAGATTCTTAAACTGACGTGAGGTCGACAGCCAGGTCATGTCTCCGGGAAAAAGTAGCTACTCTCTTTGTCCCTGCAGTGTTGCACAGAGATGTGTCCTTTCACTCAACGATCAATGGCTGAATACAGACGACAGCTTCAGGGAGCACATTAAACAGAGAACAGCCAGCCTTTTCATTTCAGCCGTTGGGCCTTTAACTTTGATTAGCTTCAGCTGATCTAACCTACCACTGGTAATGTCATTTTTTAATGGGCAAAAGCATCAGACAGCTGCTACTTATGTTTTCCATACTGTTTACTAATAGAAACGAGTGAGGAGAGGTAAAAGGTTTTGATGACACGTTTGTTGGGGTTAGAGACTAATGAAACTGGGTATTTTGCCGTCAACTGCATTAAAAATGGAATGGGATATCAGAACACATCCCCTTGGAATGCTCCACTGCTGGTTTATTTAACGGTAAATGGTGTCGTAAAACTTTAAAGTGATGGCGACCAAAGGAGAACATGACATAATCTTTTTCTGCATGCTGGCAGCAGGTGACAGACACTAACAAACACACACACAGAGCCCAGAAAACCTGACCATCACTCGTGGTTAAAATCACACCTTGAGCCCCTCTGTCATCCCCATTTTATTGTGTTATCGTTCTCCCCCTTCACGCACTCCGTTCCACTGTTATGAATAAAGCATCACCTGAGACTAGCTCTTCTCTCGGCTCCAAATGCCACTGCTTATTTTCCTTCCGTGCAACATTTTCATGGCAGAAGTCTGAAACCCTAAATCCCAAAACGCCTACCACAAAGCAAAGCACCGAAGCACAGACACGTGCAACACGCAGGCACACATACGCAGACCCAGATACAGCGCAACATGATAAATACACTTAGTGGAGTATTATCATAGTAATAATCAAAAACACTGTATCCTTGTAGAGTTGAATAGAGCTTTCGAATGTGTGGTAATTTTTCTCACGCACGCACAGTATAATCTTCAGAAGGGGTCTCAAATCAGTTTTATTATCTATGGTTGATTCATTTTCTGTAGCTTTTTCCATTTTAAGTTAAAAGGCATCAGAGCAGTGGTCCCAACAGTCAATGATCTACTGACTGCATTTCCCATTTATTGTTATTAGCATTTCTTACCATTTTTCTATGAGCTCATTTATTAATTCCTCAAATCCATAATGTTTTCGGGTCTGTATAGAAAACTAAGTTACATAGAAAAGGGTAAACCATAGTTGAGTTAAGCGAACAAACATTTGTTAAACAGATGACCTATTCAGATGAAGTATTCATCCTTAAGTGCAGCAAAAGCACAACAAAAAGGCTTTTTCTTCATGCTGATGCTAGGCTTGTGACATATTATAGACACAGTACTTAAATATATGTTACGTTACAGAAAATATGCAATGAGACTATCAAAAATAATAGGAAGAATTCCCAGCATCTCAGTGCACAGTTAGTCCATTTGTGGTTGAGAAGTGAAAGCATCAGGATCAAATTCAGCTCCTTTAGGTGTGAAAGCTTAAACAAACACTTCATACGAGTGTTCAAAGGCCATCTTCAATACATCAGATGATGCCGCTTCAGGCCATAGATCCTTGTGTAACTAATTGTAATGCTGGGACTGTAGAAGGATTTGATGTTATAACATTGCGAGTTAGTGCACGTGAGCTGTGTCGGCTGTGCAGCAGCTTTAAACTTTACGAATTTCTCTACGTTTACCATTTTTGGAAACATTTGGTATAATGCAAGTACACGACTCAAGAAAATATATAACATACTAGGTCAAGTCGTTTATAGACATTTTAAAGCGGAAAAGTTACACATCATCCATCCTTACTACCTCAACCACTGGCTGCATTGCCATAGATTTTTGTACAGAAACGCACGGTCCCCAGGGGATGACATTTGTTGTTCACAGTGAAATATCTTTATTTAATGGACTGCCATGAAATTTAGTTCAGACCTTCCTGTCCCATCCATGATGAATCCTGCCAAATCCCAGTGATCCCCAGACCTTCCATCACCATCATCAGGTCAAAATGTCTGTTTGTGCAGCAGTTTGGTTTATGACTAAATACCTGCAAAACTATCAGCCTCCGTCAGACTGAGCTATACTTCGTGTTAATAAGTTTGCTTACACACTAGACTAAGATGGTAAACATTATACCTTCTGTATCAATATGTTAGCATCATTGTGAGCATGTTTGCATGCTGATGTGGGCATTAAACTCAAACCACTGTGCTTAAGTGTCTCACAGATGATGATAGAGATGTCTAAATATGTTGTAGTGGACTCTAATGACATTAGTCATCCTAATCTGTGGTTCAACACAAGAAAAAAACGTATGTGCGTGCGTTCTGTGCTGTTTTACCTTCACACTAACAGTGTCCAACGTCAGTGTGTTACTATGGTAAGGGGAGTGTCGAGAGTAATGCCCTTCAATGGTAAGATATTTCTGCGTAAATAGAAGACGCACACCCTGTCAAAGATATAATTTGTTCGTCTCTGTTTTCACAACTTCTACAATGTAACTGATCCCCTTTCAGGAGGTGATATATGATATCACAGGAAGAATAAAAAGGGAAAACTTTTTTTTTTTTTTTTTAACACAATGGAGCTAAAATGAGTGCAGACAGGTCTCTAATGTGTACAGAGCATTTATAAAAAAATAACCTCTTTGACCCTCTTTTCATTACCATTTACTGTACATCAGGAAACAATACAAAACACACATAACACACAATCTAGCATTTGTGTGTGCCACAAAGCAGGAACAATTTCAGAGAATAAGAATAGAGAGACTAAATGTAAATGGAGACGTATGAACAGTAACTTAAATAACCCTCCACTAGTTAAAGCTGACAAGCTTAGTGCAGTGCTGAAGCTTGGGTTTCCCCTTCGGCACAGTGTCATCTCAGTGACCCAGCAAATTGATACCAGTGCTCGGAGCGGGGGGAGGGTGGCAGGGGGTGCAAACTGAAATGCAGTCTTAAACCTGCATTAGATATTAATTCTGATATTGACAATCAAAAATCACCATGTAATGTGAAAAGGCTGACTCGTTTTGTTTAACCTGCAGAGAATCAACACCAAACTCAGCAACTTTTGAACTTTAAGCTCTTTTAGCTCACGGTTTTGGTCTTTAAGCGAATAAAACATTTGACAATGACAATCCATCAAATAGTTGTTGAGATATTTCATTCTGGATCAAAGTGGGGTACTGACCAACAGACAGACATCGCCATACCTTGAGCTTCACGGTGTTAGCATGGCTAAAAAAAAAAGTGTTCCATTTTGCATGCGTGCGAGTCTCACCCATATCTTTTTGGGATTAGCTCTTATTTAGTATGATTACAAGTTTTAACTAATTAATTGATTTGCCTCTGCAAAAACATTTTATTTATTAACATTTATTATTTTGTTAATAAGCTGTACAAGACCATACAGTTTGAAACAGAATACAGCTGAGGGCAATAGAAAACAAAATGAACACTGTTATACTGTACGCTTTGATGAAATCATGTGAAATTAATCTGACAATGAAACAACTGTTATTTACTATCAGTACTGCTTTACTTCTTGTGTATTACTGCATTTGATAGAGATAAGATTTAAATGTCAAAATTTAAATAGTCAAATGCTTACATTTCAGGCTGTTGTGCATATTTTCTCAATTGGAGCACATCTTAGGCAAGCAAGCACCCCAATGAATTAGTAGTAGAACTAATAGAAAAAAAAACACAGGATAAAAACTGAGAATAAATATCTGTCTTGGTTAATTGACAATTAATTAATTAATTAATTAATTAGCTACACACAAGATGGGTGTGGGGGTTGGGGGCTACAAATTAAGAGGCACAAGCCAACATTATTACTGTCCCAGTGTAAGTGACCGGGTGAGAGACTTACCATGTGCATTATAGCAATAGTGTCAATGTGGCAACATCCTATTGCTTTATATATAGGTTTTATAAGCCTTTAAAACTTGCTTTTATAAGTAAGTTTAAACAAAGAACACTCTTGTATTACAATGTCGGCAAAGTTATTATGTCAGTGAAGGACAGCCAAGTCTTTAGCGAGACAAGACGTATAGGTTCTCCTCTAAACGAGACACTTGTTTTAAATGACATGACATTTAAGTCTCTTGTTCCACGTCTAAAGATTTCAAATTAAGCTGTCAGTTACAGTTTCAGGGCCTGGTTAATCAATGTGCTTGTCTGTCTGTGTACATGTGATTATATGTGCAGAAATTGTTATGGCCACTTCCTGAAATGAAAACTCACTGAATAATAATCTAGCAGAGATTCACACACGCCAAAAAGTGGAGGGTCAAGGTTTAGGCTCACTGTCATCCTACAAAACAGGGTGTGGGTGTGTGTGTGAGTGTGAGTGTGTGTGTGTGCGCATGCATTTAGAGAAAGGACACAACGTTGGATTGACAGTTTCTCCTACAATTTATCAAATTGATCAATATCATTCTGCTGATCTCTGTATTACTATTTGATAAAGATGAAGGGACTCTTTACATTAATTAATTTATTCCTACTACCAACCAGCTTCACAATTGCTTTGTGGGAAATAGTACGGCCTTGAAGTCTTTGTAAAGATCTGAGCTGTGATGACCCGGGGATTTTATATTGTTTTTTTAATCTTTATTTGAAACTATTCTACTGTGACTAATCATCTTCAGGAGATTAATGACTTGCATTGAGAAATGTAATATGCTTTTACTTTCTGTTACGCAAGTGGTTCATCTATGTTAATGAGCATGGCATTAAATCTAATAATGTTAGTGCAGTTTACCATAGTTCATTTATCAGCAGCATATGGAGGGCTCAAAGAAACCTGAAAGTACCTTAAAGCAAGAAGAAAGGATGACAGTACGTATAGAGTGTATAAATTGTCATTGGGTGGTGACATTTTTTATGTAGACACACGGTTATTACGTAAATCTATTTAATCACAATTACATATTAATTATGAAAAGTATTGAGGCTAGCAGTATGTGAGCAGACAATAGCAAACATCATCCAAATACTCAAAGTAAAAAAAATGTTTTATTCACATTTAGCAGCAAAAAGATCAAAACAAGTAGTAAAAATCCCTGTTAAACCAAGAGTGAGCTGGTTCATGACAAGTGGAGAAGACTACATAGATTGACTGGGGACTTTTGACTTTTTAACAATATTGCAAGCACATGTCTCCTGTCTGGGATGGTGGTAGTCTAGTGGTCTAGTACTCAGGGTTTCAAATAGAACACCAGAAGGTTGTGAGTTTAATACCAGGCTGCCATCATTGTGCTCCTGAGCAAGGCAGTTAACCATGAGTTGCTCCAGAGGACTGTCCCTGTAGTTAGTTCACTGTAAGTCACTCTGGATAAGAGCGTCTGATAAATAACCTGTAATGTCTGACAGTGTATATGCGAGTGTGTGTCTGTCCTTGTGTCTGCTTGACCTACGAGATCCTGCACCCGTCTCTTGACTTGTTGAACTTGCCAAGCTATAGCCCAAAGCTATTCGAACCCAGTTCCAGAAAGCTTTGTTTTCTCTGAGGTCTCATGAGGCCTGGCTGGGCTCATGCTGGTAGCCACATGCCAGAAACGGGAGCAAGGACAAGCTGTCATAACCTCCTGGTCTGTTTTTCCTTTTAGTCTTTTGATCTCCCTCTTTTCCTCTCTATATAGGGCTACTTGGATTATGATAAGTGATGGATTAGTGTATGAAAATCATTGAACCCCAAACAAACACAGGTTTCCTACAGTGGCTTTGGCCTACGATGGCGGAAGGACAGCGCCAATGATGCGCCATGTCTAAGGGGAAAAGAAAATAAGCCGGCAGAGGGTGCTTCATTTCAGAATCAGTTCTCTTCTCCTTTCTTCACCTCAACTGCAGTTTCTCCACTCCAAACTTGACATTCGATGTGAAAGGATGACTAGTTGGAGAATTCTGTGCGGTGCGAAAAGCTTTTAAAATTACAATTTGATGAATGATAGCCCTTCTGGCAGGCAAGGATAGGAGGTGGCCATGAGATGAGAATGGGAGGCAAGAAGGATTTGCAGCTGAAGTCTGGGGGACAAACAGATGGAGCAGTGAGCCATATTTACCTAACTTTAAATTGTTCATTATGCCCCGAGTAAGTGTTTTAATTCTGCTATTTCGGTCTGTTCTGTACATAAGGCAGCTGTTGTATGTCTCCGCGTCCTGGAAGAACAGAGGTCTGTTGCTAAAAATTAGGTTTCTCCACTTTTTCCAATCAGGATCACTGGTCTACAGCTTAGATGGTGTTGCATGTTGTTCAGATTGTAAAGCCCTCTGAGACAAATGTGTGGACAGATGTTTGGGCTACTGTATATAATATATCTGGTTTGTCGAGTTGCATCTTTCCTCATGCAAATTCCATCTAACTTCAGATATGTTTTAATTCATTAAAAAAATATTCTGCTTGGAATAATAATGTCCGTTATGAGTTTATCAAAAAAAAAAAAAAAAAAGGTTGATTAGTTACAAATTATTGAAATCACATTTAGTCTATGAATATGCAAATATTGTTCTTTTAAAAAGTTTAACTACTGGACACCAAGTGCCCTTAATTTCTCTCCGGGGATACGTCCACTGGAGGTTTCACGTTTTAAAGATCAGGTTTTAAACTCAGATTTCCGACTTTTAAACTCAGATTCTGCACATGCATCTTTCTGCACAGTGAAAGTTGAACACCCAAGTGACCCGTTTGGCAGGTTACATTTTCAGCAATGGGCAACGACGAGATTAAAATACTTCAGAAACATGATGCAGTCAT
This sequence comes from Bovichtus diacanthus, assembly GCA_943590825.1. Lineage (NCBI taxonomy): Eukaryota > Metazoa > Chordata > Actinopteri > Perciformes > Bovichtidae > Bovichtus > Bovichtus diacanthus. The sequence goes on from CALSBV010010214.1 coordinate 31,717, forward strand.
TACTTAATATATCACACTGATACAGTATATACACACACACACACAGTGCATTAGGGCTTGTTTTGTGCAAAATATACAAATACTAGAAAGGTGTCGCAATACCCTGCTGTTAAAAACAGTGCTATACCAGTATTTTAGGAATGATAGTGTTTTAATAAGAGCCACATTTATAAAATTTTTTAAAAAGTATTGTATTAGTTCCATGTTCTGTCATCTATTATTCCATTACTTTCTCTGATGTTTTAGGTTTTTGCCGTGGTATCGTTTCAGTATCAGTAGCAAAGTCATAATTTTGGTATTGTGACACACTAGTGCCAACACATCCGTCTCTGGTATCCTGCAGTCCGCAACCGGCAGGTCCCGCGAAGAATAGTTAATGTCTGGATTAGCTCCTTGATCTCTTTGTTTCCCACATCGAAACCTCCTTCAGCCCTATGGGAATCCTCAGGCAGGGCAACAGCAGGGCATGGATGAGTCACGTGGACCTGCACGGTGCTCAACACTTGAGGTCCAATTTCCAAATGTTTCATTTCAAATGTTTTCTTCTGTTAAGAGTCTAATAAGTTAAGGTGTATGCCCATAGATTGTATTAACAGCTGATATATTAGATGCATTTTGTTTTTTTTTCATGTTCTTGTTGGAAGATTTTACTATTTGATACATTAGTTTGCAATAGGTCTTCTGTCTCCAGTATGTGAGTGTGAAGTATGTGCAAGGCTATGCAGCAAGCTAAACACACCTCCACTAAAGGTTGAACACAGAAGTGTATACTAGAAGCTAGAGCCAGATGACTTCGATACGATCGAAGATAACTGCCTAAACTATCTCGACACCGATATTGATATACCACTAGGGCTGAAACCTATAGCATCAGGAAAAGTAATTGTATAATAGATGATAGAACCTTGGAACTTAAAAAAAATAATAATTTGGGGTTTTTTTCATTATTAAAAATGTTTTACGGAAAATATTTTGACAATGTCAATGTAAAGTCAGTGGAGGGCGTGAACAGACACCATAAAACAGGAGTTAATTATTGTACTGTAGTGTGTTTATATACTTTAATATCCAACCAGAAGTGTAGAAACTCTTAAGATCAGCTCTTTACACGTTCATATCTCTCCACCTTCACTTGTCACACTGAGGCTTATAAAAGGATAAGTGCGATTTTCCCGCTAATATTCACCAATGTGTTTCTGTTGCTAAAACTAACTACACAGTGGACTCATTGGGGCGCCGTTAACGCAGTCTCCAGAATCAATGTCCTATGATCTGTACTGCCACCATTCACCATCGACTAACCTCCCTAAGCCTTGCATGCAGTTAAAAAGTAGCACTTCCTTCACACAGAAGCACTGTTTCACGGAACATAATTAAAGCAACATTTACATTTGCCTCAAAACATATTTGGCAAAACAAATTAGTTATAAAGAAATTCCGTTTCTAGAAGACATTACAGGAGTCCCTATAGGAGGAACAACATAGTACTTAATATGCAGCCTATTAAAGCTGTATTTTCAGATTTCTTATTTGTTGTTAGAAAAAAAGGGAAAATCAGTTTGATGTTGATTGTAATGCTTATCTTCAGTACATAATCAGATAAACCCAAGACGCTGTTTAGGGTTTGCAACTACAGCTTTGCAGAGCTGGAGTGTGTAACATGCACACAAGCTGAACAGTAATTATTTCAGGAAAGATTTGAGGATTAGCAACAAACACGACAACTTCTGCACTTTAATTAGGAGACTAAGATGCAAAAAGATACAAGAAAAAACTGAACCTTGCTTTGAAGAGCAAGCAATTACTCTCGACCAGTTTAAATGATGCGTGGTACATTGAGCCCAGTGCACTACCCACAATTCAGTATATAAAATAAGGTTATTACCAATCACTTTATAGATTTTTTATTCAGAATACATTTTTGCTTTGATATTTGTGATAACAGTAACGCAGTCAACATATTTTTGAAACATATGTCTTGTTGACCGAGACTTCTCTTTAAGTGTGAAAGATGCATTTGTCTCGCATCTGTCTTCTCAAACGCATTTATATCTGCATGTAATGAGATTCAGATTTGAGGTTTGCTATTTATCAAACACCTGTTTGTTGTTTGTGACATGCTGCTGTGTTGGCTAGTTGGAAAACTGCTAATCAAAGTGAAATGTTTTCCCTTCTCGTTAACCCTGCATTTACCCTATTAAGATAACCGTATTTAAATGTTAACACAGGAAATGATCCACATGTTTATGTGCATGGCACTTCTAAAAGCTCCCATTAAGAGAGAAGCTGGTTGACAAAGGAGAGAGCGTGAAAGAGCAAATGGGAAAGATAAGGCTGAGACATGGCGATGTAGAAGGTGATACATGGAAGAGGAGGAACGTTTGTTGTCCTTTAACCCCAAACTCTTTAGCACTCATGGCAGAGCTTGTAAATCCTGAATGATGTAGCTTGAACCCTGCAAAACTTCTTAAAGTAAACAATCCAAAAACTTTTGCTGAGGGCAATAGCCAAGTGATTAGGGTGCATCCACGCATTGTGTTTGCAGAGGGCAGTGGCTCGACCTGAGGTGAAAAGAAGGGAGAATGAGGGATGAGTGACTGGAGTCACTGTAAATATCAAAGACGAATGAAAAGAGAAAGTCAACGTTTGAGCATTGCGCTGTTTGTCAGGCGGTTGTGAACAGATGGAAGTATAAATGAATAAGGGACAGGGCATGTCAGGAATGCAAGAGACGACTTCAACTCATGTAATTTTCATGAACTCGGGTAAATGTTTGGATTAAAAGGGGAGATAGATGTTGGCTAAATGGATGGATGACTGGAAGGGAAGATATACAGTATACAAGTAAGAGAAATCCCAACTTTCTATTTGGCTGAAAGGGAGTTGAAGTCACATACAGTCGCACACGTTTTAATGCACAAATGATGTGCATGTTGCCAAATGTAGGTTTGGTGGCATGCAAAGCACAAAACCACACCTTTGGGCGGTTAGTGTCACTTTATATGTCATGGGATGCTTGACATGAAAATGATTTTGTATTTTGAAAAAAGTATGTAAATATGTTTAACGTTGTAGCAAAGTAATTTAAGACTTACAATGGAATGCATGTCAAGAAACGGCATAATTCAGCATTGCATGATACTGAAGTCGCACACACAGTTTACAGCACGTTATATAACCACTATCATCTCCATCTGACTTCATGTAGACTGAGAGAGAACTGCAGTGACATCATGTTCTTTAGTAATTAAAGGCCCCTTTTTTTCCCGTAATTTTCTACTTGTTCAACATCCGAGGCAAGGATTGAGTTCCTTACATTAGTATTCATGAGATTGATAAGCAGGGTATCGCCCCCTTTTATTTTCTTGAGGTAAATTAGAAGGCATGTCGAAATGGAAATAGGTGATTGTCAAGAGCTTTTAAAGTGATTCCAGAGACATGTTGATTGGTTTCAACATGAAAAAGGTTGCTAATGCACATATTAAATCCCATCATATATGCATCAGAAAAAATCTGTCGTATTCATTTTACGCTGTCCCTGTAAAATGTTGCTTTGTTCTGAATTACTGAACATCTACCACTCTTCACTTCAAAACTGTTTTTTTTCCCTTAGTAAGTAATCCTACATGTTGGATTTTTTATGAAGAATATATGAAATTAAATAACACTAGCGCAGTTAATCATACCAAAATATTTCAAATGAAGAAATACAGCAGATAGACTGGTGCTACTTAAGTGAGAATGTGTGTTTTACTGTTGTTTTAGACAGCTGTAGATTACTAAATTTTACCCTTTTTTCAAGAGCAACCTCATCCAAATACTGAAGGTCCAAATTCGACCCCTCAAATTGTTAATGAGTACATAAGTGCAATTTTGGCCGGTCATCAAATTCCTCACAGAGTTAAAGAAAAAATGAGAGGCTGCTACCGAAATATTTTGTACACCACTTTGTACTAATGAGTAAGAGACATTTAGAGTCACATTGTGCTGCACTTCAGAGCTCGTCGGCTGTAAAGGAGAGCAGCATAGCAACAATGGCAGGCTGAGGTGGACAAAACACAGAATAAACCAGTAACGATCGAATTTCATCGGCCGATGCCGTGCCTTTCAAATATGCCAGGACATATCTATTATATATTAATTAAAATGCTCATGCAACCAAGGTTGTACATGTGGGTAGAAGTGGGATTTTCATTGCTTTATAAAAGCACATATTAAACACATGGCTACAAATCACTGATGCTTTTGAGTGGCCTTTGAACAGATTCAGTCCCTAAGATACTTGTTCATACATACACAGATGCTTAACTACTGAACCCCTAACGACTGTCTTTGTTTGGTTCTACCATCTGTGCCTGAATGTTAACAGTTGGCCTCCTCCAGGAGACTGCAAATAGATCGAGATGTACATAACTCTCCGCGAAAAAGGCAAAGAGTATACTCTGCTTTCACAGCAAAAACAAATGATTCCAGGAAACGAAATGAAAACAGAGAAAGGCAAAGATTTTAGGAGAAAGATTAAAATTGGGGGGGGGGCTAGATGGATGAATACCCTCAGGGAGAAAATGATGAAATATGAGGACAGGAGATGGTGGAAGAGAAGAAGAGAGATTGGGTGGATCTAAAAGCTTTTTCACTTTTCCTCCTTTTATCCCCTCTCTCATCAAGTAACAACTCACAGGAAGTGACAGGAGGACCGGAGTTGAGAATGAAATGAGCGAGCCATAATGGAGGCCATTAGGAGAAGTGTTTTGCACTCCATCATATATCAGAGTTTCTGACTCCTCTGCATTATTCAATTCTTCCAGTGATGTGTTGTCCGGTCGTGTCTAGAAGATAACCCAAGATATGCAAAACTGTCTCGAGAAGGTTACATTTAGGCATTGACCTCAAATGGTAAAGGGTTTGACATTGACTTTCAATGGTTACGGTTTGGATAAGTTGTCGGGCAACGAGTCTCGCAATTTCAAAAATGTAGGGTCTGTCCACAGTGAGCTCGGGTCTCCTTTCAAAAAGGGGGTGGCTTCCTGGGAAGGGTACTACATATGTGTACATCTCAAGGCAACACATTTCTTTCTGGGTTACAGAGTAAAGGATGAGTTCAGACTGTGGAAGGCTGAGAGACACAAGATTGAGGAGAAGGAGAAGAATTAAAAAAAAAAAAAAAATGTGATAGAAAGAGGGATTCTCTGTTTTCCGTATCGCTCTCATCAGTGACATCTGGGGGAAACAAGATAATCACTCATGTCACTAATACATAATGATGCTTATTGATTATAATTGGCTCACTGGGTATAATCTCAGCTCTTGAAGATGCATCCTTTTCTGCTTGTTTCAGTTTGCTTGTTTGGCCCATTTGCCTTTCTAGCACTGTGGATGAAAAATGTTCCCCCTAGTGCACATCATGATTATAAACCAGAGAGAAAACCAGGCTCAGATGCACCTTCTAAATAAACTGTGGACCGGGTGATTTGGAGGGTAATATGTGATTAGCCCTCCAGATTGCTGGATCTTATTTCATGCATAGTTTAGGTCACTGTAGCGAGATTGGACTCATTATTCATGAGTCTAACTAGGCCCTTAATGGTTCAGTAAATAGGGTGACTTGTTCTCACATGGCTACATTGGGGTGTACAGTATGTGTGTGCTTAATCTCCACACATTTTGCGGCCGTGTTTTGAGGCTCGTACGCAAAAATTCTGTCTTTTCAATTTTTTGTCAACCTTGAAAAGTGAATCCACATCTTTATTTCATCACAGCTGGAATATTGTACCACCTTTACTCAGGGCTCAGAAAACCATTCCAATACAATATGCGGCTGCTCTTTTTTTTAAAAAAATTTAAATTTTTTTTTATCATATATCCGACAGTCATATTATATTATCCTTTCCTGTGACGCTTAGAATTGATTTGAAGATTTCAAAAAGTTAGGGGTATGGTTACATTTGGGATTTCTTAGTTCTTACTAAACCATAGAGCCTCTGGTCGGGACCTACTGGTTGTTCCTTAAACACACATTATAAGCTCATAAATAGGTCTTTGCTGTCTGGGTCTCTACCATTTTCCATCATAGTCCAAAAAAAAATAAGTGTATTGATATGAATTGATTTGATTTTTTTTTCCTTCTTAATACATAAGAGCAAACACTATTCTACAGATGGGTGGATAAACGGACTGTAAAGGGGTTTCCACTATACTAAATTCCACATTATAATGGAAATTATAATTTATTGTTCCTCCTGACTGCACTCAATTATATGCTATTCATCTGGTAACATTCTGCTTACTAATGTGTGCTTACTGCATACTGGAGAAAGTGCTTCTGAATAATAACAGTTACTTGTGAAAGGACTGATCAATTATGGCTTTTGATTGAGGAGGATTGATGCTAGCTGGGAGAGTGATGACTTGTGGAAATGAATGGGACGATCAGCATTTCAACGTTTAATGATACATGACATATGAATGACTTCATAAATAAGATTTCTTTGTCAAAATGTGTGCCAGTAAAATAAAGTTGTTCTGAAGATGGGATTTACCATGTTTGATCAGTGTTGTCCTGATCAAACCCGTCCTTGCCATGTGTTGAAATAACCTTCAGTTAGCACCAGATTTTAATTCTTAAATTCTAAGTGGGGTGTGATCCCGACACTTCATTATACATACAGTATCTTCAAATTCATGTCAACATATCTTATTTTCCCCTTACAATATCTGCTCATCTAAACTAAGACATAATTAACCTGATTAATGGTTGTGTTCCTTGGTATTTCTAATATTTAGAAAGTCAACTCTGACTAAAAGTATGGGCCAATTTTGGCTTTTTTATTATTTAACCAATCACCTTTTTGTTAACCACATTTTAGTAGCCTAAACCCAACTAAACATGGAATGAGGTCATGAACCCTGGTGTCCAGCCTCAAAACCCTGTGCTTTTTACTGTAAATGTATTTTGTAGGAGACAGGGATGCATGTTGCGCGTGTGCTATGAATATACTGCTAAAAGGCTTCATTTTTCGCTAGATCTTTACAACAGGAAATGTGATTATCTGCAAAAACGTTCATATGATGTATGAGTATAATTGAATGAGCTAAATAAGCCACTTTAAAAAAATACTAATTACTGCATACAAGTAAATCTCTTATTTTTAGGACAATGTTGGTGTTTCCCTCCATTCTTTGTACACGTCAAAGTCGGCTCATAAAAATGTGATTTCTTTAATCTGGATCTCAATGGTATGCAAAACTCCAGTGATCTGGTATAATGTTATGTGGTTCATGATAGTAGTAACTTATGTTACAAAAACAAGCTACACAAATCATAATTTTTATTAACTCCAGTTAGTTCTGTGAGCAAACTGTGCTAAACACTACAACTCCAAACCTGGGAGTCTTGTAAATTAAAATGTGGGTGTATGCTTTTTTAAATTTTTTTATTCCATTGCTACTCTTTTTCATTTTAAAAACACTCGGTAAACACAGAAAAGGAGGAGGAGGAGGAGGAGAAAACTGCTTATGTTGTGATAGAAGAAGATTAGTCTGATAGTTAAGTTGGTGTGTTGTTGGAATATTTAAACACATCTATAGTAGTATTGCAGACTCAAGGGAAGAGCGCATGTGTAAATATCACTACAGTAACCGGTTTCCCAAATATGATAAAAAGAAAATACACTCTTAGTTGTATCCCACTCTCTCTATCACTTTGCATTTAACAAGGTTATTCAATGATTAGTGTGTTCAGGGTGGATATTTTCAGTGTCACTGAATTTTGACATTGTCCCTTTGTCCCAGTCGATGAGTAATCTCCATTCTGCTTCCAATCCCATCTTTGACAGTTTCAGTTGTAGGAGTTTCCTAATTCTATACATGTCCTCGCTTATTCGTTACAGCCTCCCATTCTTTTACAATATTCTCAGTCTCCTTCGCTCTCCTCGACAATTTCGCCCTCTCTTTCCGTTTGTACTGAATGTGTGTGTAGACTGTAAATTCAATTTGAATGACAGCAAGGCTCATATTGTCAAAGATGTCCTCTACAATGATTAGCCCCAATGCTGACATTCAGCTACAGCCTGAGAGCCACTTTATGACTTTCCCTCACTCTGTACAGTTTGTTCCCCTCTCAGTCTGACTGGGGTGAGCAAGGGTTCCTCCCTCCTCTGCCTCGCTCTCACTCAGTGTCTCTCTTGACTTTATCCTCTCAGGCAGACTGTTAATCCAGTCATGCTCCTTGTACCCCTGACATAGTATCATCCGAAGGTGCTATTCAAATCTCTCAGCTTTTTACAGATCATTTTCAACTTTAATTTAATTAAAAAGGGGAATTGCACTGAATTTACATCATAGTCTTTCCCAAGTGTTGGAGAGTACTACTGCAAATGTAAAAACAAAGTTTTATAAAGCTTTTTGTGGCTCCAGAGGAAGCTACACAAAGTCTGGTAGATTACCTTAAGTGATGTCAACATCGGTTGGAGGTGAAGTTTCGATATGAAAAAAGGCAGCAGCCCGGGGCTACATTATCCACAACTAGCATGACACATCCAAGCAATAGGTAATGAAAGCGATACGTTTTTACAAGGAAGAAGAATGCACAGAAAAAAACAAAAACAATATGACTGGTTCTGCTGCATCAGTTTGCATCAATAAACTGTCAATCATTATGAACTAAAATCAGTGGAGAGCTCTTTTTAGGAAAGAACAGTCGTGTTTTCACAATTTACCACCAAGCAATTTTAAGTCACTGCAACTGATGTCGAATGGTTTCATAAGCCCAGTAAGTACTGTGTTTGGAGAATCAAACAGTGTAAAATACGCTGGATTAAGCTTGTGTTTCAAGTTAAGAACTGCGGTACGAAGGGAAAACAGGTGTAATAACATGATGCTAAAGGTTAGAAGAGTCTCAGCATGGAATACATAAATATGCTATTGTAGATCAAGGAAACTTACAGCAACATCTGCATGGAGATATATTTCCACATATTTATGTCCAAACACCCATCAAACTGGCATTGGCTGCTGCAGGGCTGAGAACTGTTGTAGGTGAGGTTGAAGCATTTTAAAAGTTTAGAAAAGAGAGAAAGATGAGCAGATAGTCCAACTGTGATGTGAAGTATGAATACAAATGTTAAGGGTCATTAAGGCGTATAAAAAACACCTTCAGGGTAATTCAGCTTGGATCAATATTACACTGTACTTGCTCCGAACTGCATACAAAATGCACCAATTTTTCCCATCATTAATACTCGTTTTCAATCTTTGTATATTTTAGAATGCATACTTTCAGAAACAGGTGGAATAAAAGAGTGAAAAAAAATATTCCTGTGAAGCTACTGAGCTACTGAAAGGGCAAAACAATCTTGTGTGAAGTTAAGTGAGAGGAGAAAAGCAAGACTTAGCCTAACCATCCCACGGTTTAGCACGGTGAATGCGAGATTTCAGGCCAAAAAAGGTGGATGAACTTGCAGCCTACACAAGACATTGGGAGTATTGGAAGTGCAGCATACTTACGTACAGTGTACTTTTGCTACACTGTTTGTGTAGCCACAAGAGAGTTAGGAAGGCAAAGACAGGAGGCATTCACACAGAGCAGCCGGCTCTAAGTTTAATGCTGTAGTTTATGCATCGTTCATTCTTGAAATATGTATAATACTTATTTATGCTTGACATTTATTGGGGACTTGTTGTATACGTTTAGAGTGGTAATTGTGTTACATACGCCATCAGGTGAACTTGTTAATTACTGTTGTTCAGCTAATGGAGATCCTTTAAAAAAAAACAATGTACCTTGATAATTCTTGTGTAATATTTTGGTGGTATAGCTATGGTCACAGCAGTGCTGGAAAGTACAATCTTGAAGTACTTGTACTTTACTAGAGTGTTTCCATTTTATGCCAATTTATACATCCAATTGTACATTTTCCTGTACTACATTTATTTTACAGATATAGCTACTAGTTACTTTAATGTGATACGGTATTATAGATTAAACAACCCAAAAGTATATGAAGCCGTAAGCTCAACCAACTACAACATTAAAGTACTGCTTGCGTGTTAATGCATCAATGCATGCAATGTAATAACTCTTAGACTCTAATAATATAACAATGACAGAGGCCGTTCTGCGTAATGAATACTTTTACTTGATACTTTCAGTATATTTTGCTGACAATTATTTTGTACTTTTACGAGTAAAATGTTTAATGCAATTGAGTATTTTCAAAGTGTGGTATTGCTACTTTTTACTCAAGCAAATTGTGTAAATACTTCTTCCATCACCAGTGAAAAACATAACTCCCAGCACCCTCACGATAATCAACTTTGTTAATGTGCCATTATCCCCATCTATGAGAATTTAGTATAGGAAATGCAGGATTAGGGAGAAGTACTTTATATGCTCTACACACACAAACACACATATTGCCTGTATTAATTTCTTACATATGTATATCATTTTTTTATAAAGATCTTTCGTTACACATGTGTATTGACTAACCCTGCACACTGTGAGCCTTTCATTTCATTTAGTGGTACACTCGTCTATTCATGTTATTCTCGAACAAGATGTCTGCATTCTTCGGAATATTCACACTTTCATCACTACTTGCAATTGTGTACTCATCTGGTGGTGGGACATCTTAAGCTCGCCCTCGGGGCTTCATAAAGCATCGCCCTAGCCCATCCAACCTCAACCCCACTGAATGTCTGTGGGAGTGTTCGAAAAAGGGGAAAGGCTGAGCATACTGTAACATCACAAAACCACACACACTCTCTTGGAGACTTTTAGACTCAACTGTAACAGATGATTGTAGTACATTTGTAACTCCCCCCCCCGCCCTTAAACAAAACACATGCTGACACAAGTGCTTCTACTGTACAAACATATGCACATACAAGGAAGTGCTTGCATTTGCACACAAACATGTGGAAGTTTGTATCCGCTGACAAGCTGCGCTACATGCACCGAGGCCACATAGAATGCTAATAGAAAGTCCACGTGGTTCTCTTTGAAAATAATCTCCTGAGTTTATGGTAATAAAGAATTCATCTACAAGCAGCTTCACTCTTAGCCCCAGGAGATTAAACATGCCTCTTCCCTTTGTTGGTTCCCTTTAATGTGTATGTACAGGTGAAGTCATTGAGTAAATGGAAAGGCTATAAATACATTTTCTCGTTAAGTCCTCCGGCACTTGCTTAGGCCATGGTGTATGTGTGTGTTGCAGGTCATGCTGTGTATGCAAATGACTGATTTTAAAGTGAGAGATGGTATTTAATTTGTACATGGAAGCAGCATCTGCTCTTTGAGACTGTGTAGCTTCCAAATCATAAAAAGAGAAGGAGGTGGAGACATATTGTTCATGGTTTGTTGCATCATCACTTACAGAATAAATGCTGAATGAGTGACATAACAAACAATGAATGATATGCACTAAGCAGTTTATCATGTTTTAACTGGTAGTAAGAAACATATCATTGTAGAAGTACAGAATCATGAAGACAGAGATGGAGCAGCACACAACCAATGCATACTCTTTCATTTGTCTTAATCAAAACAATACTAATTTATTTTTTCTGAACTGTTAATTATTGCAAATTGGTTTTTGGGGCATTATAACAGTAGCTGTGGTCTGATGATCCACAAGTCACTCTGCGTTCTGTCCTGAGGTATTGGTAAAATAAAAAGGAAGTTGTTCCGCCTGAAGGCGAAAAACATATATGTTTAACTTTTTTTTTCTACCTCTCTTTGTCTCTGTCTATTTGTCTGTTTTGTTAGATGGGAAATGCCTCCGAAACATTTCTGCTCGTGTCCAAAATATCGAAAGACAGTGACTTTCTCATGGGAACCATCTACGTAATTTTTGGTAAGTGATGCGATTTCCTAGGTTTATAGCCTTTATCTGTGTAAATGTGTGTTTTAATACAACAGCCCCAATATATCCTGCCACTCTGTCTCCTAGGTGTGCTGTCGATTCTGGGAAATGGGATCCTGCTGTTTGTGGCCTATAGAAAGAAGTCCTCCCTGAAGCCTGCGGAGTTCTTTGTGGTTAACCTGGCCATCAGTGACCTGGGCATGACCATTAGCCTGTTCCCACTGGCCATCCCCTCAGCCTTCACTCACATGTGAGTGGCCATTCAAGTTTCCTCCACTCTTTCTCCTTTCATATATCATGGAACTACGTCTTTTTTTTTTTTTTTTTTTTTTTACAATCAATATTTTCCTGAAGGGACAAGTAAAAAAAAAGTAAATAAGCAGGGCTGTAGCTACCGTTGAGGACACCTATGTAATGTCCTCATTGTTTCTGGAGAATTGGGGGTGAACTTACGTTTACCATAAAGATTACACGTACAAATGGCAGGTATCTTAAGGCTGATAGCTTTCAGACCGACTACAAGTCGATCTAAAATTTGACTAAGATAAAAAGCAAATAATAAAGTACATTTAAAAATATTGTATGTTTCTCCGGAATTAAAATAGAAATGTGGGGAGCAGGAGGACTTCTTTGCAAAAGCCTTTACACTGTTACTTATGGAGACAAAATACATAATTACACAAACATTTGTAAAAGTGGTAGGATGACATGTCCCCCTCATTTTTCAAAATCCCATCTCCCAGCTAGTTGCTAATTGTATATGCCTGTCATCTGGTGCGTACATTGGATTCTGAGAGCTTTTTCAACGAAAACAGATAACATAGCCACCATAGAAACCCACCATAAAGCTCCGTAAAAGCCGAGGGCAGTTGCAGATTTGGATGAGAATTCTCTGGTTCCTCAATTTGAACAACCCTTATACATGGTTACGTTGTTGTCACATAGCCATTTGATACATTGTTATTATAAAGTTATCAATTATAGCCGCGTCAAGCTTTACAAGCAGCAGCAAAGGATTTGTGGACTTTTTTTTCCTGCGTTTCCCCTCTCAGCCTTCATAAAGTGCGCCCTACTTTGTAGTTAAAAAGACTGTTGAGACCATCTGCAGCCGTCTTGTCAGGTCTGTAAAAAAGTGCTTACAGTAATGACTTCACATTTAATATTTTCCTAACGAGGCACTATTGACTGAACATCAATGAAAGAAGACAGCAAAGGATAGAGCTCTTTGTAGTAAAGATGCAAATCCAACTTTCTCTACTAAAGTCAAACTGAATACTGTTTTAAGTAGAGTTAGTGCAATAACATTACAGAGGTAGACTTTCCAATTTGTTGCACTACCATTATTAGTAAAAGCACAATAACAAATGTCATCATAATTAGGTATTTTCTAGATTGACATAAATGTTAATATAATAATAATGGAGGAAAAAGCATTCACTTCTTTACCGCTAATTCCATTGTGTTCCCTTCACTTTGAATCACATCATTGATTCTCCATTTAAATAAAGAGGATTAAAAGAAATGAAAAACTGAAAATGAAAATTCGAGTGCATAGTCCAAAAAAATTATTCTAGCGTGGGGTTGATCTCAGTCCTGTAGCATCATGTCTTCATCACATGTAAAAAAAAATTTAAAAAAAATACAATACAATGCAAGAAAAACATTCAAAAATGGTTAATGAAATGTTGAAATACAAGGCACAGTGTCTCTTGTATGTCTCCTGCTTCTTCCAATGCTCTTCCCGGCTTGCTCTGATCCCCCGAGCATGTGCGGCTGATAGCTGTCATACGTGCCATGATTGGGTCAAAATGCATCACTGCTCACTGCAGTTGTATATGACCCAAGGGAAGGTCGGAAAATGTATCACCTGTTTCATCTACTGGGTGAAAATGCGCCCGAAGGATTTTACAGAGAAATCAGTCAGTCACAGATGTTCTCTTCCGTTTGTCTCTCCCTCCAGGTGGCTGTTCAATAAGACGGTCTGCACTGGCTATGCCTTCTGTGGCGTGTTGTTTGGCCTGTGCAGTCTGACCAACCTCACAGTGCTCTCCAGCGTCTGCTGGCTCAAGGTCTGCTGCCCAAACTATGGTAAGACGAGCACTCTTTTTGCTTTAATTCATTATTTTATGTAATACATTTTACTTACATTTTTATTTATTTATTTATTTTTAAAGATACACAGTAATACTATTATAAAAAGTAGAAGAATGTACTAAAAGTGTTTTTGACATTAATTTATTGTTATTTGTCAATTAGAAGACCGATTTTACGCATATTGAATAACTTGTAAATCAATGTTTCATTCTAGTTCTCCCCTGAAGCTAAAAACCTTGAATCTGAGGAGAGAAATATTAATGTAGTGAGGCCAATTTAAGGGCTTCTTACAAAGTAAAAGTGGCCATGCAGCAATAATGTTAATGTTCAAGGCCATGCCTTAACCTCTTCAAACAGCAGAATAAATAAGGAGATGTTTACAAGGCCTATTAATGTAGTGCCCTGAAGGGTCTTAGGTTTAAAAAAATTCAAAAACCATCCAATTATTGGAATTGCATGATTCCCTAGCTGCAAGTTTTGTCCACATACAGTACATGCTGTCAGTGTTTATTAATGATATCAATTTGTGTAGTTCACCATCAGGAGCAGAGTAAAATTAGTCTTGTTTTAGAAAATCTTGTGATAGCTACGAATAGAGACTGTAAGACTGTAACTTTAACAACTTTTGAGTGATTTAGGTCACATGACCCAAAAACATACTGTATGGTGAATCATTTCAGCTTGATACCATGTAGCCTGTCTTTTTATATGTAAATGACAGTTGTCAGGACAAAAAAAACAATGATCTGTTGATCTTTATGAATCCAGACTCGAACAATGACATAGCCGTCAGTGCTGGGAAAAAATGTGTTAATCCAATTGAAAATTTAATCGTGACCTTAAAATTGAAAGTCAAATCGAATTGTGGATTTGGAGAATTGTGACACCCCGAGTAACCCCTAGGCATCTTTTACCTTGCATGCCAGACCTTATAAATCCCATTAATACAGCATGTGTCAGATTGGCTCTGTTCTGTGTAGCCGTGAATCTGTACTGCAACTGTGCATCCA
>CALSBV010010214.1:47084-83685 GCA_943590825.1 Bovichtus diacanthus
GCTTTGAAAGATTGAGTAGTTAATGTTAAGTGCAACTGCCTGAAAACTAAAGCGTCTGTGGCCATAACCAAGTACAGTATGCACCATTGAGCTAACCACTAATTCTCTGCCTGTTTTATCAATATGTTGTAAATCTCAATTGGCAGTAAGTCACACGTAAATGTTACCCAATCACCCATTCTCCCAGAGTCTTTTATTTAAAACCGTATTTTAGAGCCATGCAGTAGCAGTATTTAAGAGGAAACAGTGTTGGAAAATATGTGGGAGTAAAACTTGTTGAAAAGAGGGGGAGCTAAATCTCAGCAGAGCATTGCATGCATACAAAATGTAATCTAAAATAAAAAGCAATAATTAGAATTCAGAATTCATTTACACAGTCCCATTGAAATCTTCACTGAATGTGATTGCTCATATATGTTCTTTTTGCTCCTCAATAATTGTGCCATTTTTATTTTTATTTTTTTAACTACTGCATTTGCATTTAGGGCACATCGACTCTTTGGAGTTGTGTTAGCGGTCTTGTGTTGCTTTGACAAAATCACAGCACTGGTTGCCAGGCCTCTTTATTACAGCCAATTAGCAGATGGAGCAAACCCACATAAACAGGAGGACATAAAAAAAAAACACAAAGACTTGGATTCAAACGTCTTTCCTTCTGCAACAACACGTACTACTGAGTAACCTGTTGCAAATAAGAGTGAGGCAGACTCAACGAAAGCGAGTATAATCAATATTTTTATTATAGCAATGTATCAAATGACAATATAAAAAAATAATAAAAATCTGACAATGAGCAAGGGGTCACTTGTAATGATGAACCTCCTGAGAATAATCACCCAAAGCTGCAGCTCCACTCATATGGACAAATTGAAATAATTTATTTAAAATGTAATAACAATAACTTATTTCACCAGGGAACCAACTGTAGGTTACACACACAAAAAAAAAAAAAAAAAGCCCAACTAGATTTTGGAAATTGGAAGCTCATTCCGATCGTGACACCCCTAATAATTACAATAATACAATTAAATTAAAAAAAAGATAACAGAAGATGCCATATTTGGTCGAGGAAGAAATATGAGCACAACTAGTAATGTATGGAAGCGTTTGGCAAACTAGATTAAAATGTAATCGCACAATAACATTTTCATTTCATACTTACATATGCATTAATTTTTTTCTGCTACTAGCATTGGCCTTCTCTGACAACATTAAAAGCCATCTGACATTTATTTAGAAAAAGACTAACCCTGCTTTATGGCTAAACATATTCAAATGCTAATTCAAATGTGAAAATAGACAAGCATTGCACCCAACTACAATTACATTTCAATGTTTTTCATGCCATTTCCCTGATTAAATGACAATTTGGCCAATGCAAAATGCATTTTGTTGTAATAACCTGTAAGTCATTCTCAGAAGGCAGAACTACGTATGCTTGTTGTACTCATGGAAGAGAAAGTAACATTGTTTACCTGTCTGGGGAAATTGCATTATTGAATTTTGCATGCATATGCAAGTGAGAAATGACAATACTATTATGAGATTACATTTTCAGTTTAATTTAGTCTACCAAATGCAATAGTAACAGCATCATGTCGCTGAAGGCATAATAAATGTGATGTTGGCAGCATGGATGAGATATCAAACTTGAGATTGAATAAATCTGAGGTTTATTCCAGACTACAGTGGTTTCAACGAAGGCTGCAAATAGGCCCAATATAATTGAAGTTAAGGCTGTGTTTTTAAAGAGCTCCTCTTATCTATTTTCCAGAGCAACACAGTCTATAACGCAGAGCCTAAAACCCAAGAGACTACAAGCCTCACAAATAAAGTGTTTGAAATGCAAATGAACATACATAATTACGCCTTTATGCGACTTCCCTGCAAGGAACCTTGCACAAATGTACCCACCTTACAGACACACTGTTAAAACATTCTGTCCTCTCGTTTCTAAACTACCGTACACACTCTAGCGAAAGCTAGGATAAAGTAACATTTGGTGTTTTACAGCAAAAGCTGAATCATTTTTGTTAAATATAAAACCTTGAGCAAACAAAAACTAGCACAAAAGAAAACGGCAAATAAACTAAAAGCATAAACTGTCACTGCCTGCAGGTGGCATACATGTTAAAATTGCAGCAACTCCTCTATTACTTTCTGTAGCAGGGGACATTAAAATGTCTACCCCTTAAGGCCAACTACTAATTTCTTTCTGTACGTGGAGCTCCTTGTCTAATAAATAACAGGTTCTGTCAATGAGCAAACACTTTCCCCTTGTGAAGTATCTTCCATCTGTCAAAACATGAATTGAACTAATTCAATGAAGTTCTTTGCATTACCATGAGAAAAAAAAACACATGGTGTAGGAGCTATGTTTATGGAGTAACACCAACAATGTTAAAACCATGATAACATTTATGGGCTGTTGACACAAGGTTCAGTTTCCACGTGAAGAGTTATTATGGAGAACTTATCACATTAAATTCAACATGGGCAATTGTATTAGTTGTCAAAGGACAACAAACTCTGGTTTAGTTGGATGGAATATGTGTGTGAATTTTTCATTAGAAACCCTCATATTTTTTTAAATATGAAATAGTCGTGTAACTGACACCTTATGTCATATCCTTGCTGAAATATCTTTGCGCAAAGAACTAAAGAACGTGCTCCAAGGTGCAACTGATGAAAACAAACAGGTAGCAGAAGCTGGAGCATTAGGGAGCTGGGTGTGGGTGATGGAGAGTGCTTCTTCCTTCATGTCTTTTATTATTTTCTTGTCACAGCTGGAGTACCTCACATGGGTATTGCTGGTCCTAATGAACCCCTAGAGACAAATTAGCCCCCACTTGGTGAAATAACAGCAGCACAGGGATCTGGTGCTTCCTAGTAGGTTTAAATACAGCCACGATGACTGCTGATGAACTTGTGAGCACTGGATCGAAGTCCATTAAAGAGAAGGCTGAGGGTGGATGACTCATTCTCGTTTTCAAAATAAGAGGAGCTGGGGAAATGCTTATACAGTTAAAGAGGACTGACATACAGTTAAAGAGGACTGACATACAGTTAACTGCCAAAATAATCAATGTGTGCCATCTGACCTGATTTTAAGTGATGCCTGTAAAAATTGAAACCTTTCAGGCACCATTGAGCTTAACGCGATCTTAAAATCACAGTCAAAACTGACATCTCTCACAATATATGGCAGTATATGAAATGGTACGTACAGCGAAAGGGAGCATGATGCAATTAAGGTAATAAGCCGGTCCCAGCATTTCCATTTATTACTAATTCATGGACTGGAATTCATGGGTTTCTCCTTGCACGACAGAAACCACATTTATCACAAAATACTCAATACAGCCAAAAAAAAAAAAAAGGTGGCAATTGAGCTATACGGGATTAACATAATATATCTACGATTACATCTTCAGGGATGCATCAGTCCTATACACTGGATCGGTATCTGGGCTGATATTGATGTTATTACTGTAAAGTTGTCATTTTTAACATTTCAGTCCTGGATGTTTAGGTTACATCCACAAGCAAATTTCCAGCAAGTGAAATTTGCTAGTACAAACAAACGGATAACTTTTTAGAAATACAACAGTAGAGCAACTGTTTGCAGTGCAGCCAAACAAACTCATGTTGTTTGGAAGAGTGGGCCTTTGAGGAGTTGGATGTGTGCAGCTTGTCGGCTACAGTTTTTCATCCAACAGATCACTATGGCTGCTCTGTCTTGTTCCAATAATTTTTTTGCAAAAATAATACTCAATCAGCTGACTGAGAAGAGCAGATACCGACTGTTGTCTAATAAAGATTTTGGATAAACAATCCCGGATAGAACTAAGTAGGAGGACAAAATACATTGCATTTTCTGTGGCTAATTCAATAAAAAGGCACTCTGTGTTTTGTCAGTTGAATACTTCTTTTGTGAAGCAACAGCACTACATTTTTCCATTTGCATTAGCAGTAACTTAATGCAGCCCTAATACAGTGTACACAGAGCGAGCTGTAAACAGCAGCAGCTATCAATGAGATAAAATACGATGGATTACATACATGTATCATTTCCTTGGATCCAGCGTGAGACTGGCACGTTGGCACTAACCATGAAAACTACTTAATAGAGGGGTGTTTATATAATGTAAATACATCAAAATGTCTATTGCTTAAATAATGGCAATAATAATAATAATAATAATTTCAAAAATAGGATTTCATAAAACATATTAAGAATTATAACTTTTGTAAATGTCATAAAAAAAATTTTTTTTTTAATTGTTTTGGTATTCATTACCCCCAAGCAATCCCTGGCCTCATGTTACCTTATACCTAAAAAATAGTATGCATAATCGAGTCCCATGCAGTGCAATATATATAGATTTTAATTTGGGAACAAAGGGAGAGCAAACAAATTGGATCGGTAGTCGTATCATCACATATCCTGAGTTGATGTATCGGAATCAGTATCAGGTGAAAAAAAGTTTCATACATCCTTATTTAAAAAGTAATATCGCATGTTTGAAGGCGTTTGTTAGAAATTGAGTTCAGCTATTTGTGTAATAAACAAAACTCAAGTTGAATCCTTCATGTGCCACTCTGAACTGGAGAATTTGATCAGTGAAAGGATGCTTCACATAAGATAAAAAGCCTTCTGTCATGGCTAAACAGGCCCCTTTCCAAGCATCCACAGCGAGGGCCACAAGACTTAATCACCACCCCTCACCCTCAGCTTGAAGGGTAAGATGGGATGACATTAAACTAAAGAGGCTGTGTGGTACCATAGATAAGCCACCCTGTGTTCTCCTCCTCACTGATTCCACACTGAAGAAGCCCTTGTCTAGATCAATTACAGTAGACCGTTCAGCGTTTCCCATGGATCTCCTTCTTACCACTCTGAGCATGAGTGTAAAGACAATCAGGTGCTCCACCACTAATCCAGCTGCTATAAACCAAAATTTCATCAAAAATACAGTTTACTTACATATACTCAGTTCACTTAAGTTCTGAATAAAAATCAAAAACCTGTAAAATAAATAATACTGTACAAACACAATGTATTGAAACAATGGCCTCATGTATAAATAATACTATAGATTGTATGTGCCACATCCTCACTAAGTAGAGTCAGTAAGAAAAAAAGAGTTTACTATAAATATTAGAGAAGTATGTGAAATAGCAACCTTACTTCCTGGGTTCTTGTGAATTTTTACTTTTATAAGAACTGCAGTGTATTCATTTCTAGGGAGTAAAATTATGAAATATTTACATAACTAGCGAACTGAAAATGCTGTAATTGTGTCTAATTCCACCCTTTCTGTTAAAGGTTTCAGATGCATGATTACTTAAAGAAGAAACATTATAATCCACATACATTTTCCATTCAGATGCAGGAAATAAACAGCCAGTACTGACAAATAATGGTGACTGTTTGCTAATATGAGATCGTGTGTGCACAGGGAAATGTTTGTTTTGACTCAAATATCTTTTCTTTGGCCTCTTTTTATAAAAAAAAAAAAAAAAAAAAAAAAAACATGCTGTGCTGCAATTCCCCATACACACAGGGTAATGTTTATGTTTGGGTCCCCCCCTGGCATTATAAAAATTGCTAACTTCACATGTGCATTCACTGTGGGCCATGTTATCTCTTATTTGAACATGTTGGAGGTCACATTAAATATGCATTGGCTGGAAAACAGGAACAACTAGAATTTATCTTGATTGTTATCCCTATTGTTGATAGAACAGCAGTTCATTCTTTTTGTCAAAAGTACCTATGCATCCTAAAGAAATTTCCTATCAAATCACTTATTGTACAATATCATCCCACTTTCTCCTCCTCCTGTCCTCCTTTTTTTCCCTCCTCACTCACGGCCTGTTATCAGCATCAGGTAACCAGACTTAATATGCTTAATAGCATATTGTTGCTATGCTGTTGTTTCTGTGTCCTTCCTCTATGTCCTCATCTGTCAGTAATCACTCCGTCACTCTCCCTCCTCTGTCTCTACCCTTCTATGTTCTCCCTCAGGTAACAAGTTCTCCTACAGCCATGCCTACCTGCTGGTTGCTGGGGTCTGGTGCTACTCTGGAGTTTTTGCTGTAGGTCCCCTGTCGGGCTGGGGAGAATACGGGGCCGAGCCTTACGGTACAGCGTGCTGCATCAACTGGGATTCTCCAAGCCACAACTCTGCAGCTATGAGCTACATCCTCTGCCTCTTCTTCTTCTGCTACATTGTGCCCTGCACCATCATCTTTCTGTCCTACACATTCATCCTGGTGACCGTCCGGGGCTCCCGCCAGGCTGTGCAGCAGCACATGTCCCCGCAGAACAAGATCACCAATGCACATGTACTTATCATTAAGGTAAATGCATAGTTTCACTTTCCACCACACTATATAGACCCAAATAAATACAGGTTCACATGACTAAGTATTTTGTATGTTTTTTTCAGCTTTCAGTGGCAGTTTGCATCGGTTTCCTGACAGCATGGAGTCCATATGCCATTGTGGCCATGTGGGCAGCATTTGGTAACCCAACAGCTGTACCACCCATAGCTTTTGCTTTGGCAGCTATCTTTGCCAAGTCCTCAACCCTTTACAACCCTATTGTTTATCTGGTCTTCAAGCCCAACTTCCGCAGGTCCCTGTGTCGAGATGTGGCCCAGTGCAGAAGGACACTCAGTGGATGTCAGCACAGCTCCGCACAGAAGGGAACTTGTAGTCAATCCCTTCACAAAGAAGAATGCAACTCCACAAGGTTGTCAAATGGACTACCGGAGAACCACAGGACATGCAGACACTGTCCTAGCCCTGAAGCAGTCTCTGGTACCAGAGAAAACTTTACAGAATACAGCCCCCTGCAGACTTTCAGGATACTTAAAGGATCAATACATAGTGAGGTGGCGGTTAGTCAGCTGTCCAATGAATTGCAGAGTGACTTCCTTTAGAAAAACAAACAAAGCCAGACAATGAGAAGGCAAAAAGAAAAAAATACAGCAAAAATTGAGGTTGAAAGACACTAATTGCAAGTAACGGAAAACATAATGAAAAACAAAAACATGAGGATTGATTGAAGGAAAAGTGGTATGGCTTTTAAGGTTAAAGTTTAAAAACCAAGAACTTGTCTCGTGCCTCAAATATGTGATACTGCCAAAAAAAATGAAAAATGACCACGAAGTTAGAAGCCAATATGGGAGGATAAGCGAGCCGAACAGCCAACATGCAACCACAGATGTGTACATCAATATTTCATCAGGTCAAATTAACATATGCCAACTATCTGATCACTTTGACTGATCAACATTAAGCAAACAAGACTGATAATCTATGGACTCATGATGCAAACAATTCAAGATGGATTTAGTGGGAGGATATTAAAACGTTCTACAGCCTAAATTACCTTTTATGTATATATTAAGAGTACTGTATTTGATAATGTGTTTGATTTGATAGGTATTAACCAATGCATGCCTAAAATTGAAAAAGAAAACAGGGTTGATGGTGTTATCTAATAGGAACATAGTTATCCTTGTTGCTGAGAATACATTATAGTCTCAAAGGCCCACTTTAACATGTTTAAAAAATTAACATCCTATAATTTACCCAGGGTGTTGTATTGATTCCTCTGCAAGGAGGGGTTGCCAATGTCAATTTGGTCTAATTAACTGTGTCCAGGCCAGAAGGCATGACTGAATTATAAAAGCAGAAGTATTAGGGGCAGGACTTATAACTAAATCTATAAACACTCAATAAGCTTTATTGTCTCTCAATATACTGTGGAGACATCTAAACAAACGAAAGCGACGCAAAACCTTCTACAGGATCCATTATACAATGGTCCAAAATGTAGTGTCTGAGCACCCTCATCAGAAATAAGCTAGAAATAAAAAAATGGGCAAATTGTGCTTGAAAATATTAAAATGTCCGTGTTTTGTTCAAAACGTTGCTTTTCTGGCATGAAATCCAGACAAAATATAAGAGTAAATATCTGATGTCAATGAAGGTCATGTTAATTTTGGTCTAACAGAAATATTATACTTATTTACAACAATATAGTTGTAGTTATGTGGCTGTCTTTGGCCATGCTATGAAAAAATAGTGTTCATAATAAAATAGTTAACTGCCTCTTATAGATACAGTGGACAAGGGTGATGAGAAGAAAAGGGAGTTGTGTTCACAAATTACATAATGTCCTCAACAAAGTAATTTCTGAGATCTAGAAATACTTTGACAGATGTCTACAACAAAGTCAGACAGGGCAACAAACGAGCGGTCAGATGATCAGACAGATTGTGAACAAGCCAACAATTTAGACAGATTCTCCAAACCACTCTAAAATCACTTTATTGGAAAACTGAAAGTTCACCTACAGTAGAAAAGCAAGTAAAAATCCTTAATAGCAAAATAAAATTGTGCGCGTGCACAAATTACTGAAAATACGGTATGTCAACCTGGGGCTTTGTTTAAAAAACTGGTATGGAGGTCAAGCTTGCATCCTTCATCAGAATACTCTTTAGCAATATTGCCACGTTTTCACATTTCATCATTAATCTCAGCGTGTTATTACTACCAACAGGAATGATATCCAAACCTATAAAAAAAGACCCAAAACTGAAACAAACTATGAATGCGAAAGTGAAATGTGTGTGCGTGTGTCTTAATAATGTGCTTCTGTGAGCTTGTGTGCCTTCATGGGCAGCTCCTGAGAGAACCTAACAGTGTATCAGCAAATTATTTTGGGTCTGATGCACAAACAACATAAAAGAACAGTGAAATGGGAATACTAAACATGTTCCACAAGCCATTAACAAGATACATTAACTTTAGGTCTATGCATAGATATAGGCCTTTAGTGCTCTTTTTTTGCCTTTCTGGAAAAGAGAGGGTCTGTTTTTCTATAAAAGGATTCGTAACATGGAGGCACAAGGCTTTGCTGCAGCACCTGCCAACATTATTCCGAAAAAATGCTCAGCGAGCATAGTTGAGCTTAACCACAGTGTTTGTCCAACGAGCAGTTTTGTACTTTTCCCCTGGCAGCATAAGTCACCAAATGAAAAGTACAAAAACACCTGCCATGGACAAGATTCATTCCGGGAGCGCTCGTTGTGGTTGACTACCGTGACTTTCATGTGATGTCTGTCTTCGCTAAAGTGTCTGTTCTGTACAGTTCTTTACAGAATACCTGACTAGGTATAAAAGTGGTTCCTATTCTGTTCTCTCACTGTAGCTTTGTCATTAAATAATTTGCTTTAAGTAATGCAAAACAACCATGTCAGCACATGTGATGCATTCTGCTGCTGGCTGCACTCCTCAAATTATTGCTCTGACAGTGGCAGTAACTGCTGTTTGAGGAACTTGACACTAAACCACCATCGCCACCTAAACCTGAGCCCTTTTTTGTGGCAAGGACCCCTAACTTGATATACATTATGTCACAGAACCTCATTTGATAAAGATTTTATTTCAAGGACCTCCATCTAAAAATATTTTGGTTGTTAGATATCATTAAGACCAGAATTCTATATTTGTCAACCACAGTTGACGAGACAACCGTGGAGGAAGTGAAATCTATGATCAGAATAGTCACTCTTATGACTCTTACTCACATTGGGCTCACTTCTATAGTGAAAATAAACTTTTTCCCCATCTTTCTGGGGACCTATTGGAACTGGGTCAAGGAACGCTGGTAGAGAGCCACTATAGGCCACTTAGGCTTTTCACACAATACTTAGCCCTGGGGTGAAATCCTTGTTAGTTCAGCTTACACCAACGTTAGCTGTGGGTTAAGGCTATGTTAAGATTGACACTAGCACTGCATGAAAAAAATGCAGCCCCCCTCACTCATTTCATAGAGGACACTGCATTGACGCAAAAGGCTCTAGCACAAGTCATTCTTTCAAAGAAGACGACTCAAAATTCTTGCTTTCTGCAATATCTGGTATAATCGTACGAGTAATGTTATGGGATAATAGTGGCTATGGCAAATAAACTATGGTTAAGGTATAGTTAGAGTTAAGCAACATAAACACTTGGTTAAGGTATGGGTAAATAACAATAACTAAACATGCACACTACATACTACTGCATTGGCACTGGACATAAATCATGAGCTGCAGATTCGTTCAATGTGACACTGGCCTGGTATTTCTTCATCTCAGCACTACCTGAAGCAACACACCACCACCTATGCATCCCATTGCAGGTTTTAAACTGCAGTGAATGCCCAGTGGCAGTAGTTTCACACTCTAAATGTGGGATATCCCCTCCAAAACTTTAACGCAGGTGTCACTAAACCACTATCTGAACCATAGTTATTCACAACTTTTCATGGATATTCCAAAAAAACATTAGCGTGAAGCAAGGTCTTAATAAAAGCAATAGAACATGTATTGTTATTCACTGTCCAATCAAAATCAAACAAATGATATGTTGTGAACATTCTTATAACATTAACCCAGAGATGTGATGTTCAAGTGCAAATCCTTAACCTAAGGCTAACTATGAGATGAGGTTAAGGAAGCCCCATGCTTCAGTTCATTTCAACCCTCCGTCGACACATCTGGCTGTTAAAGTCTTCTGTAAAAAGGAAGTGCCATTTGCAAAAAAGAACAGGCCATTTTACTGACGTAGGCTATAGAGATTCTAATCAGGATGTTAGAGACAATACAAGTTTCATCTATGTAACTAACAACGATTGTATGCAAATGCATGGATGTACAGGGTCGCAGCTCATTACGAGCTCTTGCTCTAGAACATCCAGGGTGAACACATAGGTGATAAGTAGCCCATTAACTGTATATGGTACAATTGTTTCCCAGGAAAAACTGAATGTACCTACTTCTCTGATCTGTGAAAGACGTTGCCGGTTTCATGTTGGCTTTATAACATTTAGGAGAAAAGGGTGTAAAAGTTGAAGGACCAGTGAAACCAAAAGTTACAGTCACCTCTACACTTACTGTCAAAGCCAAAATGTTGTTTTGATCGCTGGTATTTTTCTATCAATATGCAGGTTACCATTTAAAGTACATACATATCAAAAACTGTGCTGAACGGGCCTTGTTCGGCCCACACTCTTGGGCAAAGATGGACGTACTAACCAGGAAACATAACTGTGAAAATCAGATTCTGATGTCTCTTTTTTCTATTCTGTTCTACTCAAGGAACAAACATTGCAAGTACCTGGGTGTATATTCTGGGCCACTAGCCATTCCTACCTGTGTCATCTCCACTGGTTTTATTCATTCAAAACAATGTGCATATCAGATGTCAGGGATTTCATGTAGACATTGGTTTGCATGTATGTATATAATATGTGTATGTACAGATGCCAAATTGAATTCATATATGATCATGAATATAAGCCTCAATGTTTAAATAGGGGATGGAGAAACCCCTTGCAGGGGTTTGAAATGGGGGCCTATCGGCCCTTCCATCATCTATACTCGCTTATCCTTTAGAGGGCCCCGGGGGGCTATTTTTCTGTGTTATTTTAGCTTCTGACTGGTGGCTTTGAAAGTGTTTCCATAATGTGTTCTTATTATAGGGTTTTAGGGCAAAACAGCTTCCAGGTCTGTGGCTCCCCTCACTGCAGCTGTAATCCCTTTTCCTTTAAATAGGTATGAGAGTAAAGGATAGGTTTAGCTGAATTCATAGCAAGATCACTGATTATACACAGCCATAATATAATGGCCATTACAGTTTAACACCATCAGTGAAGCTCTATTTCCTGCCATGGTGTTGTTGGGAACACAATGTGGGAAATATAATCCGTTATATGTTATTGTAAATGCAGCTTCTATGAAGGTGACTGTTTCTACCTCCCAATTAATCATAGAATGTATTTGTGGCTCTTATTGTCTGAATTTGAATTGGAGATATGCAGAACTTAATATGCAGCACTTAATATTAAGAAATCCAAGTAGCAGAAGTGTTTGATGTGATTATAGCTACATGGATAAGCAGTTTACTGCAAGCGAGCATAATTACAGAGACATGATAGTGCTGATATGTCAGAACTGTGCATGAATCTGCTAGGTGCTGAATGCAATTATAATTTGCCCTAGCACAAAGAAATCCTTGTTGTCATACAGTGTAAGGCGTCACACTTTTGTTAAATGTGTTTATCTGAACTCTTCAAGAAGCATCCTGGAAAGATGACCACAGACTTTGTTAATCCCATTTAGGACATGAGACAACTTCAGCAGAAATATTTCATAGGCAGTATTTATAATGGTTCTTAATGCACTTTCTGAATTTTCCAAGCCTTCACTGGGTCTGAATTATGTAATAAATCCTATACGTACTCTCCATACGTCTGTGCTAATCCGCTGTAGATTAAGTTAAATGTGATCAGGAGGATCCAACTACAATATGAATTGTTTAACTGCAGCTGGAGATCAAAGTCTTTGTATGAATCCCTATTTTCCCTTTGTCTTCTGAAATGTAAACACTTCGTCTTTAGGAGATTTGCAATTTTAGACTGCATCGCATTACACTGGCATATATAAATGCAAATACATACATGTCAGAGGTTTTGCAGCCCATCAGTTTCTAAGACACAAATAAGGCTGAATGTGATGTGTTGTGAATATATGTTTGATGAAATATTGAAAAAGTTGATATATATAGATTTTGAAATATTATAACATTATATTATTTAAATGAATATTGTTGTCAGTGAAGTTTCAGATGCATTGTGAAAAATGTTTACATATTTTGTTTTTAAAATATTGAGGATTGTATGAAAAGTGTTCAATATCCAAGGGCAAATCATTTGCTCTGGGTTAAAATGGAATGGTAAATAAATATAATTCAGGATTCCATGAATGAGAATATTACTACTTTTGTGTTCCCTTTCTTCAATTGTTTTAATAGTTTAATAGTAGATCACGACGATATGCTTGTGCAGCTACAATGTTGAAGAGCCACAAGTGACACAGTGAGCAGAAAGTTTGCAGTTCTTTCAGTCCCAATGCGTTATCTCCGTCAGGCTACCGTAGCCCGGACGTGTAGTTACATTTTTGAGGAAGCACACATGAGCTACAGCATTACCTTCGTAGGCCTATGCAGGTAGCTGCCATAGCTATATCATAAGACCTTAACACACAACTATAAATCCAGCCTGTCAGGGCAATTTATCTAGAAGTTGTCAAGGCATTTCACTAAAAAACTGTCAACCTCATGGTTGCGCAAGAGCAAAAGTCAGGGGATCACTTAAGTCAAATCAATTTATGTACACAATTCATTTCATTGCAATTCAAATTTTTAAAAATATTTAGTGTATTCAAAAGGCCACACATCAAAAAAGGTTGGACCAAGCTAAAAACCACCACACCTGAGAGATAAAGGCAACACAGAGATGCCTCAAATGTGTCTGTTCTGTTAAAAAATGATTAT
Source organism: Bovichtus diacanthus (assembly GCA_943590825.1). Lineage (NCBI taxonomy): Eukaryota > Metazoa > Chordata > Actinopteri > Perciformes > Bovichtidae > Bovichtus > Bovichtus diacanthus. The sequence continues at coordinate 60,483 of CALSBV010010214.1, forward strand.
AATTATTCTTATAATTTAAGAAGTGTTTGGGATCAAGACTTTGACAGCCCTTTTTTTGAGGATATGTGCGAGGCAATACTAAAAGAAGTGCATAAATCAACCCCATGCTGTAGACACAGGCTCATCCAATTTAAAATATGCCATCACTCCCACCTTTATAGAACTAAACTGGCATAAATATATCCTAATATTGACCCCACTCCAGCTACTCAATTGTATATGTTCTGGGCCTTTCCCTAACTGTGCTTTCTGGGAGTCAGTGTTTGGATCTCTAAGCAAAGCATATGGTAGAAATATTAATGTGGAACCAAGCACTGCCATGTTTGGTGCCAATGCGAATTGGTCACCTAATATGCTTAATGATATTGCATTTAACACTTCTGGCAGGTCGCCTCATTCTGTTAAACTGGAAGGGGCCGAGACCGCCTCGTCAAGCCAGATGGCTAAAAGTTATTTGCAATAAACTACACACTGCAGGAAAGTAAGTCCAAATTCAACAACGTATGGGGACCTTTTCGATTCATTTAAAAAAAACTTAAAACGATGTAAATGACTGGGGTGTCCAATCTTAGAAAAAAAGGTTACTACTCTACACTAAAATAGTCTTCCTTGTCTGTAATAGAATTAATACCGTATGTGTAGCTCTCTTTGAATAAGGTGTACTGTATTATGTTTGTGTATTTGTTTAAATTATTTAAAAATAAATGTTATCGATTTAGATACTTTTTTCAAAATAAAATTATTTTATTAAGTAAACCCAAGAGGATGTGGGGAAAGGTTGGTTGTAGGTTGGGTAGGGATTTGTTTTATTGTGTTCTGGTTATCTGTTAAATACCAAAAAAAAGTTCAGGTTCATGCCGGCCATTAAGAAATCCCCCTAATGTGCTTTCAATGTAACCGATAGGGTGCCAAATTCACCATCCTCATTATGTCCAAAAATGTATTCAAAACTTTATCTAAAGCTAATATTAGGCTTCACCAGTCTGACCAGTCAAATCAAGTGGATATCTCCCAAAGTTACAGTCTTACTTTGTGTTTCCCAAGACAGTGTTTTTGTATTTCCTTGCAGTGGAGGGATAGAAAAACAGAGAGGAATATTTGGACTAAATCAATTTTAACTTGACAAGAGAAGACTTCATATGTCTAATTTAGACTTATGAAGCCAAATTAGATTCGGATCAACGATGGAATGTGTTTTTTCACAGAAGGAGGCCTGTAGATTTTGTCCTCCATTACTTACCAATACAACTTAGTAAGCAAAACTATTTGGAAGGGATCGTTTATTGGCCAGTATGAACAAGAGTAATGATTACAGCAAGAACAACCTTTTACAATCTCCATATGGGCATCTGACTGTTGTTTTAAGACATGCTTGAAAGATTGTGATCTTATCCTTTGACGAGATGTTAAAGCAAAGAGAAGTATGTATTGAGGTGGGGGTCTGCCAGCCACACACACACGCACGCACACATTGATTATGTCACATTTTTCTTCATCTCCAAAACAAGACTATTCATTGAGATTCATGAACATTTCCTGTTAGAGAAAGCCAAATAGCCAAGCTTCACTCAACACAGCTGCTTTGAGCACCTTATCTATGTGTATAGAGTAGAAATGTGACAAATTCTAAAACATAAATGAAAAAGTCATGTGATTCCCTTTAATTTTCAATTATGCAAATGAGTAGTTGAATCAATAATATCTAAGCTAAACCATTAGTATTATATAATAGGCTTTAGTGCAATATGACCTTGAACTACAGTATATGCTCAGTTTTTATCTTAATACTTCAATCGCCAATTCTACAACATGTCTTGACCTTGAACCAACTGAGGAGAGGAAACTTGTTTTTTTCAACTTCATTCACTGGACGCATGTTAAGAAAAGTATATGCTGGGGCTTCTGTTTCTGCTCTACACCTTTTCCTTGCACACCTGTCCTATTCCATTAACCCTGCAGATTAAGGTGTAGTCGAGAGCACTATGATGACTATACTGTATGAAAACAGATGGACACGATCTGGCAGCATCACCTTAACAAGATGTCCCCGCTGAACACCATCTGCCTAAATATCTAAGCTCTGCCGGATCTGCAGTAGAGCAGGATTTCAGGATGGAGAGGGCTGTGGTAATGTGAGCTGCACCGCAACAGCTAAGCATAAGTTTATGTCGATCATGAATTAATGTGATTGACATAAAGCTTTACTGGTATTTTTAAATACGAAAATATGATAACATTTTAAAGCGTTACACAAGAGGCCTCATTTATCAACTGTGCAATTGCAGTTTTTGCACCATGTATTACATTACATTACAGTTCATTTAGCAGAGGCTTTTGTCCAAAGCGACTTACAATAAGTGCAAACAATCATGAGGATACGACTCTAAAACAGTGAGAATCTTGTAAGTACATAAGCTTCAAATAGGTGTCGTCATACAAGTGTAGAACAATAGCGTCAAATCAGCCAAACCTAAGTAAGTGCAACAAAAAGAAACAATAGAATAAAAATTCAAGTTCTTTCCCAAAATGTAATGAAATTTATAGAAAAAAACAGTAGTCCCATGTGCCCAGAGACTAAATATAGTAGAATAAGAAAAACTCACTTTTCAAATGTGTTCATAAGCGCAGAGCATTAATACCAGTACTGTAATAGCTTGAGAAGGACACTAATCCTATCGTTCAATGTCTGTGTTGTCAGCACATTTGATTGAGAAAGTAAAAAATGACTCCGATGAGACAGAGAATAATTGAACTTGCTGTGTTAACACAGATGTACATTTGATAAATACAAATTGTTGTACACAGGCACCTGATAAAATGTATTCAAGTGACCAGTTACAAGGATGCTTTGCATTTACGTGAATAAAATAATCTAGTTAAGTTAATAAGGTTTCGTTAATAAGGCAGGGATGTTCATTTTTAACTGTTGTAATACACATTGACGTCAAATTCACTATATAATCCACCATGTCACCGCTTGTTATACGTTTCTCAGTTTCATGGATTATCCTTTGTTTTCTTGTTATACTTGGTTTAATATTATATCTTACCTCATAATATCTCCTGCATTCTGGTTTTTCATGGACCTCCTTCCACTTCTCATAAGGGGAAAATATGTTGCCCATGGGTAGATTACCTAAAAACAAAAACTTATTTTAGATTCATGTCTATGCTTCCACAGTCAGTGGAAATTGTACAACATTGCCAGCATAAATAGTTTTCTTTGAACATTAAGATCCTATCTCACATACTTAAGCGTGCCAACCAAAAACTCAGGATAATAGTCTAATTTGATTTTTTATCTGGCAGAGTAGTGAATTGACAGAATTCTAATATAAAACCACATTACAACACAAATGGCTATTTCCAGAATCAATGCAAAAGTAAAAGTAAAAAGTAAACAGCTGGAGCTTCAATGAAAATGTGCTTTCTTTTTGAGTTAAAACAAAGCGGCAACGTCCAGGGCTGAGCAGTGAAACCTATGCAGAAGTGCCAAAAACTGTATTTTATTAAATGTCTACTTGAGGCTGCCTCCAAAAGGTAGTCAATCTCCATAGACCCAATGTTAATAAACGTAACAGAAATAAACGTATTTACAGCTTGGTACAAAAAAATGGTTACGGGCTCTATGGCTTAATTCCCTAATCATGACAACTGTACAACTGAATTTTTTTATTTATAACTCACCCATTTTAATTATATTAAGGCTTAACGTTACTGCACTAGGGACGTGGTCGCTTTGAGTGACACGCGGGGGCCGTCTCAGGTCGCTAACAGCTGTCTGTCGGCTCTGCCTCGAGTCCACAGACGATGCCCATTTTTGGATTAGATGGCGTCACGGACACTTCGTCAATACTTTATACAGTCTATGGTTAAAACATGTCCAAATATATATATTTTTTTAAATAGAACGTTGGCTTGAGATATTGACAAGAGGACATATACTGTAACACTTTGAAATCCTTTTGAGGATTTACTCCTAAAACCAAAGCGAATAGAAGCTTTTTATTATCATTTTATTTATTTATTTAGTTAATATCATCCAAGACAGGCAGACCTCCTCTCATCACACCTCTCATAAGGTGACCCCGATGTCATTAAGATACAGTATGCTTTAAAATAATATTTTCCCACTAGACTGTTCAAATCAATCCGCACCTTCACCTGCTTTAATAATGATTAAACAAGATGTAATGATGACTAATGCTGAGTTATCACAGTCCAAATATTTTACTATGCTATGCTTTGGAAAATGGCCAGTAGTAATGTAAAGTGTGCGAGATTTATAGCAAATCTGCATATGCAATAGCAACATGAATGCCATAGTGTATTACAGATGAGTGAACCTATCTAGAACTACAGCTGTGATAACAATTCAATGCTTAAGTAGTGAATTAAAGTTACAGTGAACTCTTTCAAAGGCTGAATTATTGACTGTGGGACCTGCAGTCCCTTGTTTCAACTCTTGGAAGAAGATCATTACTGATTTTAAGATGATTCATTATAGGCCTTATAAGTACTACACAGTGCCTTCTATATAAGTTAAGAACAGGTTAAACCAAAGCACACAAATAACTAAGGAGTAAAGTTACAGAGGTCACAGAGTTCTTCATAGATTAAACACAAGGTACTTTTAATAAGGCCATAGCAAGATCTGCCATAGCAATATACCTTTAAAACCTTGCTTCTAAAATAGTGGTAGTAGAAATGGTTTATCAATTAGTTATTCAGCAAACAATAATAGTTTCATATAATTCTTATAAGCCTGGGCATAATCCCTCCTATCTGTGTCTCTCTCTATGATGCGTACATAGAGCATATATTCTCTTGGCTGTAACTATATCCTACATTTCTTTACCTTATAAATTGCCGACATATTTTAATCTCCTGACCGTGTCATTTGGCCAAAATCTTGACTTCTGTGTTTTATTTCCCGCCCCACTCTCGATTCTGCACACTCCAGCTACCATTGATAATGAACATGACACTGTGGTACCATGTGATTTCAATGATTCATGGGATAAAGTAACCATACTTTGGTGAGTCTGGCCTCATGATAAGGCAAATTTAGTATACCTATTTAGGCCATGAAAAGACTGGCTGTGTTTACTTTTTATGATCTCAGAGCAAAAACAATGTTGTCCTTCATGCTGGAGAAGTTCAGGGAATTACATTAGCATTGGGTAGATTTTTTATTCATTTCATATCTATTTGATGAATGTGTGTGGAACAGAGGGTTATCTGTGTTTGAGGAACACAGGTTGTTTCTCTAAATAAATTAAATATATATATATATATATATATATATATATATATATATATATATATATATATATATATATATATAAATAAATTACCTTTATAAATAAATAAATAAGCCTTGAACATTTGAGCAAGCCAAACCACATTATACATTTGTGTGAATGTAGAATGGTGTGAAGAGTAAAGACAAGTCATCAATGATTTGATGGGAACCTGAGTTTTTTTTACAAATGTTGTCAGTGTTTTAGTGAATGTGTGAGGCTGCAATTTGGTGCTTTGAGCCAAATGTAGGGCTGCTCAAGTATGGCAAAAAATCATAATCATGATCATTTTGGTCAACATTGAGATCACGATTATTTAACACTATAACTCATTGACTTTGGAAACATCGTGCATTTATTGAACTTTTTATTTTATTTTTTTAAAGGTCACTGTAAAGTGGTGCGCTGGATTTATAAACACAACAAAATAAGAACATAACTGCAAAAACAGAATTCAGCACAATAATTGTTTGATCTCGATTATCTTGTTTTTCATAATCATTGGAATCCAAAATCGCAATTGAAAATAAATGTGGATTATACTCACAGCCCTAAAATGCTAACTAATGTTTACCATGTTCATCATCTCAGATTAGCATGCTAGCATTAAATAATAAGCACTAATCACAAAGGCCATCTGATGGGAATGCCAGTGGTTTTGCAGGTGTTTGATCATAAACCAAAAGTACTGAATCATTTTTTTTTTAAAATGTGCTGCTGATAGAGCCACAGGAAAAATTGTGGGATCACCAAGAGCATTAGGATTTATCCTCTGACATTTCAGACAGAATTACCTCATGGTGACTGTAAAAATAAAGTTACGGGATCGCAAACGTAATTAGGATTCATCCAGTAGTTGTCATTTCAGTCTGGACCAAAGTGGTGAACAAACAGACCAACATTGCCATCCCTGGAGCCACTAGCATGGCTGAAAATTGTTTCACATTGTTATGTTATCAGTGGTTTTAGTTTTGTTAGAATTATTATACTTTTTCAGAATGCTTTTCACAGGCTAATAAAAGTTAAAGAAATAAAATAAAAAGTCTTCAGTTTATGTTGAGAAAATTTGCTGAGGGTGCTTTGGGACTGGTGTTTCTTGTCTCTTAAAGTTATATAAATGCTGGGGCAGCTCCTGACTCGCACTCAAATAGGAAGAAAAGTCCATTTCCAGAGGTGTAGATTTAATTCCTTGGGACTCAGCACATAACTAATTACATTTCTGGATGCAACTAGGATTCATGACTCCACATTAGGGGTGAGTTGGTGTTAAAGTTTTGCTCTTTTATGTTCAATTGAAAGAAACTTTCTTAGTTTGTACTGTTAATGTAATCCTTATTCAATATTCATATGGAAATGGTGCAATCACTCTATGTAATTGAATGATTGAGCATATTATCCTCACATGTATGTTATCAATAACCCAGTTTACTATAAAGGCTTGTACCCTCACCTTTTTATTATGCAGATTATTGTCACCCAACACCTACAAAGAATGTATGGATGCACCTGGGCTTTCTGATGATTTCCTGTTATATTCCATAAACACATTCCTGATGCCTGGGAAATGGCACCAGGCATAATCAACACGTGTTAGTCATGCAATTCAAAAGCAAGACAATGTTTGTAAAAGATTAGATATAGTCAGGAAGTCAGATGTGACTACCCAAATGGCATATTCAGACAAAGACGCTGCATTTTAAGTCATGCACGTGGTGATGCTCTCGGGAAGGGATGGCCCTGTGTGCCGAGTCCTACATTTACATCTGTCTGGATGACAGTAAATGTGTGCTCCCCCCAATTAAATCCTGTGACTTTTATGATCATGTTCTAAAGTTATCCTTTTTAAAAAAAAATAAACGATAAGTGTATCGATAAGAGTAGTAGTATCTATTCAATCCCAATTCTAAGGCTTGGCGACCAGTCGTACAGTCTTGATGAGCTTTGAGTGTGAACATATCAGAAATGGCATGTTTGAATATGTTTCGCCTTTCGTGCAACGGAACAAGATGTGAAGTTAGGGAATAAGGGGGTAACAGTAGCCAGTAAAGCGTTAACATTTTGTATACCGTTTTGTATTTTTAATTAACACTGGAGCACATCAGTATCTACAGACGTTGTTGTCTAGCTCTCTCTGAGCTGGTGTATTCACCCCTTGTTTTCATGTAATATTGTATTTGGGCTGAAAAGCGTGTACATTTCTTTTAATTGTCCCTGTTGTGTTCCTCTAGGCCAGAGCATCTCATTATTACTCAGTATCTTGTCTACTTTGGCAGCAGTGTTTCCCAAATTGTCCTCTTAAATTCCCTCAAGAATGTGCCTGGATTTGCTGCATCCTGTACATGTAGGAAAAAGAAAACAATAACAATAAAAACATTCACAGCAGTCACAGCGAGAGGGCATGTTTTTTCAGCCCAAGGAAAAAAACACAAGCATGGCCTTTAACTCAAAATACTACATCTTCCAGCAGCACTTGCACAATGGATCTCTCTCCCAGTGACTGTTAATGTAAAAAAATGGTGAGCCCTTGGTCTTGGTCTGAGGCGTAAAATTATTAAACTTAATTGCAACTGCACCAGAGATATTTTTGACATGATGAGACATGAGCTACAAGAATAAGAAGAGTTGCACAAAACGAAGCTCGGCCATGAAAGTGTTTCATGTGATCAACTCGTATCCATTCTGTGAGGTATGCATTATTGGAGCAGACACTGATTTTATTCAGTGATTTATTGTCCACTGGTTACTCGCGACAGACGTGTCGTATACAGCAATCTTTGTCGCTCCAAAAAACTTCCCACATTCATTCTAATTTTGCAGAATTTGTACACACGACTGAAGCATGAAATATACATCTCGTCTTTTGCATGTTGAATAATAGTATTAATTCATAGTAAAGTACCATGTCGGAACCATTTCAACTCGACCTGGTGAGTATTGAAAAAGGAGTTTAAGAGTAACAAAGAGATAATGTGCTGTAAGCTATCCAAAATCACATGTCCCCAGAGTTCGGCCTTCATATTTCGCTTTGGGGTTTAATAAAGATAACAAACTTTGAACAACAAGCAGTGCTACATCATTTTTCTTAACCATATTTGGTTTTGAAATGGGAAGGATTAGGCTATATTGAGCTGTAAAAAAAACATGTGAAATTGCATTGTTTTAACCGTTTCCCCCATATTGTCATTCATCAGTACACCGTTTGTAAACAGCAGCAAAAAGGATCATAGCAATCATGGGCAAAAAAAATGGCAGCAAATTGACATTGTTTCCTTACAGTTAGGCAATGTTAGAGGTACTCTTAGCATTATATATATATATATATATATATATATATAATGACCATGAGGATGGACTCTCCCTTTCATATTATATTATATTATATAATTAATACATTATATATCTTGGCATTATATCCCCTTCTGATTCAAGAGCTGTGACCTCCTCCTTGATGTTACATGTAGAGGAGAAAGTGAAGCATTTCAGTGAACTGATCATTGTTTTAACTACTTATGATGAGGCCCCGTTTAGCGTGATGAACATGGTCTTGTCTGCTATTGTGTAGCTTTAGGTTCTACTACAAACTATTGTGACAGTCTACAAAAACGTTGCTTTGAGTGAGGAATTCCACATCCATCATGGCCTGTTTATCATGAGCTTCCAGTGGTACTCAATTAGAGACAACACAGGCGCGTGTGAATTGGGGCATCAGGTCGACACGCGTGAAGATCCGCACACACAAAGCAGACACGTTACGTTACTAGGCAACGCAGTGGTTGCTGACGCTCTCGTGACCTGCAGTAAGTTGTGAGTTGTGAGTTGTGTTGTTGTGTTGTTGTGTTGTTGTAACGTTACTCGCCTGTCTGACCGGCATCCTGCGAGTCGTCCTCTCTGTGCCTTCATTCTCCAAGCATTGATACCCCGGTCCACGCTGTCCGTCTGTCCCACGGCGCTGTCTTAAAGTTTTCAAAAAGTTTCCCCAAAAGTTGTCAGCTGCACGAGGCTCTGTCGTCACAGCATGACGGGGATTAACAGGCGCTCAGAGCAGGACGTCCTCACACACCTCAGTGAAGGTACACGCTCCTCAGAGGAAGCAGAAGTGGAGGAAACGCTGTAGCACTGAGCGTGTCAGACACACCCAGAATGCACCTGTTCACGTAATGTCTTAGGTGGCCGATGCTCGCGCGCTGGCCAGCAGGTGTATTAATTAGGGAAGATTTTTTTTAATGAGGGGCGGTGCAATAAGGCTAATTGTAATTCATCCTAATGTTGTTGCATTATGTATTGTTCACTAACTGACCACAGCTGCTTTCTATCTTTTGTTCTATTCTCACGCAGTTTATCGTGACTTTTTATTTTGTACTCTTTAATGGATGTGAAAGTTCTTGTAATGAAAAGTAAAATTGCATATTTATATTAAAAAAAGTACACAAAAAAACAGCTTTGTTTAGTAACAAGCGTAAACTAAATGTAATGTGTTACTTCCATCCCTTCAGATGTAGGTCTATGTTGTGTAGTCATTTTATTTATGTGGTGACAGAACTGTAGGCCTATAAATAAACTGCTTGGACCTATGTTTTACTTAATCACTCTAAGCTGTATTTCATATTTTTTGTATTACCATTTAAGTCAACTAACTATAGTGCTACATTGCATTGGTACATTTCCTGCATCCCTCTGTGCTCTATTGCAGTGCAGTGGAGTTAGACCAGTGTGCTCTCTTGACTACACAAGAGGCATTTAAAGGCTGTCACAGTAATTCTGCACTTTACACTTTATACTGAGGCAAACTAGCTGACAGAACTTTAATTAATTCATTTATGTAGCTATTTATTCATGAAATCAGATTTGCGATCAGCCTCAGTGAATGAGCTGTTGCTTTGTGAGCTAGAGTTAATGCAATTTAGCTAAACTGACAAAATTGAGGCTATTTACATGCCAGAGCATAGCACAAAGCAGAGCTTTATACTGATGTAGTGGTATCCCCCCAACAAGTCATTCAAAAATAATTCAAATAAGTCCTTGGTCCATGCCCTCCAGAACGACACAAGTGTTTTCTGATATGATGTGTTTTGTAGTCCCCTCCAACCACACCTGACCTCCTCCCTCAGCGCACTGTCACTCCATAACCATGTCTCATTACTTCCTTCTTTGCTTCCAACATTATTTACCACGACTGCTAGAGGGCTTTGTTATTTGAAAAAAAAAAAAGCTTTGTAATTAGAACGTATTGTTTTATGGCATTTGCAGCAACAACGACTAAAGGAGTGAAAGTCTTTTTAGGTCTTACAGGTCTCTAGCCACAGGAAGATATTGGGCTCAGACTCTTTCTTGTGGCATGTACTGTGGTGTTTACATACTCATTCAATCTTGGATTGAAGTGCTCACATGCCTCAGGGAACGTCTGACAGCGATTCTGATCTTGTTTTAATAACGCCTCAGGTGAAATTGCATTCTGCCACCCGGTAACTTCCTCCAGAGGGGCCGACAAAGTGTGGTCACAGGCACCAAATGGATCATAAAATGACATACAGTACATAGCTGTCAGTCCCGTTATGCCTGAAGTGCAGTAGTAGTGCCGGCTGTGATGCATCCCGCTGTTGCGTGACACTGACACACTGTAACAGTAGGTTTCCCACCGGCAGTGTCAGCTGATCAAAGCACTTCTTTAATACTTCATCCTGAGTGTGAGAAGCAGGGTCGGGAGGCTGGCGACTGAGCTGACCGTCTAGTTGTTGATCATCAGCTTGTGATAACTGAATTTTTTTGTCCACCAAATGTTTTGGACAATGATCAGATCAGGTAATATTCATATTTATTATGTGGTATGTCTTACGCACTGGTAGTGATCTCAACGCGTGGACATTAGCTGAGACTACAGATCCTATGGTCAGAGATGTTCCAGACACAAAAAAGACTGAGGCAAACTGATGTGGAGAGGCTCTCCTTTTGGCGCACAGTTAAAACATAGAGACTTTAAGATTATTAAAATGTGCCTCTCCTCTCTACGTCTCTGACCTGTTTTCAGGTTCAGTCCTTTCGCAAGAGCTAGCCTTGTATACTATCTGATCTGATGTGTGTGCCTCAGAGAGGAAGCGCAATCTTTGATACAAATCAGCTGACCAAAGAACAATAATGAACCCGTCCCTTTCATCTCACACAGTATCTTTGCTTCATGTCTCCCACCTCACAGTTTAAAAACCTCTAGTCCAGACCAAATGTCTTTATTTTATTTTGGAAAAGAAATTGTAATTGCAACCTTCTCATCAGAGATTTGATGCTAGATGAGCTGTACATTATACATTTCATTTACCAGTCACATACAGTATATATAAGAAGCTTCATTTGTATCTGGACCCAGGGAATGCAGATGAGATGTTTATGCAAGATTTTATTTTTTTTGCGTGATAGAACGGGCATATCACAACAAGACAACAAGCATCCTGCCAATTTATGCTTGTATGCAGGATAATCCCAATCAGAGGGTGTATTTTTTTGTACTGTATGAATGCATCAGCTTTACATAATTAAATAGCGCATGTGTGTGTGTGTGTGTGTGTGTGTGTGTGTGCACGTGCATGCGTTTGCAGAGGCCATTGCTGACCCAGCATCTTTCCTCACATCCGCGTGTTCCAGCACTTCCACGTCCCTTCTGTTGTTGTGACGACCATATGTCTCACTCTCTGTCCCTCTCTTTTGCTCCCCATATATCTTCACCCCACTTTCCCAGCACATATGTAGACTCATAACCCCTAGTGCTACTGAATTCCTGAATCACCTACTTTCACTGATGACGTTGTTATGCATCCGAATATCCTGTTTATGAGTGTTGTTGACCTTATTTTGGATATGACGATTACGATGCATGGAACATAGAATAAATTAGTTATTTATCATGTTCCTGTATACATGGTCATTATCATTTGTAAAACTATTCTATTCATCATACTGTATGTGAAGATAATTCAAATGAAACAGTAAAGAAATCCAGAGGAAAGCAGCCCCATTGGCTATTCAAGTCTTTATGCTCTCAGATATCCTCCTTGCCATTCCTCATTATTATGCCCTGAGGTAACGTACAATACATCAGCACTCCTCCCAACACCAGTGGTATTATGCAAAGACATAGTTGTTGGTGATTTGTGAAAGCAGAGAGACAGATTTTCCAAAACACATGGATGCCATCTGCCTGCTTTCTTGCAGTCTGGAGAAAACTATCCTCTCTCATCAGGCGATAGTGAAGTTATAAGGCTTCCAACTGTCTTACGTCCTGCAGTTTAGCTCCCTGTAGGGATTTATATAGTTTCTACCTCAGGCTGTTGCACATTCAGCCTCCAGGTAGAGCAATTCCTGGTCTGTATCTCTCTACTCATTAAGCTACAGCCTAAAGCTTCCTTACTTTTCACTAGACATGTCCATCCTCATGGTCATTTTAGCTCCTCAACCACACTGGAGACGTGAAACATGGGAGGTGAAGGTGAAGGAAGGGCATGGATAAGAAAGACTTGTGGAGCAAGAGCCAATTTATGGAAATCAGCATAATGAGTTAGGGATTATAAGGCATAATCAGAAATGTTGAATTAATTTGTTGCTGGTTCATCGTTTGTGTCAATAGAAAATGTGCACGTTGATGTCATAATGCTGGACGCAGAGCAGCTGTATTCTCGATTTCTTTTCTCTACTTGTGGACTTAATGTTTTTACAAGTCGGCCTCAATTTAGTTTGTGATGCACAATCACAAAATACGTTTCTTGCCACCAGTTTCATGCTATTCCTCTGATTGACAGTTTGTGGTGGTAGCACGAGGAGGCGTAACAATATGCCAAAAAACATCATAATGGAGACTGCGAGCTAGCAAACATAGATGTAGACATTGCATGACATAAAATATTGATATAAATTGAGTTTGCAAACGTCAATCAACAAAAGAAAGGCATTCAACAGGTTTGTAAGACCTCAAGGATACACATCATGCCTCTAAGTGAAAAACACTGAACGTAAATACAACCTCTGGTCTTATTTCAGCCCTTCAGTTATTTACAAGTGAGGATGAGTATATATGAGAGGATGAGTATATACACTGGTGTTGTAGTAGGCCGTGTAATGGCTGTTGTTCCCAGACGTCATAGTAAAAAAAGCAATGGTGTAAATATTCAAATGAATTATTTCTGCGCTCCCTTTACCTGTTCCGGTTTCAGGGTCCTGGTATTGTGCATGGTGGCTCACCGTCACACTGTGAGGAATTACTGGGCCATTTAGAATAGAACGGAGCCATTGTTGATGGTGTTGGTAACACTTGTGCTTTTCTTACTATGACAAGTCAAAAAGTCTGCTGTAAAAATGGTCTGTTACGCTCTCTTTCTCTCCACTGTACATTCTTTAACGAGAAAGGTCTTCTGCTGCCTCCTCCCTCCCTATGACTTGGAGGCTATCTGTCCAGAATAAGTCCTGCGCCTCATTAAACCAGATTCACCTGCAGGGTACTCGTTCAAAATGACAGAGTCACACAAGACTGCCTCTGTATCGACGTCCAATAATGATGCCGAGCTGATTCTCTCCAACTGAAGGATTGCAGGTCTGTTCCACCAAGCACCAAGGCACCATGGCTGCCACAAGGCATCACTGCCACTGTAATAAGTGAAAGCTGCTCCACTGAGACTCCACTTACCTTCAACCTTTCACACTTCACAATCCTGTGCAGAGAAAAAAAGATTACAATATATTATTGTAATAAATAAGTAAAAATATTGAGACTTACTCAATTATAATGAGCTGAATCCAAAACAAATACAATACTTTAGATAGACCTATTCATTTCTATACAGTAATAACAGCAATAAAAAGTGTAATCATCCTAAAAAATTACTTATTGATCAGGAGATACATTTTACAGTGTCCCGGCAGCTATGGCCGTCAGAGCCAAGCCAGCGTGTTCGTATCGCTTAACTTGACTGATTGTGTGTTTGTGTCCGGACTGTTTATTATTACTCATCCTGCCTGTGCCAAAACCAGAACAGTCAATATCTGATTTATAGATGATGTTATTCTCCTGTAAGTATTTCAAAAGCAACAGTATACTGTACAGTGTATGTATCTGGGCGTATGCCTCTGAACGCAAAAACACAAAGCCGGTACACAACTAACAAGGGAGCGGTAATGTAAAGACTTAGAAACAAACAAAGCAGGATGTGAGACCATCTGTTATCTCGCATTGTAGAAAGGTTCATCAAGACAGCTACAAACTACTACAAACATGTTTAAAAGCTGCATGACTGTTTTCCCCGTCCCATCTGCATCAATTAAATGGTTCCATCAAAGTAAAAGGTTAGATGTAAAAGATTCATCTGATGTATCACGGGACGTTTGTTATAGTTTGTTCATTTAAAAGTGTGTTTCCTCAAAAAAGCATGAATTGTAAAGTATAACTTACAGATGGTTGACGAATGAAAGGAAAAAACAATATATAGTGTCTCAGTAAGATGTTCCGCCACCATAAACCCAATTTTAAATATAGTATATATTGTTTTTTAGGACCTAAGAAAATATAATATAAATATAAATTTGGAATAACTCAACAATTAACCTTAATGGCCCAACAGTTGGATGGCCAGCTTATTCTTTTATTTACAGTAAGCACTGATTGATACAAATTCAGAAAAATTCTGGATGATAATGAAAATACAGATAGCTTCCCACGCACCAAAAAAAGAAAAATTGGGAAATTAGAAACACTTTTATTTAAATAAAAGTTGGGCAAAATTCAAGATTACTATTGCTATTCTTTATTAGACAAGAACCATGCACAAAAATGAGAAGAGACATGCAGATTTAGTTATTACCTCATTCCCTTCTGCAGTCGCTGGGCAGGTACACAGAACAAATACTAGACACACTAACAATTATACACACAAATCTACAAGCACACATCAACATCTAAATACCAGCGCTTTTATCCAGTATAACTATAAAATTACAATTCATTACAATTAAAAACCTTAATCACAGTCAAATTAATGTTAACATGACTAGTGGCTCAACATGCTTCTTTTTTTTCTTTTTCTCTTTTGCACCATTGGGGGAAAACATTGAAGTCTGTGCACGTTTTAAGCTCAGCTGGAAGCATATTCCAATGCTTGATGGCCGGAAATGAGAAAGCAGATTGTGCAAAGGCAGTCGGCCTCAGTGGGATGTTTAAGTCTAGAGTTTGGAGCAGATCGAGAGCTTCTGCTCGATTGCTCTGAGCAAGGCTCTTTAATGGTGGAGAAGTAGCTTTGTAAATGATGTTGTTCTTCACATATAGTCAAACTGAACTCACAACTTTCCACGTGTCCAAATGTATCAAAATCAGCAGCTGTTCCTCACAAATGACTTCATTTCAGAATTCTTCCAATTAAGCAATATCAAATGTTTGGAATAAAAGATTCTACACAATTAAAGCTACTACCAAGCAAATAATCTGCACTTTGATTTCAAATAATATATTGACTGATTTAGTTGTATTTAACTATATATTTTTTTTAACTCTAAAACTATATGAGATTAACCTCCAAGAAGGACACACAGTGAAGTATGTAAAAGAAGCTTCGGACAGAAACATCATACTCCCAGTGTCTTTGGGTGTGGAGAGATCCAGGCTATCATTTATCTGTTTTCATGCTCCATGTCTCAGCTATAAGTACAAGTGGAGTCACAGCCACAAGGTCCATCTTTCCTCCTCCCTCCCTTTCTGCTTTTCTTAACCGGCCGCACTATTTCCTGCCTGTCCTCAATCTTTTAGTCACTCTGCTATACCTCCTCTTCCGCTGTCACCCCATGTCTCACTCTCTGTTGACACATCTGTCCAATGCTCACTCCCTTTCTGTGAATTACTCAGCCCTTTTTTAGCTCTGCTGCTGACTGCTTCCATTGATCTTCATCTCCTCCCAAATCCCCGGTTGCCTCTTTTCCAACAATATTCCTCAAATTGCATTTCCTCTCTGCTGCATCACTGCACTTTATCCGTCTCATCATTTCTCATCACTTCATTTTATCAGCGACTGTTTCCCACACGCTCCTCAAACTCAAAACCCAAGTTTGTCTCTCTCCCTGGTTTAACATATACACACGGTCACACATAAACCCATGCTGGCTCGTGTGTTCACACACACTGATCCTTTAACACTTCAAGGCTATACACTCTGGTGTGTCCTCGGATGGGAGAACTAACATAGCATGTATCCCCTCCCTAAGCACTTACATAACATACATCTTATATAACCAATTATAAACGGTTTCTTTCCTTTAAAAAAGAAAATCTGTCATAATCAGTGTAATGTTCATATGATCAAAACCTCCATCTGCCTGTGCGACTTTGTAAAACTAAGAGACAGCCTTCATAAACAGGTTTACCGTATGTGTGTGAATTCCACAGTGATTCCATAAGTTTTTAATGGCACACTTATGCTCACTGACTTCTTCCCCAGTTCGCGGACGCAAATCCCCTCAACTAAGCTGAGGACAAGAGTGAAGGCAACAAGATCTATAGAGATGTAAATCTCAATGACATACTTCACCATGATACATACTGTATATTTGCACACATGGGCATAGGTTTATTTATACCAGCACTACACATCTAATAATGTAATCAGATTCAACTCTTGAAACCAAAGGATCCATTGCACCTTGATGCAAAAAATATGTTGCCTTTTCTCACCCTTAGAGGTTGACAGTGAGCTGTGGGGTCCTGAAGTCAATGAACAGGGGAGAGCGGATCACGTAGCCTGAGACAGGGAGATCATTATGTCAGCAAGAATTATTTAAAAAAAGAAGGTTGTGAGTGTTTGCATGTGTGCATGTTTTTCTGTCTTGACAGCATAAATTGTGTTTTTTTTTCCTCCGTTCTGTTCTACTTTTTTTTTGTTTTTAAAGGGACATCATTTGTTTTTGCTTTTAACAGGTTTTTACCAAAAGTTTTAGTCGATATAAAGCATCGGTTTAACTCAGGCTTTATGTTGCCATGCCCCAGGTGGTTATGTTTCCTGCTGCTGATCACTGCAGTTTCCAATGAGGCAAACATGGGGAAATAGCAAATGAGCTGCTGAGTCCCGTTAAGTACGTAAATAAAATGGTTGAACTGTAGAGTTGTTGCAATTTAAATGGTATTATTTAAATCAAGTTTTTTGTCAATGCAATTTCACTTAGTTTCATGTTGTGTTGTGTTGAGTGAGTAGCCCGTCTGCTCTAACATTTAAAGAGCTGTTGACACTGTGAGAGAAGTATTAGTGTAAAGGAGTCAGTGTTGCAATAGTATAATAAAATAGGCCTATAAGAATGTATTTTATTCATTTTGTTTCCTTATCTGTGAATTTATTTGTCTTTGTTGAGACTCTTTTGAGCTGCCCTTACCCCACATGCATGGTTGTTGTTTTTTTCCAGCAGAAACTCAGCTAGAAGTCAGTCAATAAGTTGTCAATTGAACAAAATATAGAGCTGCAACAAACCCAGAAATATATGAAAAATTATGCAGGTGCATATAAATATGGACACATTTTTAGTCATAATCCCTCAACATATTATTATAGAACAGTTCTAAATTATATATATATATATATATATATATATATATATATATATATAGTGTATATACACACACATGCAAGAAATACAACTATAATAAAGTTTATTTACATGTTAAGCGATTTTATTCCTATTAATTTTGCCTTTTTCATTGAAAGTCTGTGTGCCTGTCAATTACCAAACATAATAATGATTCACATTTTTGTCTTTCAAAACATCTTTTATGATCTAGCTCTAGAGACATAAATGTGATACTGTGTGAAAGCCTGACATCTACACTTTAAACTGGTTTGCTCAGCGTATGCGTCTCTCGGTTAAGTTACTGTAAATTAAACATGTTAAGTGTATTCACCAATGAATAGATGGAATAAGGATAAAAGCAGATATCAATATGAAGGGATTCTGGTCACAAGTACATAAGCATTCACATATGATTTGCACGTGTGTTAATAATTACACGTCGTTTTCACGTGTGCAAAGGGCCCCGTAACAATTCATTATGATGTGCTATGATTTTTATCTTTTAATAAATAGCCTTTGATTTGGTTAGGGTTGCTTTTTTGTTGGATACACATGCTAGTAGGTGAACTACTCAAACAGGCATCCAGTAACTAACCTCTTCTCTCTAAATGATTTGAAAGAATTTCTTTTGGCGACTTCACTCCATTTATATTTATTCCAGCCCAGGGAGTAGTGGGGTAAACAGAGAGGGCAGCTAAATTAGAAACTAGACCAACCAGGCTTGACGTCCAAAGAGGGGATTATTTTCTCATTCTGCCAGAGTTCATGGGTTAGTGTGTGTGTTTGAAAACTAGTCAAAGTGTGAGCCTGACAGTGTATTACAGTAATTCCAAGTATGAATCCCAGTGATGAATAGCAGTGTGACACTGCTATGCTGTAATTACATTGGTCCGTCCTTTAACCTGCACACAAAAGTACTTTGGTGACTTGCCTTTAACTTGACTGAAAGAGGGAGGAGAGGCAGAGTAGGTGTTTTATCAGCAACAATGATGCCTTGCAGTTTCATTCTCGTGTCAAGGATAAGGGGATCGTAAGATGCATCTTATTCTTTGACCTTCTGTCACCAAGCGATACAAAAACCCTGTAAATTCAGAGAAGGTCACGATGTTGTCGAGGTACATCCTTTGGGTCAGGTGGCGAGGGCAGCGAAGATCAAAGATCTGCTTGGCTTTGCATGACAGCATTTTTTTGGTCAACACCCTTAGCTTACCCTGAGCTTGGCTGAAAATCAGTAAACAAACCAAACTAATAAGCAAACCAAGAAATAAAGAAAATATTAACTTATTTTCAACATGATGTCGTGATAAAAATAATAGCACAAGGATAGGAGTATAGAAAAAAAAAAAACACGCTCAGCCTTCTTCGTGTATGAAGTCTGGGAGAGAGTTCAACCAATAGCTGCAATCCAAAATCTGTTGTTAACTAGATTAAACAAAATTAGAATAAATGTTGTATCAATATGTACTTGTTGGTTAAAACAGACCATACATTTAGTGTTGCGGTACACCTACCATAGATACTACATAATTAGTATTTAGTTACATTTAGTTAGAGGGTCTTAGTAGGGGCTTGCATGTCTGCCACAGTTGAGAATACCAGTAAAAATGGCAGTTTTCAAAAGCTTATATATTGGGCCGTAAAAAATGTATAATTTTCTTTTATGGCCCAATGTATTTCCAATAATTGTTGACACTTAACGTGGCTAGATTAGTTGCATTATGCAAATGTGAAAGGCAAACCCCTATGCAAATCTTACTTCGTTTAAACTAATATTAATAATAACTATATTTTAACATCTTGTTTAGACGGAGTGAAACCATTGCCACAACTGATAGTGAGAAGTTCATTTGAAGGGATGACTCAGTTGCCCTGGGTAAGCCAGAGACAGGTGAGACGGGACGTCCCTGGAGTTTTCTATCAATCCTCCACAACAAAATACACACAAATACACGTGTATTTGCCTACCTCAGTACAAATGAACTCCCTAGAAGTTTGGATCCGTAAACTCTGCTCCACTGATGTCCTAAAACTATTCATACCTGTTACGTGCCCATGTGTTTTGCATTTTCCCTGCTTTCCTGTTTAGTTTTTTTAGGCGAACCCAATGTTTTCCCAATCGTCCCTGTCCTCAATAGTCATTACAAAATGTCTTTGTGGTAATATCATTATTATATCTTTTTATTTTATATATATATATATATATATATATATATTCAACATTAGTCATGTTATATATTTAGGTGTTGTATTGTCTTTTTGAATGTATTATGTGTATGTAACGTAATGGGTGTATGGCATTTTTTTTCTAGTGTGTGTGTTTCTGGTCGTATCGTGTGCCACCCCAACAGATGAGGTTCCTAACAAGATGTAATCTTTACATTGAATTGGGGGAAAATGTCTGTCTTTTTAAATGTCTTTACCTTTTATGTTCCACCACTCTGCACCAGATATGTGGTTGGCACAGTTTTGTTGGTGTTGCAGAAATTGTATTTTTGCTGCCGCAGCGCTTTCTCGTGAGCTTGCGGTAACTTCAATGTCAGCAGTTTCAATTTGTTAATTGTTAATTAATGTGTTTGTGCGTTGGTTTTGAGTTGGTAAAGGTTGTGTGTGAAAGTGAAATTTATCAGTAAACAGTGTTTTCATACTCTTTGCATGTCACAACTGTTGGAAAATGGTTTCTGCACTATGGAAGATTGAATTCAAATTTTTTTTTTTTTTTTTTTTTTTTTTTAGAAACAATGGCCCAAGGCTGTTTTATAATTTAAAGTATGAGGACAGTTGGAGTGTACGATGCAGATAAGAATGACAAGGCTGAGAGGCTGACACATACAGACCAATTTCCACAGGACTTCAGAGAAGGACAGTGTAACAGGAAGAATGAGCAGAGTGGGGACTGAAAATACAAAGAAGTATTCATAAGTAAACTATAACTTCACTAACCAGAAGTAATAAACAAAAGGCAAGTTTTGGATAACAAAGGTTGCATGGTTCAGAGTAACTTGATTTCCTTAATAATTGAGTTAACATGAAATCATTCAATAAAGGGACTGGCATCAACCTTTCTCAGAACTTGTCCTTACTTTTATGCATCTGGCAACCTTTATGACATGCACAGTTTGAATTGCAAACAATGTTAAAATCAGAACTTTCACTGCAACTAATATTGGGCGAAAAAAATTGTTTAAAGACGGTTTGATGATTTTGCACCTGATCAGATAATGTCATAATAATGTTCAGCAAAGCAAAATAACTTTGTGGAGAAAAAATAAACCTGTTCATCCAATGACAAGGACTGGGTGGCTGATAACTTCCTATAATTCAATAGCAATAAAACAAAGGTCCAGAACATTCTGAACTACAGATACAGTCCTCTGTGACCCACACTTACTGCCAATGTTAAGTCTGTGGCAAAGAACCTTGGGGTAACTTTTGACAGCCACTTATCCTTTGAGCAACATGCCAGAAATATCATCCAATTAATCATCATCTTAATTTAGAAACATCTCCAAGATAAGACACATGCTCAATTTGAATGACACAGAGAAAATCATACATGCTTTTAGATCATCATATACATCATCACGCCTGGTCTACTCTCTTTTTCCCTGTTTGAACTCCCACTCAGTCTCACAATTGCAATTTATCTGGAAGTCAGCAGATAGATCATTAACTAAATCTAGGAGGTCATATTGTCATATGACTCCAATTTAAGCCTCACTGCACTTCTTGCCAATTACGTTTAGAATACATTTTTAAAAATTGTATTAATGACCTACAATGCCATCCATGGCCCACAGATTATGATAAATAACGTTTAACCCTTTACAGCCAAGCCAGGCCCCTAAAATCATCTGATCAAAACCTTCTAGCGGTGACTGTGCGTTTGTGGTTACGACCCCTCGACTCTGGAACAGCGTTCCCCTCAGTGTGAGATTGGCAGACTACACTGCAAGGGTCTCCTTAAAACTAACACTATTTTCCTTTTCCCATTATTCCATCACTTTATATTTCCTCTTTATATTACTATTTTATGGTGTTTTCATTTTTATTGTATTGTCATCACAGATTTATTTCTGCTTCTTTTGGTATCTTCATTTTAGTATTTTTATATGCATCTCTATATATTTTGTCATCTGTTTTACATTCAATAGTTTGTTCATTGTATCTGCCTTATATGGGATACTATTTGTTTATATACGTGGTATTTCCTTTCATTAAATGTCACCTGCTTTACATGGGTTTATTTCTCTTATCTAAATCTTACTTTATTATAAATGAACTTATTTATTTTATTTTCACTTGCACCTCCATCTGTTTATGTTTGATATATGTGCTCTCATGTTCCTAAATGTTGTATGTCATACTCATTGAGAGATGGCTTACATAGGTTTATGATTTTTTTATTCTGTAAATCTTTCACTTCACTTTATGCTTAAGTTTGAACAGTGCTATATAAATAAAATAACAGCAATATTAATAATAACAACAGAGTGATATTGTCATTGCTAATTATATATATAATTAGCGCAGTGCCATTAATCAGTGCCACACTGTTGTAATCTTCATTACATCACTTGCAAATGACTCATTAAGCCTGTGGGTCATTGGCTCAACTTTTTTATTAGCAAAAGTGACGTGTCATGTTTTATTCTTGAGATGCATGATCATGTGCTGTTGGTTCCAGATGTGTGGTGCAATGTGTTGCAGACATTTCATTTCTTGGATTCTGGTGAATTGTTATGCACACATTTGTGAATTTTCTGCTTCAATTTATGGTGAAAATGTCATGGTACTTTCTTCTGCTTCAGCCATGCATAGTTGCTTTATCTTTTTTCTGTTTTATGATTGAAACCATTGCTTTAGAGGTTGCATACTACCACCACTCACTATTCCACATACTTTTATCGGGGGGAGAGAGATAGACGTGCTCTAAATATTGAGGGGGACGTGTCCCCAGCATCCCCCCGAAAGAAAATCTACGCCTATGCCGCTTACCATTAAAACTACAGATGAAGTGAAGAATCTCAGTGACATTCTTGATGCTGACCTTAATTTTGACTAAATAATAGTCCACCTGTTGTCAAATCACTGCTTCCAGTACACACTAGATTGAATGGCCTTGCTTTACAAATTGTGATGACCACGCTTAAAATCTATGAGCCAACCAGAACTCAGGTCATCTGGTTCTTGTCTACTGAGGGTCAATTCAAAGTATGTTGAACCTGCTTTTACATTTCATGCTCGTAGTTGCTGAATAGACTTGAAATATGTGTGTGTGAGAGAGAGAGAGAGAGAGAGAGAGAGAGAGAGAGAGAGAGAGAGAG
>CALSBV010010214.1:85630-127898 GCA_943590825.1 Bovichtus diacanthus
ATATATATATATATATATATATATATATATATATATATACAAGTATACATATACACACATATATGTATATATATATTTAAGTATACATATACACATATATATATTATATTTACGTGTATGTATGTATGTATATATATTTTTTATTTTTATTTTTTTCACCGATTAACAATTTTGGCTATTTTCCCTTTCCACCCCCATGTATGCCCACATATTGATCGTAAGGTCCATACCCCTTCATATAGACATTGTGCAATGATCCTCAGTGCCAAGGTGGAGGGGGGGGGGGGGGGGGAGACAGTGGGTGAAGGTAAATGTAGGGTTGAGAAGGGAGGGGTACGGGTGTGGGCCTTCTCTAGAGCATGCCAAGAAAGGGTTGGGGAAAGAGGGAATGGTAAAGGGACTGCCTAACTACACCACCACTGTTAACATCAGTAAGATAACCACACAAAGAGGTAAAGGGAGTATTGACTTCCACAATGACTTGAGTGTGTCCGGTGTCGGTTAAACCAATCATGTTCAAATGGCTCAATGTATTCCATGACACAAAATAAAATAAAAAAAGCTCTTTTGTTTTTACCAACAATCAGTAATTCATATCCACTGATGAATGTAAAGTAAGCTCCACATTAGAGATTTACCCATGACAAGTCAGTTGTTCACTAAAAGATTAAAACAGTGCCCACAAACTTAGCAGCAGCCCTGAAGACTGTTTAGCCCTTTGTAGTGACCTACACAAACGATCAGTCCCCTGATCCGAGTGAAATCCACGTCCCATGGTGTGCGAGTAGGTATCTATGTTGATGATTCTCTTTCTAGGCGTCTTAAAAGGCCAACATCTACAGACACAAGGCTAAACTTTAGCAAAACCACAGATTTATGTAACATTAACTGTACATCCGGGCATGCAAAAGGATTTTGTTTTCCACTCCAATAAGATATTTGTTCTTCATTTGGCAATATGATCGCTCTTGCAACATGGCTCAATACTTCTGAAAGTCATCTTTGTTGCTGGTATGATTTGCGATGAACGGACTCACGCAACTGAAATATATCTAAGATAAATATTCAAACTATTCAGAAAGGCTTCATTAGATGAAAACAAAAACAATTGCACACCTCAGATCACTCGAGACTTTTGTGATACCCAAGTTAGCTAACGTTGACCGAAGAACATCTCTCAAAGAACCCTTAAGCTACATCTAAACCGTATCAAAAGATCCCTTATGTTGTTTAACATGATAAAAGACACACAACTCAGTTTAAAGGGAAGGAATGAACAGAAGTATGAGATCAGACATCACTCCCTGTAACCAAACATGTGTTCAGGTAATATCTGAAAGCAAAACAAAATTCCTTCCAGGCAAAACATGGTTATTATTACAGACATTAACCCTTGTAAGCACATTGTATGCGTATTGGTCTACAAAATGTGAATTGCTGCATAATTCTGTTAATATGCATGGTTCAATATGCTCCATCTTAGACACCCTGTGTGGTAGTTAATCCATACTTGTGTGTATTTTTTGGAATTGCTCTAAATTCCTTCCTTATCTGTCATAGATCAAGCTATGTATTTAGTTCATGCAGCCCGGCAAAATCATGTTAATGTTTAACCTACAGGCTGGTAAAACACAAAGCAATGTCAACGACAACACTGAAAACTTAAAGTATTCGGTAAGACAGCTGAATGAGCTTAAGGCATTTAGAGGTTATTCCTGGCAGAACATTAAGGCTACGATTGCCTAAACGGTCTGTCGAAATAACCCAGACTTTTTTTTTTTTTTAAGTTATGAAATGTGATTTAAAATTAGCCCTTGGTGACTATCAACTGCAATAAACAGCATTAAGTATCATTTTACATGGACAATCAAACCTAATCACTAAAGGTACTTTCTAAATTTGTGACACTCAGTTTACATGTTAGCACAGTTTATTCACCCATGATGAGCCCAGCCCTTCGAAGTATATCAATAAATGAGTGCACATTTCCACAGCAAATGGCAGTGGCTTGCTTGAGGAAACTCCAGTTAACCTCATGCACCAAATCACCCCAAATCAACGGCCTTCGAGACGGCTTTCAAGGTCTTATATATCGGTCTTAAATATGAAAAGCTGGCAATCACTGTGTTGCACAGGCAGGAACACACAACAACATAAATCACTCTAACAATACAGTGCAATAGCATGTGATAAATACTACCTTTGAAAAAGCTTTTTTGTTATTAACTCTGTCAGAGAGGGTGCGATAGTCAACCCAATAGTCATTTTTGAGCCCACAGTCTTTGGTGCAGTTGTACTGAACTGCGACACCTAATAAAAGGGGATTCTGTCTTTTGTCAATGGGGGGGGAAAAAAATAGAGACAATTTACAGTGCAGTGCAATCCAGTACACTACCACAAAATACAGGCTGAAAAATTACCATAAACTAAATAGCAGCTTTATGACCGTTTCAACCAAACGTATTGGTTTGAGCTTTGCATGGTAGTATTTGGTGCAGGTCTATTGTATTGAATTGCCTTATAATATACAAATGTTCATATTTTTGTGTCCCCGTGTATACAGAAACTGTAAATGGCTACAAGACAGAAAACCTTGTGCCATGTCATTCAGATGATAAAGTCAAGGATTATCTCCCAAGATAAATAACCTCTGCTAACCTTTAATAAGTGATAAGCCGATTGTAAAAAGAGAGATTTTCAATTGCACTAAAACACCAGTTGGGCTAGTTTGAAACCACATTGTCAAACTCACTGGGTGTATAAGCTGAAGCCATTTGAGGTAGACAGAAACCGTATCAGAGTATACACTTTCATACCATCTAAAACCCATCAATAGGCTCACACACTGTCAAAGAACCGTAATCACTTGATTTGAGGCCCAGTTGTGAGACTTCCTGTGACTCCACCTGAGACTGGGAATGACTGATCTAAGGGTAAGGGTGCACTACAACATCATGGCGGCTTAAGGAGTGTAATGAAAGGGAATGGGGGTCTTGGAACTGACACAACTCAACAGGCTATTTACCAGAAAGAAGTCAACGCCACACAACTTCAATGTCTCAAGTCAACAGCAGCATTTAAACCTCAGTCATATAACCAGAAACAATTGAGGGTTAATTTACAAGGCATAATCTTTTAAATATAATATATGGCATCTGACCATTGTCTCAATATGTCCCTTTGAGATATCTCCCACCCCACACCCACAAGTTTATACCCCAAAAATCCCATTGCCAGACCTCATGCCCATTTAACAGTCTCACATTGTTCTAGAGAATAGAGATTAAAAATATATACTATTGACTTATTGACTTCCAGTGTATGTTTTCTCTGTTTTTCCATACTATTTTTCAAGTTTAAAAAGATCTCCTGTTTCACAATGCAAGCTCAGAGGTCTTTTCCACACACACACACGCACGCACACACTCACTCACTCACTCACTCACACACACACACACACTCACTCAGTATATATATATTTATATATTAGAGGAATTTTTAGCTGAGAAGTTAGGCAAAGTATATATGTTCATTTGGACAGAATTCATTCAAAATAAGAAGGAATTAAACTCCCTTTTTTCCAGTTTCCCTTTTGAGGAGGACATAATTTGAGGAATTGGGGAAGCGCTACAACATCACATGACTACTCAAGAGCAGGTAGCAAGGTAAAAGGAAGAAGAAATAGATAAAAGGCCTGAACTTGTACAAGGCAGAGAGATGGGCAGACAATATGGCTCTCTGTGGCATGTGCATTTCAGGGCCCTACTGATAGTAAGAGAAAATGTACAAAGTTCAAGAGAGGGTTAGATAGAGCAAAAAGATCATCAGATAAAAGGGGAAGATAGTGAATGAGTTGCTAAACAGGAACCGAGCTAAAGCAATAGTGCAAGACTATGCAGCGGGTTAAGAGAAGGGACTAGAGGGGAGAAACAAATATTCGGTCTGCCTGATTCATCGGTACACCAAGTGAGATATGGTGCCGGATTTGAAGTTGAGCTGATGGTTGGGCACAAAGCTGTGCTGGGGATTCTTCCGCGTGCAAATATCCTTTGCATACAAGCCCATGCACGAGTCACACGACACCTTAGAGCAGTTCACACAGGTGTGCGATGCCCCTGGCTTGTTGCAAAACCCGCATCGTGATCCCCCCATGCTTAGTCGCTCACTGCTGCCTCCCTTTGGCGTTGTCAAGGCCACTGACTTGCTTGCAAACAGCTTAGTGGACATGAGGGGTTTCTCCACCATCTGGGGGTGGGGGTGGGGGTGAGAGTGCGAATGGGTCAGTGTGAGGGGGTGCGGATGTAAATGGGGGTGGGAGTGAGTATTAGAGTAGACAGAGAGTTTTTCCTTGACAGGAATGTATCCATCGAGGGGTCGTGGGGATTTGGGGTGGTAGTCCTGGAGGCCACAGCAAGGGGAGGGGTCCACATCATGACAGGCAGAACAGAGGATCATGTCACATCTCTGGCATGAGGCCATAGAGGAGCAGCCCAGCCCACAGCCCTGACACTTCACACTACCATGAGCTTTGAGCAGCCACGCATCCCTTAGATCCCGGGGCTCTCTGGATGGAGGTCGAGAGGGGGTCTGCCTTCCTCCCATCCCAATGCCCCTCTCTGTGTACAAGTCAATCTCATCCAAAGACGACAGGTGGTAGGATGTGTAAGCATCAGCCGGAGGAGGTGACTGAATTGGGAAAAAATCCGCAACAGGGCTATAGGAAGGTGGAGCTGCCACAGAGAAGAGAGACGCTGAGGAGCTGGGTCTGATGATCTCATCCTTCATATCCTCCTCTGCATCCACAAACAGAGGCTCCTTCCTCAGACTCAATGAGGCCTTCAAGACAGGCTTGGTAACTGCAGCGTGCCAGTGACCAGCCCCATCTGTAACATCCACAGACTTAGACGGTCGGCTACCTCGCCTCAGGTGGTGGGCATGAGGCCTCTCTATATCCAACGGCCGCACAGATAGCCGAGCCATATCTGCCCCAAGGCTGTCACGTCTGCGGAGCGCCTCAGCACAGCCAGCTGCATCATCTCTGCAACCTCTGCGGAGTTCCAGGGCCTCTAGCTCTGAGGCTGAACCACGGGCCAGAGCCACTACCTCTCCCAGAAGACGACATTCTGCCTGGGCCAAGAAGAGCTCAAACGCCAGCTGTCGGAGATGATTTGTGCCTCCTGGGTGCTCTTGCAAATGGAACTGCGAATCATGGTCACAGGCGTAGCCGATGGTGCGCATTAGAGTTCGGAGTTCAGGATCAGAAATGGCAGACTGCAGATGGTACACATATGGGCCAGTGAAGGTCTAAAAGAGAAATGGGTTAATTAGTATTTGTGTGAGACAGTAAATTAAAAAAACAGCTTGACACGATAAAGCTAAAATCTACATGCCATTCCTCTGATATCATATATTTTAAAGTATAGGTTCGTTTTGCTACTGTGTTTACCA
Source organism: Bovichtus diacanthus (assembly GCA_943590825.1). NCBI lineage: Eukaryota > Metazoa > Chordata > Actinopteri > Perciformes > Bovichtidae > Bovichtus > Bovichtus diacanthus. The sequence continues at coordinate 91,079 of CALSBV010010214.1, forward strand.
ACATTATAGGTGTAAAACTTAACAGAATTACAAAATATAACCTAAACAACAGATACAATTCATTTAGGAGGGATAGTGGGTTCCAATCCGGTGTTTCAAATGTTGGTGTACATTTAATACTTCATCGTGTTATGATTAGACAATAAATAACAAACTACGTACTAAATTAGACAATAATTAAAGAGTATTTGTATGTTAACTATATTGCAGGATGTATATTTTATTGTTAATAAGTCAGTTGCTATTAACTATAGAGACAAAGAACCAACATTATATTTAAACAAAAAGCCTCTTTTTAGATCATCGTTTAAAGAACAGTGCAATCTTTGTGAACAATGGTACAGCTACTACAACGGAGGCTCTAAGGGAATGTGAAAAAAGCTTGTTTCCACATAGAGGTTGTACAATATATAAATGTATATCCTCTGTACAAACTAGCTTGTTAAACATCATGTAGACTCTGTGGTGGACATTTGAAGTGGTAATTCACAGTGGGATAACCTGTATATCTGTCTTTGTTTTAATCTAAATTAAAAGTTGGACGCAAACTTCTACAAATTAAATCAGATAAACAAAAAATAGAGTTAATTTCCTTTGCACGTGACTTTGTATTTTTTCTTAGGTATTCAGTGCAATAGCCATTTTGAAACTGTTCACACAGAGACAGTGAATACAGACTACGGGGAAAAGTTGTAAGTTATTGTAAACTAATGGCTAATGTGGTTATAACAAACATTTATTAACTGATAATTGTTTTCATCTTTAAGTAAGAATAATATGACAACCTTAGGAATAAACTCAACTCACCTTTATACATCGGAACTCCTTCTTCCAGGGGAAGAGCAAGAGGTTGGTGCAGATGGTTTCTAATGTGTGGAACGCTCTCTCTAGGCTCTTGATGTTGCCCCCTCTCTGGCAGCGGAGAGAATTCTCCACCATTTCATAGAAACGCACCATCCGGAAACGTTGTCCCGGATCTGGCTGGTAGGCCCCCAGCAGAGCGGTAGCTGTGGAGAGTAGGGCCTCACTGTCCTTACGTCTCCCTCTGTCCCCCTCTGGTGCAGTTCCAATCCCTGTATATTCCCCTCCATCCTCCAGACGCCTCTCCAGTGCCGTCACATATCTTCGAAACAGGTCCTCTTTTAACTTGGCATCCATTATCGGCAGCAGACTATCAGTCGGCTGTTATACTTTTCTGAGAGAGCCTCACCTCTTTTAGCATACTCTGCACCAGGATGCCACATTCAAGCACCATTTTTGGTCGCCATAATTCACTGTAAACACTGGCACACACTCAACGTTAATAACGTTTTGGAGAGGTGGAAGAGGAATGAGATTTTGCATCCAATCAGCAGCACATCCCTTCAACAAGAGATGTAGTTGTCTGGTGCTTTCAGTTGGCGTAGCTAGGCTTCAGCCTGTAGGGATGCTTTCTTACGGGCATCTCTGCTCAAAGTCTGGCTTGTTTCCAGACAAACAGGCCTATGTCGTGTACGATGAGGTCAAGAGGAGCTTTTGCTTCAGCTCTGTTGATGCAGAGTTGTGTCTATTCCATTCCTTGGTTACAGCAAGTGCAGAGTTCAAGGTCACTCATCATGAAGACATTTTCATGATCATGATTCTTCTGAGCCGTCTAGAAGCTGTAATGACATAGGAGAGTTTTAGGAAAATGGAAATCTCTGATTCTGACACAGAAAAAAAAAAAAAAAAAAACTTTGGCCACATATATTTCTACTGGCTTGGTCAGTGTTATTCAGTTAAAAAGAAAATACATTTGTAACAATCATCACTATTTTTTGAGAAACAGTGTCTGTGCTCTGTTGGATGCAATCTTGTGGGTTATTTTGTGTCAGTCGTGTAGTCAATAGGTTGGACTGATTATTATCACGATGTACGCGACCAACAATTAGACTACAGTGATTACTGTGTACATAACCAGGATCGGGTCAAATTTGGTGTCGCACGCTTGTTTGCGCTAGTGAATGTGTAAACCTGCGGTAACAACATGCGTGTAAACCATGGCAGCCTACACTTAGTTTTAGTTAGCTCAAATTAAGAACAGAATATTAACCGTACACATACGCAGATGGATTTGTAAGCCTAACATATGAAGTGAACATTATATCAATTGAGTGTTTCTGCTCCTCGTTCCCAGGTTGACCGGCTATTTCAGTTACCTCACACATCAACCTTAGCGAGCATCCGTTTAGCAAGCTAACGAGCAACATGCCTTAGCTAACAACATCACCATGCATTACTATTGCGCATCAACTGCAACAGAATCACGACCAACGTTGATAATAAGATAGACGCCTTAAAGACAGTTTCTGTGTTAATTCTTAATTAATCCCAACCCCACAAAAACCGATATTGTTACTGGCATGGGCCCCCAAATGGGTATCTGCTAAACAGTGAACGCCCATTTCAGCGCAGCTGGCTAGCTAACAATTGCTTTAGCTAGCAGGGCGGTCCATCGCTAGATAGACACCTTTGGCGATGTTACAGTCAATTATCGAAACATATACCGTCATTGTGTTATGACTCTTGTGCACCCAAGTCTAATTCTGCTTCAGCTAAGAGACCACACCGTTTTCTTAACACCACCACCAGCATATCTTACCTTTAACAAGTGCTAGCCGTGGCTAGCTACGCCTCCTCAGCTGTTGGAAATTCCCATCATTACAATGCGCATGCGCTCAGTTCTGACAGTTAATCAGCACCGGGGGCCCACGTGCTGTTTGAGAGAAGGAGCCGGAGGAAGAGGAGGAGATGCAGAGGCCACCGACTACATCACCACCAGTGTTCAATATGTGCGAGTTACATGTAATTACAGTCTTTTTCGGAAAACAAAAATATGAGCTCATGCGTGTCGTTCATTCAGCGGTAACGTTACGTGAGTGCGCATAGAAAATAGTTGTTTTTAGCTACAATTTCTATAATATAGTTTAATATCAATCCAAACAAAAATAACGTCTAGCAAATAAGCAGTTATTATAATATATAAGATCTAATATATAGGAACTATTTTTGTAAGAAGTAAAGGCTTCACTTCATCCACCGTTTTGATTTTGATATTACCTTCCTTTCAGTGTAGGCTATTTATGCCAGTCCAGTGGTGGAAGAAGTACTCAGATATTTTAAGTAAAAGTAGCCATACCACAGTGTTAAAATATTCTGTTACAAATACAAGTCTTGCCTTGAAAATGTTACTTAAAGTACATAAGTATTAACATCCAACTATACTTAGTACAACAAGTAAAAATACTCATTATGCAGAATATATATAGGCTATATTAACATTACTGGATATTAGAATAGATGCATCGATATGTTCATCATATATAATAATTTATTGAGTTGATTTATGCTTTGTATTGATAATCTAAATATGCAAAGTAACTTATCCAATTAAGTTTAAAGTGCAACATTGGCTTCCAAAATAAAAAATAATAGAGTTTCAGCAGTTTGGTTGAATTTTGCCTATTCTTGCCCACTGACTGACTGAGAGGCATTACACAGGAGTAAATGCAATACACAATATAAAGAATAAATTAGAATACAATAAATAAATAAACAAACAAACTACTACAACTAAAGTATAAACATGAGAGATTGTATGGACCCAGTTTAGAGGTGAAATGCTGCCCCCTATGTCTTTGAAACAGGTGGCTCGGAATTACACGTTGAACCTTTAAAGCAGTCAAACATTCTCCAGTTGCAGCTTTTCCAATGGGAGGATTTTCTGTGTTGGTAATTATTGTGAATATCTTTGGGCTTTGAACTTTCCCACAAAATAAGACATTTAAAGATATAACCCTGGGCTAAGGGAAATCACACTGGTAATTTTCACTTTTTACATTTAATAGAATAAGGAGATGAATAGATTATTTAACAAATTCGTTAGTTGCAGCCCTAACTAATTTATCTACTCGTAACAATGGCTGCATTGTCACTAATACTTGGAAACAAACAATAACTTGAAGATGTTATCATGTGTGATACTTTCAGCGATAACTCCGCCCTCGCGCTTAAAAAAAGAACCAGAATCTGATGACGTCGTAACGGGAACGGTTGGTGGGGGACCGACTGACTCAGTGAAGAAAAGAAATGGCGATGCTCGGAGGGTTTAGTGCAGCACAGCACAAGAAAAATGTCTCTGATGGGAGCAGCGACGTGTCAGAATTCGTATGTCCGGTTTGTCTCGAAATTTTCGACAGTCCCGTAACAACACAATGCGGTCATACGTGAGTATTTTGCCTTTTTATTTCGATCGTCCTCCCCTCAACCCACCTCTACCACCAGCGATGCAATGGTTCGAGATACAAATAATGTGGGGAAAGGCTTGTTTTTAAACATGTCGTGCCACTAGAGTCGCAAACATCGACCATGCGTGTTCCTGTTTTTGTTGTGACACTGTCATTCTATTTAGCTAACTTGTATATTTGATAAAAAAACGTAAAAAAACACTGCCAGTTTGCTAAACCAGTTTCAGTTTTGTTTACATCAAAGAGGCGGCATCACCCGGGAGTTGTAGTTTAGATATCAATTGCTTAGACTCACCAAACCGCTTTAAAGGACTACAAGTCCCTGCGCCCTCTTGAGGTGGGGACTTTCCATCGGATTTACAGGAAGCTCCAGTTAAGAGCTAGACAGGGATCTTCCAGCAAATGACAGCGTCTGTTTTTTTAATTGTCATTTTAATGGCAGCCTATACATGTAGGAATACTTGTAAACAGCTACCATATCCCAAAATAAAACGTATCACCGTTTCAGTGTCTTTGTTTCCCTTACCTTGTTCATCATTACATTTCTTCACCCATCTCTTGCCAGGTTCTGCCAGAGTTGTTTGCAGGAGTGTTTACGTCCCCAGAAGCCTGTTTGTGCTGTATGTCGGGCCGGGCTGGGCCACTGGACTAAAGCTGCTGATCTTGAGGCCGTTATCCAATCATCTGTGGCTGCTTGCAAGGGATGTGGAGCACAGGTATGTTTTATCCAAAAGCTAGCATAAGGCATCTGAAGGGCCTTTGCTGATTTGTTGTAAATTGACTTTGGAAAAAATGCAAAGGTTTAGATAGATCACTCATAGCTACATAAGCACAAACTGTATCCGATATGGAGTCTAACCTTCAGTGTTTTTATTGAGACGGTAGCAGTGTTAAAATTACATAAACATTTGAGAACAATTGTATCATTTTGGTTGTGCACTCGGATTTACGGATGTGTGTTTTCTCTCTATTCAGGTTGGCCTTTCTCAGATGAGAAGCCACACAGCTGCCTGCTCAAAATACCAGGATTACATTGAGGAGGGAGTGAGGACCACTGCCCAGAACCAGCCTGCCATCATCAGGTGAAATAGAGGGTGATAAGATAAAAACAGGCCTACGTCAACATCATTTACTCATTCACTATTGCCTACATAATAAACACTTAATAGTTAAGTGAGCAGTAAAGAGATTTTGTGCCAAGACTGATAGGTTTAGTGTTGCGTTACTGAAATGCATCTGTCAAAGATGAAGCATTGTGTTTTGTTACTGATTACCTTAAAAGGAAATTATTGTATTTTACAACAGAGGTCTTATTGTTCTAGTTTTATCTAGAATATTTATAGGACAGCATAATGTTTTTCTCACCACCATCACTGTAGAGATTGTGGACACTATTGCAATCCAGTCTGATGTGGCCAAGGAAACACAATCCTTTAAACTGGTTATTTTGAATAACAACTTTTGTATGCTCCAATTAAACCATCTGCATGACTTTTGATTAGGCCTGACTTGCCAGTTGTCTGAGCATATCCCACATGCCTTTGTAAACATAACAATCTGTCTGCAGGATGAACCCATAAAATATGGCGTGCAAAAGACAGTAGTAATGGATTATTGTGGGGAAAACCTTTTTAACTGTTGTATTTTTTTGGACCCCATTATAACCTTTTGGAGTTGTCAGAAGATTTGCCTGTGTTCTGTCCAGTGCTTGTATTTCCCTAGCCTGATAATCTGAGTTGCCATTTTGTATTCACTTTATCGATGAAAGTGTTTCCATTGGAATAGGCACACTTGCATGTATGGTGATGGGGATTAATTCCTTGACTGTTTGAATTACCTAGAGTTAAAGGTTCTCAATTTGAAATTCAGAGCATCAGTATAGCGGCAAACTTTTATTTGCTATGGAAAGATATAGCTGAGTAATGTCTACCTGTGCAGAGACTGAAGTCGCTCCCCTCTGTCTGTGATGTAATTCTAGCTTCTCTGTGCAAGCCTAGCCTGGCTGGCTGCGTGTGCATGTTAGTGCATGGGAGTGTCCGTTTGTGTGCCCCACTGGCTAGCTAATCGCCTCTGCACTGCGTTCATACGGCGGTAACTGCTGATAATGTCTGTCAGAACTGTTGCTGTTGTTTGTGCTGTTAGTACCATTAGCTGCTAGCCTCCGGCTCAGCTTTTGCCATGTTGAGAGCCGTGTGGAGGCAATCCCTCTGCTCTGAATTACGAATTGAGAATGTTTGTTTGAAATTGGCCAAAATTACAACAAGACCCATGTTGTAAGAAGTGCAATTGTTTTTTAACCAGTGACGCTCGTATTGTTTTCAGCTTGTGAATGTGTCATCATGCTAACAAATGCTACCAAAAATATGTAGGCCATTCATTATAAAACTACAACAGATTCACTATTCTTAAGTAAAAGTACACTAATGCTGTGAATAACTCTACACTACATGGAAAGTCCTGCATTCAAAACCTTACCTAAGTAAAAGTATGTTAAATAAATAAAAAAGTATCAAAAGTAAAAGTCATTGTGCAGTAAAATATTCTGTGTTTTACTACATGATGTTTATTAGTTTTAATATTAAAAAAAGGAACTGAATTCCCTATGCATAATTCTGGTGAAGCAGTTAGATGGATAGTAGTTGCAGATGACAGCAGAAATGTAAGACCTGACAGAATAGCATCAAATACAGATACAGCTGTAGTGCTATAATATTTGTTGAGCTCGGGTTACGTAAGAAACGTCATCGTCAAGCAGGCGACGAGTGCTAGCCAATCAGGCAGAGTAAGGCGAGTCATGACTCTGACCAGAGTAGTATTCTTAATTTCACCGGACACGAGGAAGGCCTATGTTTCATAAATGTATATGATTTCATTTGTTTTCATTCAAAGAGGGCTAAATTACTTTAAAACGATGTGTTTTGTTTTTTTAAATGATGAAGATGTCTTTATTTACCTGCTGCAGAAGTGGGATAAATAACATAAAAAAATTTCAGTATCAGGCCAATAATTTCACAATCGGTGCATCCCTACTAAATAACGGTTTATACTATAATCTAGTTTGTCGATTTATTTAGCCACAGTACTGGAATTTTTCCTTTCAGTGGTATTAAAGGTCTTCACAAGTAATTAAATTTGTACTTAATGTGCAGATGCCCTGATTGATAGCAAAGAGAAATGCATCTCTTCTCTATGTTTAAATACAGAATCAGTAGTGGTATTGTTTCTGTTTCTTTCCCACAGTCCTGTACCAAATCGCTTCACCTTCACCTGCCCATACTGCAACTGCCAGAACCTCGACCAGGACGGCCTGGTGGAACATTGCACTTCCCAGCATGGTCGTGATACACGACAAGTGGTAGGAAATCAACACTACACTGCAACGTCAAGAGTCACTTTTTCGTTCATAGATGCGTTACTAATTTCATTTTGTGTTCGTCCAGGTTTGTCCCATCTGTGCCTCGATGCCTTGGGGGGACCCTAACTACAGGAGTGCGGACTTTTTCCAGCACCTAAAGATCAGACACACATTCTCCTATGACACCTTTGTTGTAAGTTGAGCCCCTAAACACTGTCTAGCGTTTCTTTTTTTTTTGTGATGTTAATGATCAGTTAACTTAGTGGTTCTGTTTCCTTCTCTCCTTGCGCCCTTGTCCTTGCAGGATTACTCCACGGATGAGCACACAATGATCCAGGAGGCTCTACAGCGCTCCCTTTTGGACAATTGAAGTGTGACGAACAAATCCACCTGAGGAGGAATCCAGTGAAGTGAAGGGGAGATGGTGATGTGAAGTCTTTAGAAGACAGAACAACACACTGAAACATCATTCATCTATGATAAGGAGGGTAGTACTGTATTACTATGGGTAGTCAGTTTCACAGGGAAATTGATGCTATTGATCTATAGGTTTATTGATCAGAAAATAAATCACGCAATATGGTTAAAAAAGCATATTGTAATGTCTGATTTAGGAGTGATACTGTGTTTCTGATGTGATAAACTCTTTATCTTCCCCCCCAGTTGAGTCTGTAGACTTGATAGTTTGTTGAATATCTACTAAACTATGTTTGTTCAAGCTGTTTGTTCATTGATGACATGGTGTCATATAGCCAAAAACTTCCAAAGTTGTAATTAAATTTCCCTGTCGTCAATACTTGATGTTATAAGAGGGTTCGACCACTAGGTGGCTAACTATTGCCAGCAAACGACAGACTTCACTCAGTGAGGTGGTCAAGTAATGTTAACAATAATATATAATAATCTACTCAAGAGTGACTCTGCATGTTTTACTCTCGAAAGTTGAGAGGGGGTTTTTGTTTTTATTTTTGAGATTATTAGCAGATGGAAGCTCTGTCTTTTTTTATGCTGTTTCTAGGTGAAGTTTGTGTGAGAGAGTGTATGTTCATTCTGTTTTCAGAGATCTACTGGAAAGAATAAATAATAAGAGGGTCAAACAAAGCCAGATGTTGGCTGTTTGCTTTATTGTAATGTTTCTCCCTTATGTCTTTGTGCCTGCTGGTAGATCTTGTTTCTGACTTCCAAAACTCTTAGGGCTAATAGTTCATCCAGTGAACCAAAAGATGCAAGAAGGAGACCATCAGTGTGTCATAATCGGTCAGTTCTGTGATTTTTCATTTGGATGACAATTTATTTGCATGTTTATGGCCATAAGGGGGCAGTAGAGTTCCACCGTTCTCTGGCCATCCATGACAGCCACTGGCCCTCACCAGCCTCGTGGCTCTGTTGCAAGACATAATTCAACACAGATTTCATTCTATAAATGTGCTGTACTCAATGTGTTGTTCTCCAACTTTAGGTTTTATATGCAGCATACAAAAATGTCACGGATCTTTAGAGGTTTTAGTGGGGTTATTTGTTATAGTTTAACTGAGTAACCATAACTTCGCTTTTAGACAGTTCATGATGTGACATGATTTAAGATTTTAAATGTACCTTACTGTAGTGTGTTTTTTTTTCATGCCCAGTGTCTTGGTTGCTTCACCACCAAAAAAAAAACCTCCAGTTTGTTTTGCTAGCTTTCATAGCTCTTAACATCACTGCCAACAGTTCTGAAAAAAAAAAAAAAAATGAACATGGCTATTTGTATAACTCCAAAACTGACAGCATGTGAAGTAACAAGAACATTTGGTTTTACTTTGCTTGAATTTTGCTGGATGTTTTTCATTTTAATTCTTAAAATGTGGATTGTGTCGACCTTTTTTAATTTTACATCAGTGTTGTTTTCCAATGACTTGTAATTGTCACAAATCATTCATATACAGTAGTGCAAATATTCACACATGGTTGCATTGCATTTGTCTTCTACCAACAGGTAAATAAAACGTAATACACCCAGATCAAGTAGCTCTAGAGCAGAACCTTAATGCCTTTTCACGTAGTCTTTGGTGCCACTTAGCCCTAGATGTTCGTTTTTCTCTCCAGTAAAATGTATAATAATTTTGTATGTGTTTCTCATGTATAATGACCTTTTTTCTTTTCTTTTTTTTTTTTTTTTTTTTCTCAATATATATCTCATTCTCTTTTGTCAGCCCTACTGTTAGGGGGTGCTAAATCCTGATAAATTAAAGCTCTTTAATTATTTAAACCCTGGCCCCAGAAATCAGGCGCAGTGATTTATACCTGTGTGTATGAGACGTGTGGGGGAAGAAACAACACTTGCTGCTTTGATGGATGACCACAGAGCGTGTGTATCTGGGGGTGTGTATGAGAGAGAGAGAGAGAGAGAGAGAGCAGTTAAAAGGGAGGTAATGTGTAGGGTGCATCAATCTAAACTCTGGATTTGCTCTGTTGTCATGATCAGGCACGGGGCAAAGGGTGTGTGGGAGTAAAAAGAACTAATTGTGGACTACATGAAATAAGACAACCTTTCTACAGACCTTTGTTCCTGTATTAGAGATCAGGGCAGTGATACATCACACCAACAATGATATTGCAATGTGTTTTCGCATGTACTTTTATCTATGCTAAGGTTATGATGAAACTTAGGCCCTTCGGTGTACATTGTCCACAGGGAGAGAAAAGCCTCACATCTCCTTTCTTTCCTTTGTGTGCTTCTTGTATGTGTAATTACTGTAGCTAAATGATATTACAGTTTCTCACCTAGCTCCACGGAGAATCTCACCCACCAAACTTCTTGATGTAGTCCCCCCTTTCTTCTCTTTTCTTCCCTTTATTTCCCCCCCGATCAGGTTTTTTGCTCCTGGCAGATAGAGGAGAGATGTTAGCTGTGAGAGAACTAACGAGATACTCGAGTGCTTCTGGGCAGGAAGGAAGTCGAGCCGAAAAACATGGCAGAGAGAAGTCTTTCTTGTCTGTTTGGTGGCGGAGCTAAAAAGGGAGAGGGGGGCCAAGGTGGGGAATAGGAAAAGGAAGAAAGAGAGGAAAAAGGGAAGAGAAGTGAACACATTGAATAAAAATTTCATAAAGTTCAGCGTGTGGTTTCTTTGATGCGAGCAATAGATAGTGTGTGCAGTCTGCAGGCTCTGTGGAGGCAGCAATTAATGCTACATGTGCCCACAGGCACACTGTGAGAGGCGTGGGGACGGTGGCTTGTTTTAGAAGTGTGTCGCACCATCACTCCACCCTAGACACCCTTTCCCCAGTCTTTTGTTTTCTTTTAATGTATAGTAAACCTCCCTTTCCACCTACAGTATACTGTAAGCCTCTGTCGCTGTCTAAATTGGTTATCGCCAAGACATTTGAACAGTCACAGGTGAACGCACCATAAGTTCAGTCAATATTTTAGCAATATTGTTGAAATTGCACTTTTTTCAGTCAGAATAGTGGGTAGTAATAAGGGGAAAATGCTCACTGTCTACTGGATTGTGGGCAGCAGCCTGAAAGATTATGTTTTTGGACCTGGTTCAAAATGATGGCTTTCTTCCTGGTTTAGACTCTTACACACCCATCACACATTGCATTCTACCTAAATGTTTGCTCAGAGAGAAAAAAAAAGTGGTGTATATTAAGGTGGGTTAGGTAGGAATCAGGAGGATCGACTTGTGTCCATCACCTGGTGCTTTTAGTGGAAGAAAATCGTTACGTAAAAAGAGTGAAAGTGTACATGATATTGAAAATAATGTGATACACAGAATGGGTGACATAAGATAAGAACTCCTCAAAATGCCTGGAAAGTTCTCCCTCTCTCTCTCGCTCTCTCTCTCTCTCTTGGTATATCTTTCTCTAGTTTTGCTGAGGCAGGTATCTGTGAAGAGGTGTGGGGCGTGTGAGAGGAGCACTGGGAGTTTGTTCACCGTAAAATTCCTCAAAGTCAGGAGAAACAGGAAGAGCGGGAATCCTGCCGCCCGGGCGCTGCAGCTTGGGCAGGTCGGTCCTCTCAACTGTTTGAACAGAAAGTGCCAGTGGGCTTCCCTGACATCAATACTGGTTCTACACCAACTCCTCTTCCGCTTTTAAACTCTTAACAACCGACCCCCTACCCCAGCCAGCCAGCCAGCCAGCCAGCCAGCCAGCCTTCTTATGTTGCTAGCCTAAGAGCAACAAGACTTAACTTTGATTTAATAATGCCTGCAACCTGCTTGGCCCTGTATCAGCAAAGTGAAACTTGCACATCTTGTATGTGTGTTTGTGTGTGTGCATCTATTTTTGTTTCCACTAAAACCTGCCAACATTATGCCAGAGGTACTCAGAAGTGCAAGGATAACACAGTTTATCTTTATTCCTGTCTCCAAAAGCATAATGTGTACTTTGTTGCAGTAAATCAAATACAATGTATAGGAGGAGGAGAGTCATTATTTGATCTGTTTAGCGTAAATCCAAGCGAGGGACTTTCAATTCCTGTAGAAGCTACCATGTGACTCCTTGAATCGCTGCAGAGCAAATGTGGGTGGAAAAAAGTCCTCATGCCAGTTTTGGGAGCCCCTCTAAAAGCTTGGAAAGTTCTCAGAATCACTGTTTCTGCAGAAATATTCTCCTGGAAGTGAAAATGAATATGAACCACATTGGTATAACTATCAGGAGAATTGCTAATCATTGCTTCCTCATTTATTTATTTATTTATTTGAAATCCGCACAGCCGCTGTACTAATATTTGAAAGTTAAGCCCTCTAAGGTGTAAACGAAGGGAGGGGGCAATGTCCCTGGTGTATGTGTGTGTGCTCATGCACTGTGTGTGTGTGTGTGTGTGTGTCTGTGTCACAATGGAACAGCATTTGCCAAGAGAGGCGAATGGATCTACATCTTACTCCCCCTCTCTGTACCCCTGTAGACCAACTAAGATGTGTGTGTGGAGGAGAGCGAGGCCCAGGGCTATTATTCTCCCATTAATTTTTCCATTTGAAATCAAACCTCAGCGGGCGTGCATGAGGGAATCAGAGGAGGGGGAGAGGACTAGAGTGGGGATAACCTTATCAGGGTGGGGGGACAAATGTTGGTTGTAGCAGCGTTAATGTCCAATAGGGGAGGCAATTTCCCTTTCAAAGGAATCCTCATTATTTGTCTCCCCCTCTCCTTCCTTAGTCTTCCTGGTCCAGGATGCCACGGGGGGAAACTGCCTGCCATAAGGACATTTGTTAGATTTTTTTTTTTTGTTTTGTTTTATAGCTACGCAGTTATGAGAACAGATGAGAAAAGTCATACATGATCTGCTTTGACTGGTGAGAGGTTTTATCTGCCCATCTAACGCTCACTGACACAGTACAGTCATATCTGTACGGTCCTGTAAATGTTCCGTTTTACCCGTCTATTCCACTTTTCACGACAAAAACGTTCAGTACAGACATGACCATCTTACATCTTTATATTCCTCAGCACACGCACAATAGAGAAGGCCTATTAACCTTCATTCCTCCACCCTACCTACCCGCACAAACACACACCTCCTCTACCTCACACTTCCTCTTCAAGTCTCCTTCACTTCCAATCACCACTCTCCACCCTGTTTTCCAATGGACTTTCTTTGAAAAAGCGGCAGTGCTTGCTAATCTGTCAATCAGATGTTGTCCTGTTGTGGCGATGATGGGGGGTCTGTGACGGTGGGCCGTACACCTCCAGCAGCTCGCAGCTCGGAGCGGCTCGATGATTAACCAGGCAGGTAGTGAGTTAAACTGCTGACAGCAAAAACACCCTGACAGCTGATTTGGAAGACAATGGTCCCGCTCCCTCTACTTAACTTGTCACGGCAGTCAAAGCACCTTCTCCATTAACTTCTGACATATCTGGAAGGATGGAGGGAAAAGCTAAATTATTGCATTGCACTCATAGATATTTGGACATGTTCACATATGCACAAATACTTATAAACATCCTAACAGATCTCTTTTGGAAGACAAACAAAAGTTATCATCAATAAATCATTAGATCTAAATATATATATATATATATATATATGTGTGTGTGTGTGTGTGTGAAAAATGCTGCACAAAATGTCAAAACGGAATTGATTAGAAACCTGAGAAAGCTTGTTCTAAGCTTGTATGGCAACAATGTGTCATTAGAGGTCCATCAGAGCTTGAAAGTGAATACGTGAATAACAATGTAATGGCATTATTAAAGTACTTCAAGTCGTTATTGTGGTTGTGATATTACTGCGAATGGCTTATGGGAAACATCATGCGATCCTGTGTACTGTGTATACAGGATCTGTGTATCCAGAAGTGAAGGCCGAACAGTTCGGCGTCAGAGCTACAGCAGCGCACAACAACGAAACCCAACATCGCCTTGTCTCTCAGATTAATAGTCCAACACTTCCCAATTATTAACCGCCCCTGCAGTGTACCATTCACATTCAAAGCTATTTACCTCCCTCCACTTCCTGTGCTTTGTGTCTTGTGTCTTTGCAGGAAGGAATGGACGACGCAGGCAGATCTGTCAATCAAACAGCAGCCCCCAACCACCAGTGGCTGCCCATAGACAGCCGTCCATACACCTCCATCGGCTCCGGTCCCTCCTCAGCTCAATGAGTAACTAACCTGCAGGTATTGAATCAAACTGCTGACAAGCACGTGGAGGGGAGGAGAGATGGGGGCTGTGTAGGTGGATGGATAGAGAGATAGAAAGGGAAGGGGAGGATGGAAATGACAATAGCATCATTTTATAGCCCACCTTGGTGACGTAACCTTTAACTTTGCAAAGAAAGATGGGTTTCTTCCCTGTCCGTCCAGCCTTACGTTTACCATTTTTTCCCCCTCAGTTCTCCTTCTCACTCTCTAAGTGGCGTCCTTTGATGGGCTGTCCCACTCTCTCATCTTGTCTTCTTAGACAGATGAGTCCTGTCAGCGCTGCCATCACTGCCCAGCTAAACATTAATGACTCTCTTGCCTGACAAGTGTTGGCGGGGCAGAGGAGAGGTGAAAGGGGGACGCCTCTGGACAAAACCAGGGATGAAAAGGAGAAGTGATGGCTTTATCTGCTTGACAGATTCTCCTTTGTCTCTCTGAACTTGCGTATATGTATGTGTGCCATCAGCAAATTCTTGGCTTGACATGACGGTTTTATTGCCCTGTTTTTCCTCCCCTCTGAGGAGATGGACCCCTTTGTATTCCCATTGCCCCTCATCCTTCCTACTGGCATTTCTGACATTCCTTCATGTATCTGTGCTTTTGCAAAAGTGTGTGTGTGCGCATATGCAGGCTTGTGTGTTTATCCATGCCACTACTTATTTGTAGATCCGCGTGTGCTTTCCTTCATATCCTCATGTGCGTTTCTTGGAGAGAGCATCCTGGACTTTGTGGTTGGCAACGCTGATGGTGGGGACGGCAGGTCACAGGGAAGAGGCTTCCAACAGGGACAGGTAGTGAGAGGAGAGGAGGATGGAGAGGAGGGGGAAGCTGAATAGAGGGAA
This sequence comes from Bovichtus diacanthus, assembly GCA_943590825.1. Lineage (NCBI taxonomy): Eukaryota > Metazoa > Chordata > Actinopteri > Perciformes > Bovichtidae > Bovichtus > Bovichtus diacanthus. The sequence goes on from CALSBV010010214.1 coordinate 106,164, forward strand.
AGGTCTCTGCAGGTGGAAGAGTCTGTGGGTCAGTTTAGATGTTAAAAATACACAACTTCATGTCCCGTTAAGTTTTCTCCAAAGTGATAAAGTTGCCCTCTGCAATACTTGTTTCTTCTATTATTTTTTCATGGTTCCTCTACATTTCTTTATGGTCTCTTTTTCCACACTCCTACTGGTCTCTGTCTCCCTCCTACTCTCCATGTTGTCACTCCCTATCTCTCTTTTGAATTATTAACTCCCCAGCTCAGGGGAGTGAATGGGTACTGCTGAGTAGACACAGAACAGATCCGGCTTCACATTGCCCACATTTCGGAAGTCCGTCCATTTAAGGGGATTACATTGCTGGTCCATCAGCCCCCACCCCCTCCATGCATACTCTCACACACACACACATCCAAGCATATATAAACTTGCGCTGAACCTCCTGTTATTATGAACAGCTGATAGTTTGACAGTGAGATAAACAGACAAGTGGTTATGTCCTCCTGCCAGCATTCCTTTACTGTAAAGCTGCAGGCCTCCTGTGGTGAAGCCGCCCACTCTCCTGGCTTACTTCTCCCCAGGCAGCCTCTATCTCCTCTGGGTTCCCGGAGCAATGATTAACCCTGGTTCTGATCAATGCTTCTGCTGACTCTGATACATCACTGGAGCCTTGAAGCTGCCATGTAAAGGAAGCGTCAACTCTGCGCTGCTCATGACAGAGCATACCCACTCAATCACTAACACCAGGGCACGCACACACACATGCACACCCACACACACACACGAGGGTGGGCAAAATAACACCTGACAATACCATGCAATCCAGTATAATAGTCCCATTATAAGTACAACTGGTGTAAAACTTTGGATTTTATTTACTTTAATTTATACTTTTATACACTTGAATGACACATTCAAGTGTTCCAGCTATTTTGTCCATCCTCTGCATATGTGTAATATATCATATCCTTATTATCCTTTGATTTCAAAATGTAGGAATCTTTTCCCCAGAGTTAAAAGGCAAAGTCTAATTTTATAAATTGTTTTTTTTGTCATTTAAATGTGGCTCAGTTGCTCTGCTGAATCTGGGATTCTGGACAGGTATTGGATATTTTACTAAAGGATTTTTTTGTGTGTGTGTAAGCAGTTTTTGTAGAGAGACATAAAGAGAGGTAAAGAGAATGAGATAAACATAGAAACAGAAGAACAAATTAAAAGGAGGAACGAAGAGAGAGATTGGCATCTCTCATCACCCAGTGGTGCTTTACCTCGACAGCAGGGGGAAGCCCTGATTTCCTGAAGATGACAGGAAGCACAATAGCAGAGTGTTCTGTCAGCACATCCTACTCACAGAGCCAGGTTAATGATTCTGCAGCCACAGCTGAGGTGGAGAGAGGGATGAACGGAGGGAGGAACAGAGAGGAAAAACAGGTGGAGGGGGCTGGCATTCAGCTACACTTAGGCTGTCATTACTGCTGCATTAGGAGTGATGGTGTGTTTTTGTCATTTTAATTACCTTTAATCTGATCTCTTCATACTCGGGCCGTTCGTTAATGAGGCAGAACAAAAACTACATGTCAAACATGTTTAGCATGCATCCACGCTATCAGTCATAGAGCTAACATGGCACAAAAGTTACTGTGAGGAAAACCCTCGACTTCAATGAGAGTCCTGCAACTCAGCAAAAAAATATAGAAGATAAAATAACTTGGTGGGAAATGATGTTGTACATAATCTAGTTTTTGTTTTAAATACAAAAATTTAAAGGCAGTGTTCTACAGTGTTGCCAGACCTTTGTAATTACATTTACAGTAATATTAAAATGTAATATTAATGTTATGGTGATGCTTAGAAATATACACTTTCAGATGTGTGTTTTCAGTATCCAAACTAAATGGCAAAACGCAGCCAAATATTTATCCCTCATTTCTTATTATGTGTTATGATACGGCATGTGATAGAAGAAACTGTCTCTATATTTCACGATCCATGACTACATTTCTGTCTTTCAGCTACTTCTTTCTTTAATTGAATGGCTTTCGTCCTTGTTGAATTCTATAATTTAATATTTTATTTCACACCATTATATTTGCCCATCACTTTATTATTATCTTATCAATCGCAGTTTCAGACGACAGTGCTTCTCCCTTGAGCTCCTAAATCTGAATGATTTTAATAGCATAGAGTAAATAGAAATTGGAGTCTGAGTAGAGAGAGAGGTGGGGGCGGCGCTGGGAGTACCCTTTTCCATTCGTCTCCATACCAGGACTCGGTTAAAGTATTAACCAACTTCTGCTTAACAATATTGCTGACTGGTGTGTGGAAACAGGAGGGATCAAAGTTATCATGTAGAGGAGAAAGGCGCCTTTCACCCGGTCCATACAGCCTGTCCACTCCATCTTACCAGCCCATTCAGAGCAGCTACCCAGAGCACCACTCAAGACACTCCCACCCTCCCACTCCTCACCTCCCTCATTCTACTCTCATTTTTTATTCCTCATCCTTTATTTTAACACTTGCTCTTCCTACTTTTCCGCACTCATCACTCCTTCGTGTACATAATATTAAATAATTATTTATTTCCACTAGAAATGCATCTGCATTCCTTCTCTTCCGTCACTTCTGTCCATCCATCTCTCCATCTGTCACCTGGCGAAGTAATCACATCCACATTTGATAAGGCTGCTTAGGTGGGTCATAAAAAGTTTATGCTTGTGATGCCGGAGTCTCATTTATTATCCCTGCTAATGTAGGAATGGGAGTGGGCAGGGGGTGGGGGTGGGAGGGGGGGGGGGGTGCAGAAAGAGTGCGAGAGGTTGAGAGAGACAGGCCACCACATTAAGGGATCATTACTCCTCTATAGGCTCTGTTCCTAGCTTTCAACGCTAGATAAGTCCTCTTTATGCTTTACGGCCTTGATGAAGCCAGTACTCTCTGTATTTAAGTGTTCCACGGCCACAAAGAGTTCAAGATGCTTATGGCACAGGAGGTAGTTACTGTTCTCTAACCACAGAACTATTGGCTTAAGACCTAATGTGCGTATCTATTTCCCCTCCATTTACTTCACCAGTAAATCGGAAAATGTGCCGACTTTTAGTTGACATTGGGTAGCATTTATACAACGCAAACTTTCTACTAATCTAAACTTGTACTCAGAGCACCAAAATAAGCATTTGGCATGAGTGGTTAAACACTGATTCTCAACAGTGGACAGCAGCTTTGTGTGCTGACCGGCCTTAATGGCAAATTGCATACTGTTGAACTCTAAAGAGGAGTTAATGTTTCCATTACACGCTACGATATTTCTAGGCAAGGTTTTCATACGATGCTCTGACATTACAAGGGCACATGTGAAAACACCTGTATTTCCTACAGGACATTGAGTGTATTAACGGAGAAGTCCGGTGATTTTCAGTATTTTTCTTATTGGCAACAAATCCAGTGGCAATGATAAAACCAACACTGAATATTTCCTACTAACGAGTATTGCAGCTGTAGCAAAGCCTGATGTAGCTTATTCCTCTACGCCAAAGTACGTCATTGTTGTCCAGAAATTGTTAAAAACACTTTAAAGAGCAACACTGTTGAACTGTGTGACATGTTCCTTCATTACAATGAACATGGGACCTGCCGGAAAATAATCCCCAACAAATACACAATCAATTCCTGTTCCAGTAACATTTGCTGCAGTGTGCTGCTGCTGTTTTCATTGTATTAGTAATTATTGAGCCTTATTTTAAAATGAAAGTATAGTTGTGACCCATTTTTAAAGAATGACATCCTCAGTAGCAACCAAAGTTCCACAAAAAGTATTCAGGCATAAGTCAGAAAGCATTGAGACGGACTAAAGAATTGCTGTTTTAGTCTTTTCATGGGATTTGTTGACAATAACATAATTCTAGAATATCTCCATACTTATCCTTTAAAGACAAATCGACTTGCTCTAATGTGGAAATACTGCTTTGCTTATTATGGATTGCTTTTACGTGCTACAACATTCAAACAATAGATATAGAAATGTATGGTTTTGTAAAAAAAAAAAAAAAAAAAAAAAGGATGATGTGAACGTGCAGATGGGACGGCGAGGGAGTATGGGCATGTATGAGTGCGTTAGTGTTGGGGGGAGGCTACCCAGAGGCATAGATAGTGATAGATTGGCCTGGGAGAACTGTGATGCAGATCCACTCATCAAGATTGATGTTCTGCCATTCTGCTTTAAGTGCAATTAAATTGGCCCCTGTGTTAAAAAGCCCAGCCGATAACGTGGCTGAGGCTGAGATTATGCTACATTTCCCTTGCGCTTTCCTCCACCTGCATCCCTGCCACAGCCACTCAGAGATTTACTTTACATTCTCGGCCTCTATTGGATGGGAACTTTCCCGGCATCCTGACCCGTTCGTCAGCCCCTTATTTACAACTTCATGTACAGCTCGTGTTTTTTTTCCAAGTAACCCGCAAAGTAGTTTTTAAATCAATGCTCCCTAAAAGTTTTTAATCACTTTCTGGTTGTTGTCTTACCACAGAGTTGACGACTTGTACATAAGTGCATGTTTAATGTGTAATAATGCATGGTGATTACTGAGAGGAAGGAAGTTTATTGTCCAACACAACTCATCTCTGTTGACAACCTTGTCTATTTAGGCCTGAAGCAGTACTCTGAAGTAAGGACAAGGTCATGTGGAGATACACTGCTGCTTGTTTTCACTTCTGCTGCATGGAACAGTCCTGGATATGGATATAGTTTGTGTGCAAACGGTTTTGATCAAGCGTTTCCGTGTACAACACCCTGGAAAATCACTCTCACTTGACCAGCTCCATCTACAGTTCATAATGTACTGAATTTTCTGCTAAATGGAAATATTTTTCAATAATTCAAATTGAATGTCGATCAAAGTCCAATCCATCTCTCTCTCTGTCTCAGTCTCCATTCTGCCGCGGGCCTCGCCCACCTCTGTCAGTGTCAAGTTGTTAACCCCGTGTCAACAGTGGCACAGGGCGTATTTGGACCCGGTTGATGGATGGGTCTTGGTGGACTTGTCCCACGCAAACATATTCTCAGAGTCAGCTGAGAGAGGTGCAGCGCGTGTGTGTCAACCCCTCCACCCACACACACATGTCCATCCATGATCAAGTCTCCGGACTCGGGCAATATGAAGCCCCTCTCCTTCTGTCACCCACTGACACCCAATGTCTCTAGTTTAGAGCCAGATGGGTGGAGCGCTGACCCCACTGTCACAGGACGAAGGAAAACAGATTCAAAGATTTTTTTTCCCCTGCAAATAGTAAACTTGACCCATGTCCTCCGCATCATTACATTTCCTTGTGAGGGCTTGACATCCTGTTCCCTTAACAAACCAGTAAAATTTATTTGCCAGCTCACCCCTCGGGAAACATGTAATAATCAAGGGGAGGACCATTACAAATTAGCATGATTTTCTTTCTTTTGTCATTGTCTTTGACATTTCACTCTTCAGATATTAAAGCGATTATCCGTTTTCATTTGCTTGTCTTAAAAACAAGCAATAATGATTCATTTTCCTTTGTGAGTTTGAGATTCATTTTGTGTTGAGATTCAAACGCTGAATTGTTGCTGCTTTTGTGAATGATGATGTCAAGGAATTAAAAGAATACTTGCTAATACTAAATATCTCTTCTGCTTGGAACGTTTCATTAGACCTGGTGAATTGGAAAAAGACAAATCATTATTATGAATTCATATGAATGAACTTAGCATAAAAAGCTAGGTTTATTGTATATGATCCGCAGTACCTAAATGCAATTGTTGTATTTGCTCTCTAAGCCCCTTGGTAACGTAGCAAATGTTTATTTTTTAGATGACATCGGTTTGATGCGTCTTTTTCCTACAATCAACACAGAAAAAAAAAAGCGGCAACATTACAACACCCTGTGCAAGTGAACACATGGTTTGGGACAGAGATGGCATCACTACATGACTGATCACTCGTCAATATCACGAGTTCACCCAGCACCATTAGTCATCTGCACCGCGTCCTGTCACTCCACACAGCTGCTCGCCGTCTCTCTCATCCACCTCTCATTTTTCTCTTTCTGCCCAACTTTCTCTGTTCTTTTTATACTCCTCACCAAACGCTCTCGCCTTCTAAGGCATTCCTGTCATGGCTTATGGGGGCTGGGGGTGAAAATAGGCTGAATATAAAAGGAAAGAGAGAGTGCCTTGGCTTATATGTAGGCGGGAGAGTTTAGTTACATGCCATGTGTTCTCTTTTTGCTTTTTGGTGGGGGGGTTGTCATAATGTGTTGCGTTGTCCACTATGGCTTAGAGGGTCAGATTAACAAGGAGTCCGGGTCCCTCTTTGCAGTGGTCCCCTCACAGCACACAATGACAGGGGCGATCCATCACTTCTGTCCCTAACAGGGTGGGGGTCAGTGGGGGTGGAGGCTGTGGGGCTGGGCTCTGCTCTGGCTGGCTGATGGAGGGTTGTGGAGAACAGGATGGGGCTGGTTAAACTTTAACCAGCTCTCTTCCTACACACTGAAGACCACATTCAGCCACCATTCTCTGCTGTGGGAGATTTTGATGTTTCGTCAACCAGAGATCCATGACCCGCCGCCCACTGGGACCCCCTCTCGCCCACTCGTGGCCCCGCGCCCACCTGCTTCCATATGGACCACTACAGCAGAGCGCCAAACTTTTGATCGTAGCGTGGGAAGAAAATTACTCTGAGGTCCCCTCACCATCTGTGCATGGAGCAAGTGGCTATATTAACCCAGCCCTCTGCACGCGCCATACAGCCCTCTGATATACTAACCATGACTTCATATTCAAACTGTCTCACCTCTGTTAGTCCGCGGCACTGTCACATCCGGTGTTGAAACATTTTCACAGCAGATCAATAGCAATAGCTTTCTTTGTTATTGTAGAAGGGTTAGTCCTAGGGCACACCATGGTTACTGCATGAAAAATGATGGCTGGCTTTTTGATAGTCATTTAATACACAGTTGCACACTTTGATAGAATTTGGCAAAAGCCTCTCCCTGGTGAGTTAACAATGCGTACTGAAAATCATATTTCCATGGCGGCCCTTTCAATCTTATCCCCCTGTTCCAGGAAAAACTGCAGTGACAAATGGGATGTGAGCACACTCTGGGTGGCGGTGGGTCACATCAGGTGCAGAGCAGGTTGGAGGTGTTAACCCAATGTGTTCCTGTTCACTGGTCCAATCATCTTCATTGATTGAGCCAATGATTGAGAGGGTCCTACCTTTCTTTACGATGCCAGCGGGAGGAGGTGAGGCCTGAAGAAAGGGGATAAACCATAAAGGGAATACTCAGCAATAATTTGCTCTGTTTATGTGCATTTCTATACATATAACTCTATATACTCTATAGACTGATTGATTAAGTTATAGAATAATATAAAACGAGGAGGCAGAAACAGGTTAGCCTAATTCTCAGTCATTTAAATCTCAATATTTATGCATCATGTCTATAAGAGTGGGAGTCATGCGACAGCCTGATTAAATTAGATTTGATGAGACTCGACCCTCTACGCACACTTAATAATGCAGTAATTTCTGCCCATTTGACATGAGGAGAGTAAGGGACTGACACGGTTAGGGGAAACGGTGCGGACAAGATATTTGGAGAGTGGTTGAGTGGGGGGGGGGGGGGGGGGTAGAGGGTTTGGGGGAGAGGGGAATATGGTGCTGCTGGCTGGTGGAGAGAAGAGGTGAGAGGTTTGAAGTGAGAAGGAGGGGAGTTGGGGAACTGTCCATTTGTACAAACCTAAGAATCTGTCATGTGTCGGGTCGTGTTTCCTTCGCTGCAGCGTTGAGGTGGTTTTGACAGCCAGGACTTTCTCTCCTTCATCCATGCTGCAAATGACATTACGGAAATTGTGTTTGTGGCGTTGCCCAGGCCAGGGACTCCTGGGAAACTGAGAGGGTCACAGAGGTCGGGTATAGAGAGGGGAAAGAGTGAGAAACCAAGACAGAATAAACAACAGACTTGATTTAAAGCCTCAGAAAACATAAATGGAACATAATGATAATAATAAGCTTAATAATGCTAATTATCTAGATTCAAACAATATGTGACATGTGTTTAAATTATTCCAATATACACATGTGCCAAACTGCTGGCTGTAATTTGTTTTAACAGCAACAAAGCTCACCTGGGCTGGGGATTACTCCCTCCAGCATATATACAGAGCTGTGTCTAATATTTGCAACTTCTAGTCTCTCAGGGCATCTTCAGACTCTTAAATATTTCAGCAGGAGAAATGAACTGCTCTCTCAGGGGGGCAATCCTGTGCCTGATTGCCCTGGCCTGGCGTTTATAGCCTGGGTAGGCCGTGTCAACCTGGGCAAGGCCACGGTCCCCACCATGCAGGTCTATACATCCCTAACCTTCACTAACAAGGACCAGGGGAGCAGCAGAACCAAAGCTCCTCCATAAAGCACAATTACAAGCTAAGGAAGGATTTTGTGCCTTATATGTGTGTGATTTCCCCCTTTACAGCTCAGAATCAATCTTTAATGAGCCATTGAATATTAACTGGATTTGTAGGAGCTGAGTGTCAACTCCCATGAGTGTAAGCTGGAGGCCTAAGGTTTAGCAGACAGTGAAGATGGAGGAAAGAGGGGGAACAGGGAGCATTTGCAAGGTGGGGGGATGAGTGTTTTACATGGGGTTTATATGCAAAAAGTGGTTATAGTCAATTACAATTACAATCATTCACCATGGGAAGGACAACCAGGGTAATAGACTCAGTTACCCCCCTTGGAGCCACTACTGTAACTGCATTACAATGAAGCAAACACTGGAGCAGGAAGGATGAGGACAAACGTCACGGGATCACAGATCTTATCAGAGATCAGAGATTTCAGAGTTCTGATGAATCTGTAGAACGACTCGGTGACACAATCGTTGATTAATAAGTTTGACCACAGCAGAGCCCTTTGTATGGTCCTTTATGCAATCCTCCGTAGGCCTGCAGCAGAGCCCGGGCCCTGCAGCACGACCGGGGTAACTCCCCGGACTCTAGCCCCCTGCCAGGCAATCTCTTTGTCACTGTGCTGCCTGCTAACTGATTAATGGACGTAGTCTTGTGATCAGAAGGCTCGGACGTGGCTGAGGTCCTGATCTCTCTGTGTCTGAGAGCTACAGATGGATCTTGTGGACTGAGACAGATTAGGCCTTGATGCTGACCCCTATGGAGAGACCTCTGGGGTGGAGGAGCAGGCCAGGGGGCCCGGGGATAATGGGACCCCTCTCACACCTTTTAAAAGAGAACATGTTTATGGCTACTTAGAGGAAATTGATTTGATTGTGCCAGAAACGCATGTGTGAACACCCCTGGCACTTTTATTGGCTATTTGTCTTTTAAGTCACAGCTAGAGAAATTTATGCCCACGTTGGGGTTTAGGAGAGTGGGTGCGTGGCTGTGTGTGTTTGTGTGTTTAAGAGAGTAAATATTAATATGTGTGCGGACGCATACAGACGCGCGTGCCTGTATGTGTGCGGTGCACGAGAGCAGGCCATGATAAGCGATGCACTGAAGGTGCACTTTAACTGGGTGTCAATCATTAAGTATCAGCCCTAATGACTAAAAGCGCATAATGGAGGCCCTGGCGGAAATAAAACAACAAGATTTGTTGGGACACATTAATTCTCTGAATTGATGTCAACAGGCAGCTACTTTCCCCCGCTTGTGTTTTCTTGCTCATGCATCTTGCCTCTATTAAATGACAAATGTTTGAACATGAATTTCAGCTCATGATTTCATTGGGCCTTCAAAAGAAAACATTTCCTTTCTGCCTTTGGGATTTTACTGAATCTGAGGGATAAAAAATGTGAGAGACAACATGGTCCAGCTCTAGAATAACATAGTTACTAGTCATTATAGAAAAAGTATCAGTGAAGAAACCACACGGGTCATATTAACCCCTTCGTTCATCTCACTCCATCTCTACTCTGTTCTCTCCGTCGCTGTTTTCCTTATTTTCTTTACCAAAGAGTGATGTTCCCTCCTTGGATGGAGGCCAGAGAAGATAAAGCTATCCAGTATTCCACAATAACAACACAAATAGGAGAAAAGCAAGAAATACTATATCTTATTAATCATCTCACATCCCTCAAATGTATCTTACGTCTCCTTGGGAGGTCTCGGGTCCCAGGTTAGGAACCTCTGCTTTACAGCCATGGGAATGTTGTTCAAGAGCTATTTGTTCATTGCAATTTTGATAATCTACTAGTTTAAGTCATTCAACATTTGCCCCCACTGTAAATCAGTCTGAAAGTGAAAATATTCAGTATTTTGAATAACATGATTGACTGTTGCAGATCTCTGTCCCCAGAGTGCATCATATTCTTTTGTAAGCAATGTCACATCAATGTCGGGGGGGGGGGGGGTTGTTTCTAAAAAGGGGGAAAAAAGGGGGGGGGGGGAGGCTTACTGCTCAAAACGGTCTGATTTATGCAAATTGAAGAAACTTATCGATTGGTAATTGATTTACTTTGATACATGCATTCACGGCTGTAGTAGTAATGCACTGATGTAGGGCCCCGCCACCTCGCAGTTCGCCTGCATTAAGACAAATCAAATTCATCTGTCTATCCTTTCTCTCTGTGCTGCCATCCATCAGCCTCATCGCATCACTGCTGACAAAACCACCAATGTGTCTGTGCGTGTGGCTGTCTGCGTGTTTGTGCGAGTGCACGTGTGGATTTAGCATGTGCACATTTGACCTCATCATATATAACCTCTACCTATCTCTGCATAGGGCACAGACATAGAACAACCTAAACAGGAAGACAAGAGCAACACATGACATGATCACACATGACATGATCACAGATAACCTGATGATATGATGACAGAGAGAGAGGCGTAACGACAGACCAATCAAAAGCACAGGTAGACTTATTCCCAAAGTCTTTGTGATGTAATGTCTTTCAGCAACTTTATTATGGATCTATTTAGTTGCCCTTTATTTACATGCATTATTGATTCTAATATTCTGCTGTTAAAAAGGGTTCATAGAAGCCTGTGTTCATCTTAATGACGCAGCGTGTTTGTGTGCACGTCTGTGCACTGAAGCTCAAATCTATTTAAGCCACAGAGTGTAAGTTAATGTTTGTGTGTGTGTGAGAGTGAGAGGGAGAGAGAGTTATTTGGCCATCCCCAGGGGGACAGAGCTTCTGCTCCTCTCTCTTAGGTAATGGAAGCAATGTGTCCATAATCCCAGTGAATGACTAATAAAAGAGAGTAGCGCCTTGGGCCTGTTCCCTCAGCAATATTATGGCTGGGTATTAAACTGAGTGCCTGTGTAATACTGTCAAGTCACTGTTTTCTCAAACACATTCCACATACGCTTTATTTATTTATTGTTCTTGCATATCTCCGTATTCGCAAATTAAATCGAAAGCGCTCTTTATGAGGGGAGATTGTTCTCATCTGTGAGAGAGCTGTTTATAAAGTCAAGGATGCGTGAATCATCATATCACTGTTGGATCCATCAAGACACCTGAGGCGCTCGTGAACGCTGCCTTAATGGAAACCAAACGCTGTTTGAATACTAATAAGCCATGACACCATAACCCGCAGCCCTCCACCCGATACCCCTGTACTCTCTTTAAATGCTCTTTAATGGCCGTGTTAGCGTTATACAAGACTCTCATTAGACACTTTAATTGGTTTGGCCGATGTTGACAGCAGTGTGGATTGGCCGAGCCAGACTACGGAGTTAGTGTGGTGGTTTGTGGGGGTCAGTGGTAGGGTGCTGTTGGGGACTAATGTAGTCATAGTGGACCAAGTGTCCCGGCTGAGGAGCGGATTAGGACAGGCGGCGGGCGGGGGGTCTCCCTATGGCAACATGAGGTCATACTGTCCTGCTACTACCTATGAAAGTCTATGAAAATCAAGGCCAGTGTGCGGGTCAGTGTGCACTAATTAGTGGACAGCTGAGTTTTAAAATGATCGGCCTCCTGTTTTGTATTGATTATGTCAGTTTTGTGGGGATGATGTCACTTTTGCCTGGATCTGTTGTTATGGCTGATATTGGTGATCGGAGAGGTGTGGTGTTGCTGGGCTCTGACATCAGTGCTATCTGTATCCCCTGTAGCGTATAGACCAAAGTTAACGGGAAACTCTACTGATTGTTCACATCAAAATCTGTTTACGGGTTATGGAAGGTACTACAGCATATGTGACAAAAGTTGTATAAAAACTTTGTGGCTCCGGTGGGAGCTGCGAAAAGTGTGACAAATTGTTGCTCATGATGTCACTTGAGGCAACGTTGATTAAGAATGAAGGCCAAAAGCTTGAAAAATCTGGGGATGTGGAGTTAGCAAAATTGAGGCTACCAGACCACTTCTCTGTTTGAGGCTAGCAGCTCAAGGCTACATTATTAACTACTAGCTCATACACCCAAATCTCCAACCCAACTGTCAGCAGTAGAGTTGCATTGTGGGTAATGTAGGTGCCAGTTTTGACAAGGAATCAGAATGCCTGTAAAGTGCAATGCTAAATCTGTGAAGTTCTCTTTAAGGAACAGTCTAGTATTTGTCGTTATGGGTGTTATTCTGGTATTTCTGTCCATATTGACTATTGATCATGCATTTTACTCACCACATCCTTCAGAGATAATTGGGAAACACGTGAACTCCGGCAAGAACAATGTCCATTGATGCAAGGAGCATGAGCCTCCTACAGAGTTCCAAAACAATTCAATTTAAAAGAAATCGTAAAAAGGTTATAAAGTCATGAAACAGCAGTAAATAAAACTGCAATTAAAAATGAGGATTGTATATCAGATTTAGCAACATTTTATCAGACATTTTGACATATCACAATAGGAAAAGCACAGGTGATAATAATACAATTAATGATGGCTGAATTCTTCTTCCGCTTTTTTACTTTCAGCGACCTGATATTGTGCATGCTGGCTCGCTGTCACAGCTTACTGAGATGCTTGAATAGAGCACAGCCATCGTTAATGTTATTAGTAACACCTGTGCTTTTCCTACAATAAGTCAAAATGTCAGCTGAGAAAAAGGCCTATGACCATCCTGAGTATCCTATATGTCAGTACAGAGCAGATGCTCTTCAGTGAGCGTCTGAAATGCGATTCTCTTTTAACTATTCATCTTTGATCAAACCATAAAGGCAGTGAATGGAGTCCAGTCACCCCTCAGTCCATTCACTGCACTGTCCCAGCCTGGCCCTCTTGTAATTATGATTGATTTGGGTCTGGGACATATATTGCTTGACGGGCCTGTTCTGACTGTACTTCATCACCAGGCACGGCTAAATGCTTTAAAAGCATTGATTTGCCTGAATTACAACATGGCATCAGACCTCTCACCTGTCTGTGGGAGGCTGTGTGTGTGTGTGTGTGTGTGTGTGAGTGTGTGTGCATGTGCGAGAGAGAGAGAGAGAGAGAGAGAGAGAGAGAGAGAGAGTGAAGACAGATCTCACCTCCACATATCATAACACTCGGCTCTCCTCTCCCTCTATCCCCGTCGTCCCCCATCATCTCCGTCCCATCGATTTGCCCCATAAAAGGTGTTTAATTCAATCAAGAGGAAAGTGAGTGCCTGTTTTTCTGGAACCCTGTCGATAGCGGTATAATCAATTAGAGTGGGCCTACAGTAGACCTCGCTCCCTCTTTCACACACACACACCCTCACACTCACGGCTCAGTTTCTAAAAACTCTCGTACGCTGTCTATTTCTGTTCTGCGTGACCTACATGACTTCCTCGCCATCTCTACGCACACACCAATACACGCAATAGATCCATGTAGGATAGAAAACTGTTTATTTAATTTTTTTTTTTAAACAAGGCGTGTGGACTCACACTCTGGCTCTGGACAGTTTTAACCCCCAAATAATGCATGCTGGGAGGTCTGCTTATATGCTGAGCTTGTTTCTTTCAAAAATATATTTATTGAGTTTAGTTAACTCTCATCAGTACATTAATTCAACTCAAAAAATCTCAAGTCAGATGAACTCATGTTTCTAAGTATAAAAACAACATAATTATACAAACTTATATATTTCCATGAAGTCAAAGTCGGAAAATATTAGTTGATTCCTACGGCAGCATATTGCTGCCACCGTGATGTTATAATGACATAACAACTTATAATATTACGTTATGTTATAACAAGAAGATTTTGCTTTACTGGGAATGGAATTGTGAATTAACAAGTAGGAGTGCTCACTACAACTGATTGTTGAGGCGTATTAATAATACATAACGTATTATAAGTCCATCGGTCAACCTCTGGTTTATAATTAATCAAGAGCATCCATAACCACACTTATATTTCATTATGAGTCACACCTATATTGTTTTATAAATGTTGATATAGTGCATCAGAAAGCACTATGTGTGTTTATGAGTGTAGAAATGATACATTATAAATGCTGGTCTTCATAGAAAGTGTTACCGTCATCTCTTACAGCGCCTCTACACTAAGCTTACATCTAATATTTTCACACTTTAAACACACATTTCTATCAGTGTGGGTGTAACACTGCATGTTCTATTCACATGGGTACCAACAAAGCACTCAACACACTCGAGCGTGCAAACACACGACTCCTAACCACCAGACAATAAAGGAAATGAAGAAATAAAAGGTCCGATTCATCAAAATCACACAAGACTCTACCACCCAGTAAATTAAACAATATTTCATAATCACTCTGACAATGAGACAAGAGACAGCAATTTGGGCGGAGAGCTCCTTCTCAGCGGAGCAGCGCACACAAATACACACACACATGGACACACATAATTATCAGAGTGGACATGCTCTGGAGACCCCAGACACTCCCCTAGTACCTGCCCAATCAACTGTCCAACAACAGACACCCACCCAGCCTTCATTTATCTTGTCTGTGAGCGTGTGTGTGTGTGTGTGTGTGTGTGTGTGTGTGTGTCAAGCTAATTACCACCACGAACCATCCCACACACAGACCTAACCCAGACATTGTGGCGCTGTCCAGGGACATGGGAGGTGGGTAATTAGCCTTCCATTATTATAACACACAGGCACACACATATATAAAACACACACACACACATATACACACCTAAGAGTCAGTGGAGGGGCAGTAGGACGGTTGGGAGGATGTGTTTTGGGTTTAAGGACACTGTAGGAGGTCAAAGTTAACAATCTGTGTTTAATAGTGCACGTGATTTGGTCATTTTTCTTCACCTCCGCTCAACAGACAACAGCTGAACCAGCTGTGGGATGCAGTAATTTGGGGATCTTTGAGAATTTTTACCCCTTCAACCCACTTGACACTTTCTCTCCAAAGCAGTAATAATTGCTACTTTTAAGCAGCAAATTAACATTTACCAGGGTGCTTGTTTGCACATGTTCTCTATTGTATTGTAATTGCCCATAGTTTGATTTTAATTACCGGGCAATAAGTGTCACTGTAACTTATTTCATTTACACGCGTAACAATGTCCACACACGTCATTGTGTGATAAAAGAAATGTCTAGAAGAGTCTAAAATTAGTCATGACCACTCCATTGAATGCAGAGACATCAATATTTATTTCATCGTGATGTTTCTCAGGTTAGATGTTAAATATCTTACACTATGAGAAACTGAAGCTCAGAAAGTCTCCCAACTTTAATCTTGTATCACATTAAGTAAAATAGTCATTATATAATTATATCAGTAGTGCACATACTCAATCATTTCCCACTTGTCACATACTATTTGCTCTGGATTGGTTGCAGCAAAATAATTGTGTTTATGCTATAATTGTCACAATTGTGTCCATTACATGTTTATTTTTCATCTGTCTGAACGGAGAGCAGATAGAAGAGGGTGTAGAGAATGAGACATTAGTCAAAACAGCCAGCAGAAACACAAACACAACTCTTCTGCTCCCCAAGAAATCTCCACTTTGCCAAAGCTAGCTCCACCTAGGAGCCATATGTAGTGTGCAGGGAAAAGGTGCAGGTGGGTTGAAGGTGTAAAAAATCTCATAACTCCAAGCTGGCCCAAAAAGTACTCCATCCCACCGCTGGCCCAGCTGTTGTCTGGGGGTGTGTAATTGTGTCAAAACCTTCTATTCCCTTCCAAGAGCACCCCCCTAAAGCAGTTAGACGCCTCCCCCCACATGGTCCTGGGCATCATCATTTTCCAGCAACCATCCATCTTCGGTCCGCGATTAATTCTCTTCATTTCCGAGCACAGGCCATAAATCCTGGCACACTTAATTAATTTCACGGCCAACGCGGGGCTCCCGTAAAGCGGGGATTGTTCTCGCAAAAGCCCATATTAATTATGCTATTTTACAGCCATCTCATTGAAGGCTGTGTTTCATCTTTCATAATTACATTTTCAACAACAACGGGGGCAACAAAAGGAGTCTAATTATGGATTTGGCGGCACGCTCCCTTGTAATAAGTCAATGTTAGCATCGAGCCCACAACGTGGTGCTAAGGCGCTACGACACACAGCGTTGAGTAGCCCGGCAGAATCAATGTGAGCTTCAATGTTTTATTGTTATTACTGTAACTATGATTTTAGCTGAGAGGACGATCATAACGCAGAACATATTGAAAGCATTTGGTGGCCTGCTGGCATAAATTGTGTTGATGAAGTTAGAGGAGATTATTGTCACATCGAGGCTCTGGTGATCATCACTCTTGTGACGGAGCTCATTGGGTCTCTGTAGTGGAGATCATCAGCTGTTCTCCTGATGTTCAGGCAGGAGCATCTCCCTCCTGTCAACAACCCATCATGCAACGCACAAGTGTCTCTCATGTGTCCTAAATGTGCTTCTACAACCGAGCTAAAACACAATAGTAGCCCCGTTTGCTTTTGACATGCGTTCAAACTATGTGAAACCTGAAAAAGATCAACAGCGTGATTTTCATCCCCAGGCCTTGTGTCGCGTTCCCCGCTGTTGCACTCTGCCGCTGGTCTGTGCCACAGGTCACCACCCAGTCATGATGGGTGACGGAGCCTGTGTTAACAGCCACCTACACACTTCGTCCGGCATCCAGCCTTCCACCCACACGCTCCTGGAACTGAGCAGTAATAATATACCCGCACACACAAGCTCATACAACGCAGAGCTGCCATAAGTATGCTGTGATTCATGGGCTGTCATGGCTGCCTGGTTGGTGGTGAAGTCGAGGCAGAAGGCCTGCGTTTGTCACTGTGATAGGGTGTCACCTTTGTAGGGAATCTATTTTTGATAATTGGCTGATAGTAGTGCTGCAATTATTAGTCAGTCAATCGAATACTCGACTGACATTTTATTTGCCGCTTTTATGTTTAATATCATTGTGAATTCCTTTTTTTGAGGCTAAACAAGCAGGAATCACCACATCCACAGTCATCGTTTTGTGCAAAAATGTATTCAAAAGTTCATCTGAAGCTAATATATGTGTATATATATGGATCAGCCATCAGAGTTAGACAAACAAAGCGATGACATGGTGACATGAAACAAAGTGTTTGTCTAACGTTACAGCCTTTTTAGTACAGAATTACTTCTTTTTGTTAATATCCCTAAACCGCATCTCAGGGGGGAAAACATAAAAAGGGAATTTATCCTAAAAATACTTTGGAAGCTATCCACTTTATGTGTCTGACTTGGATGGCTGAAGCCTCAAATTAGCTTCAGATAGACTGTTGAATATGACTGTCTGCCTATCTTTTAAGTTCTGGGACACTGTGTTGGCCGTTTTCCACTATTTGAAACATTTTTCTGACTTAACAATGGCAATATGCAGTGGAGAGTTGAAGAAAAGGAAAAGGAACATGTGCAGTGAATGTACACCAAAGACTATTAACAAACACACCTCGACGTAACCCAAGTGTGGCTGAAGTGTCGGGATGACAAAATCCTTCTGTGGAGCGGTGTTCAGTCACCTTCTCTTCTTCTAGAAAAGGACACATCAAGCTATAAAGATCATTGGTTAGATATTGAGAACCAAACCATGTGTTGTGCACGTTATCAAAAGAAAGACAATAACCCTAAAAGTGAATTTGTGATCGGGACGGTGGTAATTATGGCCGCCTGGCTGACCTGAGAGTGCAGCTGTGTCACCTCTGATCAGTGGTGTTACAGTCCACTGCCGGATAGTCCTTTCACTTCCTATTAGGCTCCTCACACTGAGAGTCTGCGTGCAGTGGCAAGGGCCATAAGTCCTTTGACAGCGACCTTGAACATATGTGTGTGTGTGTGTGTGTTCATCCATGTGCAACCACGACCAGCATCTCCGCCCGTGTGTTTGTGTGTGTGTGTGATATCTCTTCCTCTTCCCTCTACTCCTCCCTTGTCAAGGCCATCGGTGATCAGTGGAGGTTAAAAGTTACAAATCACCCCACCTCCCCCACTCTGCCCTCCAACCCACCTACCACCGATCTCCATCACCGATCCCCTCCCCACCTGTCCTCACGATGGCCCAGGAGAGGGCCTCTAGGGGCCCCAGGTCTCATTCGTATTTGGGGCCACGGCTCCTGTTGAGGGTCTGCAGGGGATCAGAGGCAGCGGAGGGCAATTACTCCTCTGCTTTAATTGGCATTATCATTTTAGCAGGCTGACAGAGATGGATCACCCAGCAGGACCCTGCTACTGTCGGAGCATGGGGGGGGGGCGTGGAGGCTGGGGGAGAGGGAGAAGGTGTTGGCCTGGTGGGCACGATGAGAGAGAGGATAAGGGGACAAAAAAATGTAGCTGGAAGACAGAGGAGCAAGAAATGAAGGGCAGAAGCGAGGAAATAAATCTGATACTAACATCAGCTGAACAACTTGAACAAATAACCCCCATTATACAAGAAAGGTTTGTGGAAGAATTGCGCGGGCCAGTAGCTCTCCGGGTGTGTGAGGATGTGCTAGCCCTCATAAACGTGTGTGTGGCTGATTTTATGTCCACGTGTGTGCAGGGGGAAAGGGCAGGGAGGGGGAAGGAGGTGTATTAGTGTAAACCAGTGTGAAGCCTGGCGAGGGTCTAACGAGCAGAATGGCTGTGGCTTCATAACTCAGGTCCTGTAAAGCTGTCAGTGGAATTAAGAGGCACCCATTATAGGTGCCCATACGAGTGCCTCAATGCAAAATACCAGTCTTCTCCCTGGGGCCGGCAGCGGCAGATAATTTTAGCTACTTAGTGAATCATCTTCAAAGCGGGAGCCGAGCTATTTCAGCTCTGTGGTTACAGCTTACAGTAAGTACACATTGTTATATTCTGTTCAGCAGCTTCATCTGTGCTTTTTGAGTTCAACTTCGCTTTCTTTTCTTTGCTTCTTTCGTCACAGACACCCAGGTCTCCCATCTAAGAATACCCCAAGATCTCCAGAATCCCCAGAGGCTGAACCAAACAACATGCCAGAGAAAAACAGTGATGGATCGATGAAAAATTATTATGAAGCTGTCCAACCTGAATTATTGTGCTGTCTGTTGATAATCCCTTATTTGTCTCTTCCTGGCATCCAACAAAATCTGTCAGTCCGACTAAAAAAAGCGAGGGACGGTTGATGGAAGATGATGAAGTGAATGGAAGGGGGGGGGGGCCTCGCTTCCCGCCTCTTTTAGGGAAAGAACATACTTGAAGGGAATGCTGTGCACTCTCTCTCTTTCGCTCCCTCTCTCCCTGATATGAAAAATGAAAACTATAAGGGAGACAATAATAAAAATAGCAGAATGAGTGGACAGGCCGGAGCAGTCCATTACTCACAGCTGCTTTGGGCTGCGTGGTAAAAATGTGCTGCTTGCTGCAAAAGCATGCATCACCGCCGGCACAAAACAAATGGGCTGTCTCCAACGTATTTACCTCCAATTGTTCAAGCATTTGTGGGGAGAGCTACGGCCTGTCCAGACAACTCAGGCCTGTCCATCTGAGGGACAAGAGAGTGGGTTACTGGGAGACATGATGAGAGAGGTGCCGGATGCACTGGATGACAACAACACAGGAGAGGGATTGAGATGAAGGAAAACAGGAAGCTCAGAAAAAAATCTCTGAAAATCTAAAGATGTTAGGTTTGAACTGGAAATGTTAGAGGAGGTAATCATGTCTGAAGCAATAATGCCCAACATTCACTGGTTCCAGCTTCTCAAGTGGGATAATTTGCTGTTTTTTTACTGATAAACATCATTGTAGATGGAATATTTTGGACTGCTGGTCTGACAAAACAAACAATCTGAGTACACCACAGTGGAGTTGGATGTACTGGATGTCAAAGACAGGAAAAAACTGATTGAAATGAGGGATGGCGAGGAGAGAGATTGTAAATCGGAGAGAATCTGAAAATGTTAGACTCAAACTGAGACAGAGAGGAAGTAATTATGGTTGAATAAAATTCTGTGATTTGTCAGTTGTAGTAAAATGAATAAGCAATGTTCATATTGGATTCATTGTTTGACATCATTGTATAACATAGAGATGAGGGAAAGGCAGGAAACAAGGAGAGTAAGATCTGAAAATGTTGGGTTACACAGAGAATGAAAGGAGGTAATCATAGTTGAAACATGAGTTTGAGCCTTAAATGCGGCTTTAAAAGTCCCATTCAGGCTATAAAATTTCCCTTGTAAAACATTTTATTGAGAAAGTTTCATTTAGGTTTAACAAATCTGTAAATGTTTAATGAGTGGTAATTAGGGAAAGGAGATAACAGTGAACAAGATATTCTTTTCTACAGAAATTGTGCCTAAAGTGGAAGTTCATTGACCTGGAAAGACAAGCAAATCCTCCTTTAAGTTGTCTGTGTGACTGTGTGTGTGTGTGTGTGTGTGCGTGTGCGTGTGTATGCATGTGTTAGTCTGTGTTACAGAAGGGTATCATTCTCATGATTACAGATCTATTTGTTTTCTCTGAAGCCACTGATGATTTTGGAGAGGGAGACGAGCAGACAAGGGAGTGTTGTGTATAAACAGAGCGGAGGAGACAGAAGGAGCGAGGGAGTGGGTTTCACATAAACTACAAATTCAACTCATCTCACCCCCCTCATGCTATTGACTGAAGCTGGTGAGTGTCCCTGGGAGGCTGGGACTAGAGACCAGCAATGGTGGGTGATAATATCATTTGGCTGGGTGTTTTAGGCACTTATCTTTCTATTCGTAATTTTGGATTTAAAGGGGCAATCAGAATAACACTGAACCTCTGCGGAGCTCGAGGCTTGGGCCTGAGCCGGCTTCACAGTACAGCTTTACAGCTCAACATCTCCCATATCCTGGTGTGATACAGCTGTGCGTAATGACAGAAACCCACTCTTAAACGGCCCTCCTGATTAAGATGGCTCTCCACATCGCCCCTGTTTATCTCCAGTGCGGTCGTTAGCCGGGATGGGCCCACTAATGATGAGTAGTTTACAATATGGCACTCTGGCATAATCGGCCTCCTGTCTTCATGTTGTGGCAGAAAGGGAACCCGCCCAGCTCCAGCCTGTAGCTCTTTACCCGCCGTCCATCTGAAAGACAGCAGATTTAGAGAGCATCGCAGTGATAAACAGGAACGAGTAAACACATTTTCAGTTATGGTGATCCGTCCTTAAGTACGTCAAACGTCGCCTGATGATGAGCACACTAAATAATACGCTGGAGGCAGAGTGGTAATCAGGGAAACGCACCTTAATTGTCTCCATCACATTACAGGAACAATTTGCGATTGAGATGTATGTAACAACTGCATTATTATTACTCCAACATCAACGCTCACTGCTGTAGGTTTGATGTGTGCGTGTGTGTGTGTGTGTGTGTGTGTGTGTGTGTGTGTGTGTGTGTGTG
>CALSBV010010214.1:129143-147880 GCA_943590825.1 Bovichtus diacanthus
GGGGGGGGGGGGGGGGGGGGGGGGGGGGGGGGGGGGGGGGGGGGTCATGTTTCATTCACAGAAAAAAACAATAAATAGTCTTTCCAATGCCCCCACTAGCAGTTTCCATTTAATTCAACAAACAAACAAACAAATAAATAAATAAATGTGTAAATAAATGTGGCTGCTGTGTGGGATGAGTGTTGAGTGTATGTGTGGACGTGTGTGTGTGTGTGTGTGTGTGTGTGTGTGTGTCTTGGGGATGTATTGGGGGCGTCTTTGTTGCGAGTCATAGTCCAGATGGATGACTTGTACGGGGGAGTGTATTTATTTTGCGGCGAGGCGACATCAGGAGATTTGTTATTCCCTGCCGTTGCCGAGTTTTTCACATTGCTCCACATCCCTGGGACCATATTTCATCCCCGCACCCCCAATCCCCAAACAGATTTATTTACAGGCTCTCTTCCTGTACATATATACCCCCTTCCAACACATGCATACATACTGCTACAGACACATATACTCGTGTATACATGCTATAAACAGCAGACGTGTTCAAGCACTGAGGACCACAAACTCACCTTTTCTCAAATTAAATGAACACACACGACACACTTACATGCAAACACAAACACATTTTTATCTCTGTGCTGCAGTGCTTTCTGAGTTTCCAATAAGAATATTCAACAATATTGCCATTTTACCTTTCTGTTTAGGTCCACAGTTTCTTCATGATGGGGCTATAATTGGTCTCATACATTCCACCAAGCAAGGACTTTTCCTCAACCTGGAAACAGACAAAATAGGGAAATAAATAAAGGTGGAACTGGGAAAGATTTGCAATAAATCCCAAATGATTATTATAGTTATGCCAAGGAAACTGTGCCAGCAATAAATTGCACTGCTAGATTCTACACAAATGAACTCAGCTACTTCACAAGAGTTTCTCTGAATATTTCACCTTCCCTAAACTAATCCCACTGAATGAGGTGAGCATGGCAGCATTGACTTTTATGTAGGACTATGTTTGTTTTGCTTATTATTATTAATTATGCTTATTAGAGGGCATCTCCATTAAAACAGCCAGGCTTAAGTACCAGACTCCAGGTTCATTGACTTTTCCAAGAACTCCCTAAATGTCCATCATCAGTATGGAGATCTTTTACTACAACTCTAGAGTCTTGTAGCTGCTGATAATCATTGTTAAGAGACTTGTACAAACACATACTGTAAGTTAGCGGAGGTCTTTTTTTCATTCCTACCTATGGTCTCGTGAAACAAGTCGCTGTCACGGGGGGGGCGGACAGTTTCCCTAGAAAGAAAGAGAGAAAAAGACAGAGAGAGAGGGAGAACGAGATGGAAATGAAAGATTAAGAGAAATGACGAGAGAACAGGCAAAGAGGAAGGGTGCAAACAAAGAGTATAAGGCCCAATCGAAAACCATCCCTCACTCCCCCTTTCCAAGAGGGAACCCGGAGTTTCAGTCTCTTAATAAAGGGGGGTGGATGTGGTGAAATGCCAGGCACTCTGCTTAGAAATGAATAACCTGGGGATATGTATGTGTGTGTGTGTGTGTGTGTGTGTTTGTGTGCATGTGTGTGCAGGAAGGAGGAGGATGTTAGGGGTTCCTCGGCCCTGGGTCTCTCCCTATCTTTGTGAGTAATGATTCAGACTGCCAGTGTGGTGGTGCCGCCCCATCTATAACCATTTAGACACAGGCGCACATACAAACAAACACACACACACACATACATGCACGCAGACACACACACACGCACACACACACAAAGAGAAGATTAATCAGACAGGAACCAGGGCAGGTGGATGGACATGGCAGCAGGCTGGGTTCATCCATTCAGTCCTGAAACAGACACGCTGTAAACACACGGGGAGAGTTTAGGTGGAAGCAGATGCTGACCGACCAGCAGCCTCACTGACAGCTTCACTAACACAACACAGGAGAAATATTAGATTTTCACACACGCAGTTTCTTTTACTGATGCCCCACACGGTTCACCGTAGAAGAATATTCTGAAACAGATCTGGTGAGCATGTAATATTAATGACAGAGTAAGTAGACTATAAAATATCTTTAATAAAGATTGAAGGCTGAGGCATTTTTTTAGGCTCAGAGCAATCTCTAGTAGTTTACATTTTCATTATGTTAACAGGAAGAGCCTAAATGACATCAACAAATATCTTTTGTTCACATTCTTTCAAGTCTATCTCAAAACATTACTCACACGCCGATGTGAACAGTGAAATAATTGCTGTAGTCCTTTCACCAACATCCCTTTCTAACATGCATCCAGTATAAGTGATGGAAGGCAACATACACAGCCATCTTTCTGTGGCAGAAATATATTCCAAAGTTCAGCAGCAGCTAAAATGAGGTGTTAATTAGTCAAATAAAGTGGGTAAGTTTCCTAAGTTACTTTCTGTTCCGTACAAAATTCCCCCTTTTTGTTTCCCAAGACAGTGTTTCAGAGGGAAAGTAAAACAAAGAGGTAATTTGTACTAAAGTGAGTGGAACCTTGGAAAACTTGTGCAAACATGTGACTTTTGCATGCATTGTTTTTTTGGAAATAGATTTTGTCACCCTGCACTCAAAGTGAAATTGTTTAAGGAAAGGATATCACATCATCTTCACGGCCGGTGTGGACAAGAGACGCAAATACAGCAAACAACCACATTTTTAAAGATAAACTTGAACCTAACTTTTAATGTTCACATGTCATAAGGAAAAGATTGGACAGAGTATGTGTATATAAATATGAATCTTCTTCATTCTTTGTCATGCCACTCAAATGACATGACAGCATATAATTCAACTTACGTATAAACTACCTGGCTACACATTGTTTAACCTTAAAGACAAAACAACTCCTCTTAAAGTGTAAGAATAACTGTTACACTTTAGAATAAAGAAAAAATAAATGTGTTTAAAGACTTGAAAATAGACAAACGCGTCAGTGAGAGGCCGCGTTTCTGAAAACATTCAGCCAGTAAGTAAAACAACCATTACATTACGTGATGTAAGCGAACACGAGTCCTTCGTAAACAGTGCTTGTCCTGTGGGTTTAGAGTAGCTTGGGGTGTGGTCCAGTGGTCAGGGAAATGGCCGGATGACCTGAACTGTGCTGAGTCATGTCCCAGGTGAGGGATAGAGCTGCCTCCACTGGGCTCCGGGACGTGCACTTAACCTGCAGTAATTACTGGAAACAACACTGAAAACATGGCAACATGGAAGTCGTGGAAGTGGCTCGAAGATTTCAAATTACTCTGAGCCTCCTGGGGCACACTGCGGGGAAGCCTGCCAGGATTGCAATGTGGATGCTCAAGTTTCTTAACATCCTCTGGATTTATCAGGCAGGAACACATCACTCTGAAACAAACAACTGAGTACATCCTTTGTAGCATAACATCTGCAATACAGAGACAATTATTATGTACATATGGGACCCCCATTAGTGGCAATCACACTTGTGTGGATAATAACCTTACAAAGTAAAGACACAAACAGTCAACATCGATTGGGGTAACAGTGAAAGGGAGGAGCAGAGGAGTAAACCAGAGAGCGAAAAGCAAGAAATCCAGAGGTAGAAGAAGAACAGAAATAGGTTACAGAAAAAAAAAAAAAAAAGAGGAGACAGAATGAGTGGATAAAAGAGGAAAAGGAGCAAAGAGAAAGAAAGAGAGAAGGACCCTGCGAATGAGACCCAAATGGCTGCTAAAAATCATTAATCTTGTGGGGATCTGTGTCAGCGAACGGCGGCGACACAAAGAGCTCTCGGAGCAGCGAGGAGAGCAGCTCAGTGACCCGAACCCAATTGGCTGAGAAAGGCCCACCAGGCTTTAATAGACTTTTGCTGATCCGACACTTGTTTGCTAGGAGCCACAAAGAGGCGATTGCAGGGGCTGACAGGGGCCTGCAGGCCCAGGGGCTCCCCTCCTGGCCCATGATAAATGACCCAGGGTGGGCAGGGCCAGGGCCAGAGGAGAGGGGTGAGAGAGCCAAGAGGCAAGGAGGTCACGCAGCGAGGGAGGGTGGACCGAGGAGGAGGAGAGACGAAGAATAAAAGGGGATACGGAAGAGTGGAGAGTAGAGATGTTTGATAAAAGCGACGTCTTCTGATCCACAGTGAATGACAACAGGTCCAGAGATTATGTGTGGTGTGCAGAGAAGGTGTTGGGCAGGAGCATCCCGATCCTCCTGGGGGGAGAAAAACGCAAGGGGAGAAAAAAACGAGAGTAGGTGAAAAAAAGAGGGGTATGGAGTGAACAATCAATGAGAGGAGAGGTCTGAAGAAAAAAATGCCCGCTGCAGCACCCACCCACCTCCAGATCAATCAGGCTCACACACTAATACAATGGCATAAAACTGACCTTGGGTCAGCTATCTAACAGCGCTCGCTGCTGAACAGTTAGGGAACAGGTCTTCAACAAACTCTTTAACGTTTATACATTACACACTTGACAGGAAAATAAAGTCTTCTCAGATGTTACACAGAGCCATTTGAGGCCTATTAAAACACTTTATTCTCTCTTAGCTTAATAACACACTGGCGTTGTACATACTCTATTATATATGACGTGCATTTTCCAGAATATTATATGAACTGGAAGTTCAACATAAGCCAGGGATATGGTCTGACAGCTCCATATGCAGACAATTAGAGGATGCCATGTACAAAGGATGCTCCTCAACGCTGACATGTTAATGCCAGACAGAGTTTCAGAGCCCACTGATTCTGTGCAAAGCAAAAATAACACAATAAAGAAAAGTCTATTTTATGGGCAACCTGAGGCGTGTGTCAATTATTTTTGACAAGAAACAGGTGCTCCTCATGAGTAGACATTATCATAATTATGTATTCAATACATCACGAGAGTTTAGTTTAGTTGGATGTTTCTTTAGAGTTACAGTAGCCGGTTATTGGCTCAGAAAACACAGATGTAAATTATGGTTATGACCAGAGAATATGGACTTTAATACTGTTATGCTCGCACTCTGATATTTGGTTCTTGTGGCGTCGCCTACATTTTGTGGTTGCACAGCCCCAGTTTATGATAAGACCCAGTGTTATGGATAAACCTCAGCAAAGAGCCAACTGGAAGGAAGCCAAACTGTTGTACATAGCATTGCAATTTACATTAATGAAATGACCACAGCAAAAGGCAGATTTATTGTGTTTTCATTCTGGGATTAAGCCAGTACAGTGCGTACTGACATTTATTTGTTGTTATATTTACAACATGTCAATCAGAGACATCTAATCTCAGAAAAGGCCTACAATTATGCCTCATATCCTCTCTGTCATTTCAAAGACTAACTTCTGAAGTTGGAGGTGTCTGAATGGGTTTAGTGTATTAAAAAAAAAGAAGAGAAAGCCTGCATGTCACCGATGATGCACATGGAACTATTAGCAATGAGGAAAAGCGCCACCAGAGGCGCCCTGTCACAAGAAATAAGATCTAATTTCCCCTGCAAACCCAACTACCTTCTCACCGGGTAAATAGTGAGCGTGTGACTGCTGCGATAACACTGGTGAAGAATTATGATTGTCAAAAGAAGACCTATGCACGAGGCAGACAGCTTGCAGAGAGATAAACAATTGATGTTCACTGTTAAATCAATACTTTTTCATATTAATGAGATTGCCAGTTTTTGCACTTATCTCACCTCTTGTTGTTTTCCTGAAAGACTCCTCAGTCAATTATCCCTGATGGGGATGTTAGCTTTCTGCAGTGGCTGGCCTCTGCCTGTTTACACAGACGACACGTCTGAATAATACATGTTTTCACGAAGATAATCGATCAGTCTGAAGTAAACAAGAACGCCAGAGTAACTGTAAACGGAAGATATTAAATTAGTGATGCAAAAGAGGGGGGGGAAGAAGCACATTTTAGTAAACACATGTAGACTTTTGTCAGCGCAGTCATTTGATTTTCCCACTGGTATTAGCCTTATGTTATGTACAAACACAGAGTAAGTTAATAAGGGAAAACACCTGTTCGCACACTATGATCCAGGGTGGTGGAAATGGATCATACAGTTAAAGATATAAAAAAAAGACATTTTTAATAAGTCGTAGCTCTGAAATGTCAGTACATAATTGAACATGAATCTGCGCAAGTGCCATTTTGAATTATAGAGAATTGACAACGAGATGTTTCTCGACAGATTCCGGTGGTTTCCATTCTGTGAAACAACATAGATCAAACGGTAGTTGTACATCGCAGTGAGGAAAAACTCTGAAAGGTTGACATTTACATTTGCATTTATTAATTCTCCAAGTTAAAAACTTGTTAAAAAATACATTTTTAAATCAGTAGTTGCTGCATAATGAAAGCGGTTACGGGTAAAACTTTTGGACGATGAAGCCGAGGCTGCACGAGCTCTGCGCGTCTCTTTTCTTCCCTCCTGCGTCAAAGCTCATCAAAGCAGCACTTCCGAAAGCACAGTCCCTCCATCTCCATCCCTCACTCTCCCTGTCATGGGCCTTCCAACTCGGATACCTTCCGTTTTGTTC
The DNA here is from genome assembly GCA_943590825.1 of Bovichtus diacanthus. Classification (NCBI taxonomy): domain Eukaryota; kingdom Metazoa; phylum Chordata; class Actinopteri; order Perciformes; family Bovichtidae; genus Bovichtus; species Bovichtus diacanthus. The sequence continues at coordinate 135,656 of CALSBV010010214.1, forward strand.
TGCAACATTTCCAGGAATGGTCGGGGGGACCATTGGAGTTAATCATTACGCACGCCAAACGGCCCAAAGACGAGCAAATAAAACCAACCGTTTACCTCAGAGTGAGACACAGAGTCTGCTTCTGACTGTAAAAAAAAAAGTATTCCTCATAGTCACTGCATCCTTCCATACTGACGAAGTTTGAGCTCTCACAGATGCAAGCGATCTTGGCAATGCATCCGGACAGCAAGTGCACATGCATAGATCGGTCCTGGAGCAGAATACAAATCCATATCTGCGATGGGAATCATGTCTCTTCCGATAGACACCACCATGGGCCTCCTGTGTGAAACCAGCGGGCCTGTTGCAGGTGTGAGATGTGAGATGTGAGCTGTGGGGAGCTCTGCAGCCACTGCAGCCTCCATGCGTCAACTGTTAAATGTATCATTATAAAGGTGATTTTATTTCTGTTATTCATTCCTAAAATCCGTAGGATGGGACTCTCATTAGGGGCGAATAAGCAAGCATCAACACTTTTTTCGCTGTCCATAAGCACACGGATCACTTAATAGATCATTAACCACCGATATGCTGCTGACATGGACGTTTTTTTACATCTCGTCTCTCCATTACAGCCCGTTATTACCGAAGGGGGAGAGCCGCCGGCAGGCCTGCCTGGATCTATTAGACGTGGACTCGGGCTATATTAGAGAGCATTACGACCTAATGGGGCTGCCGTCGGGTCGGCCTCGCTGGGAAGGGGTTTTAGAGCAGCTCGGCTCGGCACGGCACGACTCGCTCTGGGCGCTTTTGAAGTTGGAGCTGAGAATTGAGAAGCTCGCCTGCAGTTAAAGGGAATTAAAAAGAGGATGACTGTAACTTGAACGCTACCTGCAGGTTTTTTGATTGTGCAGAAAAAAAAAAAAGAGAAAAAAAAAAAAGAAAAAAAAAAAAATTGGCTTGAATTTGTATTTGAGTTCATCAGTATGGGGTGATGTCCAGGCGCTCTGGGGCTGAAAAAGAAAAGGTAGTGAATGTCTAAATAGGATTATTAAAATGTTACAAAGGTTCAGGATTAATCACAATTCTCTCTCGATAAAAGCAAAAAAATCCCATGAGGAACAAATACAATTCAAAGTCACTTTAAAGTGAACGTTAATTAGCCTTTAATCAAAATAGCCAATTATTATAATGTAATTGTGGTCCAAAATAATAATAAAATCTTATAATAATAGACCCAAAATAATAATAACAATAATCATAATTATAATACTAACATAACAAATAATAAACGATCACAAATACGTAAGTGATAAGCATTCGTTTCTGTAAAGTTTCTCAATGATGCTTCATTACATGTTCATATTCTCTTATGTAAAGACTTTTCATTTTTATAGTTTTAGCCTCTTTTTTATTACCTTCATAGCTGTGTATAACAATAGACTATATGGATTTTATACAAGTTAAAATGTCATTAGATTTTCCGAACTATAACTTAAAAAAAAACACTAAAGTTAACCATATTATGATATTATAAATGAGTGAGTATGGGTTGTAATTTATGACTGGATTCAGAGTTTCATCACTGCTGCACAACTCGAACTGATTACGAATTTAAACCAAACAAATAAGCCCTTCATTATGGATCTCATCTTTGGCAGCCTTCTCTTACATCCAGCCTGATCAATACGCTCTGGTCGCGGCTGTACTCAACCGTGGATATGAGGTGGAAACGAAATGATAATCCGATCGATCCATCAAATTGACTCATTTACAAGCAGATTCTTTTCGCAGGGAAGCGAGACATTTGCTCACGCTACTTTTTTTTTTTTAGGCGGGCAATTAAAATACAGATCAAATCAATGACACGCGCACACATCCTGGCGGATCTGATCCTATTTTGGACAAACTACCTGTTAGACTGTGTCAGCGAGACGATTAAGCCTGCGACACTGAGTGTTTATGAGACTTAAAAAGACAGAAATTAATTGTTGTCAGTCATAATTGCAGGATGTGACCTTTAAAACGTGCAATTAGCGCGGAGAAAGAAATAATCCAAGCGCAAAACCAAAAGAAATCTATGGAAGCAGCATCTTCGCTTCATGTGTTGCCCACGCAGGGGCAGCCTTGAGCCTGTTTTCTGGCGAATCCCCTGTTGTGATGCTGCACGGTGTAAAATAAAGTGGCCGAGCCAAGAGGAGCCTGATGTGGGAATCCGGGAGTAATAACAGGCTCTGAACAAAGTCAACTTTACTTTCACCAGAAAAAATACACTCAACCAATAATGATTATAACACAGGGTTATACAAATACACAGGAGTGCTGTGGTCGTATCGTAGCTTACATGATTTAAAACATCTATGAGGTTCAGTGCAAGAAGGTCACCATATATAGTCAAGGATCACAGACATATAAAATACCAGAAATGGCATAGGACCGTGAAATGATTCTCCGCTGTGGGCTGAGAAATAGTCTAAACCTTAAAAACGGACATTAAGCCAAGTGTGTGTGCAACATTAAGAGCGGAGCAACACAATGAAGGTATGTGTCCTTGTTTGCGAGAAAGGTAAAGATTCAACTTTTCAACACTGTTAAAATTGGTGACCTATTAACTCGACATTTATCTGCTGGCAAATATAGCCTCGCTTTTGATTGGTTACTCTGTTAAATTGCATGTAAACTTGTGAAAAAAAAGTCGTTTAATAAGTCAAATAAGGCTATTTAAAACCAAGTTGTTTATAGCTCTCTCATTGCAAATAACGTGGCAAAAGCAAGCAAGGGGCATGGTGTCTTTGTTTCTTTCAGAACATGTTACAAGTCAACGTGCATTTGGAAACGACTGTTATCAACAGAAAGCTGGGATTTTCCATATTACCCGTGTTTATACAAACTGAGGTTTTAATATTAAACATGTCGTTACATTCTCAAGTTTTCTAAGGGAGTTGTGTGCCATAAAAGTGCTAAGGGATCGTTTTCATTGCGCTCACAGCACTGACGCCTGCAAATCCCTCACATTACTCTCGCTGAGATCTGAAACGGTCATACGAGAAGACAAGGAGAGGTGCGCTACACCGGAGTCGTGTCCATGAAGTGAAGGCATTTCTCTCTCCCTCTCCTCCCACCTTCTGTTTTTAGGGAAGTCGGTCAGCTGACTGTCTGTAGCTGTCAAGGCTGTATTGTGCGCCCTCATCTCCTCTGTTTTCCTCCTCCTCCTCTTCCTCTATTTCAGCGCAGAGTCCCGCTCCCATTGGAGAGCTGAGTGCTACGGATCCAGCCTTTTAGCTCGACGTCACGGTGCGCTATAAGGATAAAGCGCTGGCTGGCTCCAAGCGCAGTCTGCTGGATACCACAGAGTGGGAGCAAGTGAGAGAGGCGAGCCTTTAAATCTCTGCGGTGCAGAGCTGGAAAAGCTGCTTCTCAGCGAAAATCAGACGCCCTATTAACTCTGCTTATTTGCTCCTATTATTTTCCTGGAGAAAAAAAAGGACTTACAACCAAGAAGTCGCTACGAGGACTGGTGCCCGTATCAGCGAACAGACGTGGTATTTCCTTTATTATTACTATTTATCTTTTTTTGTGTGAATACACTTCTACTGAAGGGACTGAGGTTTTACTTTTGCCCTGAGACGCATTGCTTTCTACCTCCCGACTGGTCTCTCTGCCAGATTATCCCAGCAGAAGTAGGCTATATGACGCAAACCGTGTGCAGAGCATTAGTGTGAAAGTTTTCCTCCACTACTTTTTTTTTTTTTTTTTTTTTTTCATTTTTCCTTTTTTTTTTTTCCACCGATCACACGGTGTTTCATGCTACAGCAAGTCTGTGCGCAGCGGTGGAGGAGCCAAAAAGAACTATTGCATGAAACAAGAAAGGAGAGAAGAGACGCTGAAAAAATCTGTTTTTGCAACGCTGGCAAGTACCGTTGCAAATTTGCAAAAGAGTCGCTACAGCAGCATGAGTGCAGAGATGAGCATGGGCCCGGAGCTGCCCAGCAGCCCTCTGGCTCTGGAATATGTCAATGATTTTGACCTGATGAAGTTTGACGTGAAGAAGGAAGGCCTGGCCGGGCTGGATCGCAACGGGGTGCGCCAGTGTATCCGTCTCCAACCCCAAGGCTCTGTGTCGTCCACCCCCATCAGTACGCCCTGCAGCTCGGTGCCCTCCTCACCCAGCTTCAGCCCCACAGAGCAGAAAAGCCACCTAGAGGAGCTGTACTGGATGCCGAACAGCGGGTACCACCAGCAGATAGACCCTCAGACGCTCAGCCTGACCCCAGAGGACGCAGTGGAGGCCCTGATTGGAGCCACAGCTCATGGCCACCCTCCGCCTCCGCATGTCCAACAGCAACTGCAGCAGCAAGGCGCTTTCGAGGGCTACAGGGGCCCGCATCACCATCACAGTCACCACGGCCAGCAGCACCATCACCCATATGCGGGTGGCATCCCGCACCACGGCGATGAACTGTCCGGGCACCCGGGCGGACACAACCACCCACACAGCCAGCATCACCATCACCACAGCCAGGACCCCGACAGCCCGTCCCCGGTCTCCCCCGAGTCCCACCAGTCGCTCCATCACCACCGCCACCATCATCATCACCATCCGCACGGCCACCCGAGCCAGTCGGCGGGGCACCACGGCTCCGGGCTCAACGTGGAGGACCGCTTCTCCGACGATCAGCTGGTGTCCATGTCGGTGAGGGAGCTCAACAGACACCTACGAGGCTTCACCAAGGACGAGGTCATCCGCCTCAAGCAGAAGCGGAGGACCCTGAAGAACCGGGGCTACGCGCAGTCCTGCCGATACAAGCGGGTGCAGCAGAAGCACGTGCTGGAGAACGAGAAGACGCAGCTGATTAACCAGGTGGAGCAGCTGAAGGCAGAGATCGGCCGGCTGGCGAGGGAGAGGGACGCCTACAAACTCAAGTGTGAGAAACTGACGGGGTCAGGGGCCAATAACGGGTTCCGCGAGGCTGGCTCAACCAGTGACAACCCTTCATCACCAGAGTTTTTCATGTGAGTTGTCATAGTCTTTTCTTGTGAACCCCCTCACAACAAACTTTCCCCTCCATCCCCAACCTTCCTTTCTCCGAAAATGACTGACTGGCTGATGAACAAACGATAATAATCTACACCTCCCATACTGTTTATGATTATACTAATAACGGTAACAATTATATTCATATTAGAAGAATAATCCATCGAATAGTATTCTCATATATAATCATCTCTCCATCCACGTGTCAACTGAGATACAAAGAGCAACGTAGAGTGTCTGATCAGTCGCAGCATCTTTGTAGATTAGTTGCTTGTTAGTGAAGAGACTTTTTTTTTTCTTCTTCAAAGAAGAGGATCGGCTGATGAACTTTTCTTTTCTCCCTTTGAGGCTACAGCTTTGAAATAATCTGTAAGTAGTGTGGGATGGCGTCGAGGCCGTTGTCTCGTAATTTTGTTCTCCAAAAATGACATTGTTATGAAACAACAAGCAGGCCTGGCCTCGCAGCCTGCAACACACACGAGACTCACATTCGACAAGTGGGCCCGTAATCTGAGAAAATCTCCAAAAGCAAGACTCCACTTTATGCAAATTTAACTTCTGTCTACTAACCCGTCACGGGGGTGGGGGGTGGGAGAGAGGGGGGGGGGGGGGGGACATTTTATGCAACATCTCATTGATTTATTGCCTGCTTGGTTATATTCGAATATATATTGAAACAAAAAATCTGCATTAAATATTAATCCTGCATGCTGGACATGTACGGTAATAATTTCTATTTTGTACTTTCATCTTCTCGTGTATATTAAGAGCATGTTTTTTGATCTGCGCTTCTCCATAGTTTTGGGGGGTTAGAGAAATGCAGCGGGGACAGAACAGCAGGACTGCCGGTGCAGTATCATATGGTGTGGGTTTCTTTGGGCTTGTAAATATTATGCAACCGCAAAACTGCACAACAAGATTGAGGAGGCTGGTTTGAACTTCTTTCTTTCTTTGTGTTGTGTTTTTATTTCATTTATTTTTTATGGTTTTTTTTTTTTTGTTTGTTTTTTTTATCATGTGGGGTTTTGATTGAGAGAGGAGTGCATTTCTTTCTGTTGCATTTAAATACAACAAACTTTGTGTGTCAAGTGCACTTTTGAATGATGATTTGCAAGTTTTCATTTTGAAGTTTGTGCAGACCTCCCTCCAGGAAGACATACTATGATACTATATCGTGATTTTATTCAACTCAGGCCTACGTGCAAAGTTTTAGAGTGATATTTGGAAACATGTTCTGCGAGGCAAGAGGAGGCAAACATGTGGCCACAATATTATTGGACCCAGATTGCACAAAATAGGCGCATTAAGGCGAGGTTACAAGTTTTCTACATACTGTTTAGCACACACAGCGTGGGTTGATGCTCTCTGTCATTGTAATTCAACGTGGTTTTTGTGCCACTAATTCAGAAAAGTGCTGTTCTGCCTTTCTATTAACTCTTTAACGAACCACATCAAACCCAAACAAAACCTCTCATTCCGATTGGCGGCCACCTGTAGCATATTATCACTTGGCCTAATATTAATGATTTATAGTTTTTAACAATATTTAGAAAGAACACCTTATTTGTCAGGGGTTTTATGTGGAGTTAATATTTAGATAGCACAAGCATTTTGATACGACGTTTCACTATTAATGTTCTATGTTTTCCTGATTTTTTTTCTGCCGGTCAGTAAAAAAGGGGAATCAGGTTGTGCAAATTCTCAAAATGAAAACAATGTTTATGTTATGTAATACGTTTTTTGTCTGTTTTATTATTATTTGATGATTCTGGTTCTGCTGGCCAGATGCATAGTTAAAAGTTTTTATTTTAATGATTTAAATTAACAAACTGTCATATCATATCGAATAAGCATGGTGCTTGCATTTGAAACTATTGTTGAAAAGTCATGCATTTAACAATCTTTGGTTTGTTACTGATTCAACTGTGTTGAAATCGAATTGAAACTGCAGCAGCGGGTTGTTGTTTTGTTTTCACCTATTCCATGTACTTTGCGATGATGGGGATCAATTTTCAATCCTGTTTGTATAAATAATAGTTAAAAACTTAAATTTGAACTGTTCCATTCAGGCTGGTTTCTGTTTTGTGTTATTTTAGGTTGTTTTTGGAAGAAATTGTTTCCTATTTTGCTTATTAAAGTCATTGAAATGGCAATAATTACCGCTCAGACTTTTTTTCTGCCGCCATAGGAAAGAACCGTGATGTGATAACAAGGTTAGGCGTGGACTGAGTCATATTAACAGCATTTTTCTTTACCAGTAATGAATAATCCCACACACAGCAGTGATAGTAGCGCCAAAACACACTAAATTTCCGCCAAAAAAAAAAAAAAAAAAAAATAGAGCCAGAGCTATAGGAAAATTATTTTATCTTTTAATAACTTATTTGCACCGACCTCCAAATTGCCCTTGGCCTTTATTTTATTTTCAGACTTGAGAATGATGTGGAAACTTTTGGATCACAGCCCACTGGCCTACTGTGATTAGATCACCGAGTCTGGCCGTTTATGTGGCGCTGCAGGGAGATTCCTATACATGCTGCTGGCCTCTGCTGGCATGCTGACTTCTGCAGAAACCCCACCGTCACAAGAGCGCACGGTAAAAGGAGATCTTTGACCTTGCAACATAGCGGAGAAGAGATGAAACCCTTAGATTTACATTAAGTGGTAAAATAATTTGGGGTTTCGGCGGGCATGTCTTTGAATACACTAAAAGGTTCAATCCGACTAGTTGTTACACAATTTGAGTCTTAAAAAAAAAAAAAAAAAGTCCGACAAGGCGCCTGATGCGCGGAGCCAGACCTCAGCTTCAAAATAATCCCTTGTGTGCGCCTGCGGAATTATATTTTTATGGTTAACATTAATGGAATTTATGATTGCTATGTGTCAACACGCTTCCAGGAGACTGTATTCTCTTTTAATCATTGCTGCATGCATATATGCGCACAACATATTGTACTTAGAATAAGTTATCAGTGATTTCTATTAGAGTTGCTTTAAAAAGAAAAAAGAAAAAAAAAATGATCCCGGCAGCTGTTAAGACTAAAAACACATTCGTGATTTCAATACACAAAAGTATCAACAAACACTGTCGTTCTTCTATCTGCATGTCCGGTATAGTATGACAATAGAAGCAGAGAAGTAGAAGAAGGGAGTAAGTGTTGATCTGGTCCCGGTCTAGAGTTTCTGGTGTCAGAACATTATCTGCTCCGTGTCTGCACATTCTCAAGGACAAAACCGCTAGGCAGAAAATCAACCAATGAGACTCAAGGAAGGCAAGTCTAGTTTACATTCTCCCTCCCTCTCCCTCTCCCTCTCTCTCCCTCTCTCTCCCTCTCTCTCTCTGGACAGCCACTGCAGCCTGGGGCATGAGTGCAGCTGGGGTGAACCAGGAGAAAGAGGCCTATATTTGCAGTTATGATAATAAACCAAAAATAACAAAAACAACTGTTTTTAGTTGCTAAAGGGGATTCTTTTCACCTTCTTCCTCCAAAAAAATCTGCACTGTGGGAAACACACAGAGAAGAAAACCGGGCTTTGTGTATTATGAACAGTAACATATGATGAAATATGACTTCAGAACTCAAGAAACATGATGACTCTCAGCTGGACTCACAGAACTCTAAGAGCGAGAGCCTGAAAGAGATCAGCAGAGAAATCAAACAAATAATCAAACAATCATTTTTATTAAATGTCTGAAGTTGTCTGACTGTGAACTATTTCACAATGAGAGGCTCAAATTCCATTTATGCCTCCTTATGATAAATCTCTCAAAGCAATGAATTAATATCGAACCACTTGACAAAAAAAAAAAAAAAAAAAAGGGTAAAAAAATGACATCCTAATAATGTATTGACAAACTGATTTATAAATCAATACGCACAAATTGATCCACTAAGGAGCATCACTGACCGCGTCATCGCTGACTTTTATGAATTAAAGTTGCATGATTTAAATGTTGCAGAGATGACATCTTACACAGATTCTTACCGGCAGGAAGCATTTTAAAATTGTGTGAGGAATAGCACATTTTTGTTGAGAGCCAATGATGTGTAGGGCTTTGTAGAGAAATAGTAAGTGGGAAATTGTATTTAAAAAAAAAAAGAAAAGAAAGGGGCATAGAAAGTAGGGGAGAAAAAGGCAGAGGGGGAAAGTAGAGGAAAGAATCCGCATCAGCTCAGCGGAAGAGCCAAGGACACAGTGACCAGGCGTACTGTAATGATTTTAGTCTCCGATCACACATTCACGCCCCCCCACAGAGATCCTATCTGCATTCAGCCTGCTCTGCCAGCCTCTACCTCCAGCTCCTTGCATCAGCAGCAGCGAAGAGCCCAGGCACGGCAGCCCTAAACCTGGCCTGCTTCCGCTCGTCGCACTGGACCCCGGTTTTTAAGCTGCTGTCAGCTACAGCAGGTCAACGGCTTGTAGAAACTCTCCAAGCATTAGTCTCAGCCCTGCTGCAGGTATTTTCAAAGCCTCTGAAGTGTTTGCACATTTCTTGCATGCTCTTTACATTCAGACCTGAAACACCACAAACTCATTTGCATCTTGCATAATTTGTAAAAGAGTGTGAGGGTATTTTGTTTTCCTTATACTACTGTATTTACTCCATTCACAGGGCCATATATGGTTATTTTTAATTAACCACCAGCCTCTATATGACTTGAACTCTGTGTTATCATGTTGATTTAATTACATTTAGATGCAATTCCATTTAGGTATATTGTGCATACACACATAGAGTCAAAGACGAGACACACGCACACGTGCGCACACACAAGCAGTCCAGCCCACTGCAACACCAGCGGCCCATTGACTTTCATTGGAAGTGACTTCCCTGCTACTCTAAATCACAATGATTTCCCAGGGAATTAAAGCAGGCTTTCCCCAAGGGACACACACACACACACACACACACACACACACACACACCAATTTCTGAAAGGGTTTTTCAGAGTGTGTTAGTGTTCACCCACCAATGCAAACACAATGAGAATAGGGGATTAAAGAAATATGTTGCTCTAATTAGTCTTTGTCTATGTGTGTTTTATTTTTTACTGTTCAGTGTTGTCAGACTCTCCTCGGCTTTGAAAACGTTTGCTAATGTTTTCCAACTATTCACCATATGACAGAGGTGTGTGTGCATGTGTTTCAGGCTGGCTATTGGAATCTCACACTTGTCAGCGCGCTGGACCCGAGTCAATGGCAATCAATCTTCACCATCTCGTCTCTTCCTCATCTCGCTCTCCATCCTCCTCCGCTTCATCTTCTCTCCTTCAATCCTCAGCCAAGCCCAGCCCTGTCTGGAGTTCAGATCAAGACGACATTACTGCGTTATTTATCCTCAGCCTGTTACACACACATACAAACGCACACAAATACACAGATACACATTCTTAAATAATTGCACACACCACTCCTTTGACTAACAACACACAGATTGAAACAAACAAACAGGTGAACATACATCTATTTTCTCACACCATGTGACCATTACATGCTGCTATACATGCAGATACACACGCATACAAACCAAATCACACACTGACCTGTACTTTCATTTCCATTTGTGGTTAAATATTTACTTTTGCATGCTACATTTTGAAATGGGAAATTGTACCACATCGTCAAATATGATTTTCTATATGATAAATGCTCACCAGTAACTTTACAAAGAAAACTTTTTTCTAACTGCACTTTCATGTTATATCTTAATTACATCATCATTTATGAAAATATCTCTAAATGCTCCATTTCCACATGGCTGCAGACGAGAAGTAGTCGCTGCTTTCCGCTGACCTCGTCCACCGCAGCCTCTCTTTGTGATGAATCTGTACCTTCATGGTCACAACCAGTCAATGGTCTGTATGATGGATACCTATGGCCATGGCCGCAGTGAGTCGATGAAAGTGACCCATGTGTACATCTCTGCTTCCGGGATGTGAAACCCAATTCCGGGTGGGATTGATCCATGTCTGGCCGCTGCAGGGATAAGGCCAGGGGGAGAAGATAAGAGCAGACACCGAGCGGTCAATGATACGTTTGAACCATCAACCTCTACTGCAAACAGGACGTTATAATGTCCCCCCCACCCCTCAGACTGTTAAAGGTATACAGACCATATTTCATCAGGACATGTGAAAGGTGCTTGCTGCCATTAAAGCATTGCTGGCTTTCACTGAAAATCAGTGCCGAAGGAAGTATTCACATCCTTTTCTTATTTAAAAGCAGGAATACTGCAATATTAAATTACATAAAGTAACTTAAGCTCAAGTACATATGTATTATTGAGTATTTCTTAAAGTAAAAGTACCCACAATGCAAAAAAACCCAACTGTGAGCGGTAAACTATGATATATTACATTATTGGATTATCATTACTGATGCATTAATGTGTAAGTATAAAGTAGCATGAAATGGAAACACTCAAGCAGAGTACAAGTACCTCACATTTATACTTAAGAGCAGTAATTCAACAAATGTACTTAGTTACATTACACCACTGCTGAGAATATAATGTGCTCATAGGAATCACAGAATGAAATAATGTAGAATGTCCTTAAGAGCGTAAAGCCTGGAAATGATCCAGTTAGTGCAGAAACAATGAGTCAGTACTTCAATCGTTCAAGTTATTTATGAACCTAAACGCAAAACATTAGCTTGTTCCAGCTTCACAAAAAAAAAGAGTATTTTGGTAAATGTCTGTGCTTTATATCATGGTAAAGTTGCAATTTGAATTTGGCACCTTGGACATTTCCAATTTTCTCTGACAACACCGCTTCTGGCATTTAATAAACTGAACAATTAATCGAAGAAATAATCCCGAGACCAAATGAAGAAATTCCAGATCCAATTTTCTTGGTTAACACGTCTATAAAGATTATTTTCTATTCACCAATGCACTATAGATGTATATCCCACCAGTCAATTAACTCTACCAAGTACCTGAGCACTGTTGGTGTGCTGTATCATCTCCACCCTGTGTATTGTGCTCCGGCCTGTTGTCGCCCAAAGATGTGAAGTAAATAATTGAATGGATCCATTAATAAATAAAGTGCAGGGGGAAAGAGGAAGAGGAGGGAGGGAGAGGAGAGATGGAAGAGACAGGTCACTCATCTTAACAATCACCGCACAGGGAGTGGCACGACTGCAAACACGCTGCCACCTCTCTCTCTCTCTCTCTCTCTCTCTCTCTCTCTCTCTCTCTCTCTCTC